>CM049371.1:30633014-31093014 GCA_026937815.1 Etheostoma perlongum
GTATAATTTTTTCAAAAACCTACTCAAGTAAATGTAATGGAGTAAATGTAACTTGTTACTACCCACCTCTGAGTGTTAGCGTGCCAAGTTGACGCTTTCTCTGTGGAGTACAGATTGATTTGCTCTCACAAGTCACGTGACCAAATCCCAGCCTTTGCGATTAGGAAATTGCATTTTAACATATCGCGATATTTTTGCAAATGCAATTAGCATCCTGTATCCTGAATCCTACATGAGGACGTGCAGGCTGTGTTGGTACAGTGCCTTGCGAAAGTATTCGGCACCCTTGAACTTTTCAACCTTTTGACACATTTCAGGCTTCAAACAAAGATATAAAATTTTTATTTTTTGTGAAGAATCACCAACAAGTGGGACACAATTGTGAAGTGGAACAAAATCTATTGGATATTTTAAACTTTTTTAGCAAATAAAAAACTGAAAAGTTGTGCGTGCAAAATTATTCGGCCCCCTTGCGTTAATACTTTGTAGAGCCACCTTTTGCTGCGATTACAGCTGCAAGTCGCTTGGGGTATGTCTCTATCAGTTTTGCACATCGTTGACTGACATTCTTGCCCATTCTTCCTTGCAAAACAGCTTGAGCTCAGTGAGGTTGGATGGAGAGCGTTTGTGAACAGCAGTTTTCAGCTCTTTCCACAGATGCGATTGGATTTAGGTCTGGCCTTTGACTTGGCCATTCTAACACCTGGATATGTTTATTTGTGAACCATTCCTTTGTGGATTTTGCTGTATGTTTGGGATCATTGTCTTGTTGGAAGATAAATCTCCGTCCCAGTTTCAGGTCTTTTGCAGTCTCCAAGAGGTTTTCATCCAGAATGGTCCTGTATTTGGCTGCATCCATCTTCCCCTCAATTTTAACCATCTTCCCTGTCCCTGCTGAAGAAAAGCAGGCCCAAACCATGATGCTGCCACCACCATGTTTGACAGTGGGGATGGTGTGTTGAGGGTGATGAGCTGTGTTGCTTTTACGCCAAACATATCGTTTTGCATTGTGGCCAAAAAGTTCAATTTTGGTTTCATCTGACCAGAGCACCTTCTTCCACATGTTTGGTGTGTCTCCCAGGTGGCTTGTGGCAAACTTTAGACGAGACTTTTTATGGATATCTTTGAGAAATGGCTTTCTTCTTGCCACTCTTCCATAAAGGCCAGATTTGTGCAGTGTACGACTGATTGTTGTCCTATGGACGGACTCTCCCACCTCAGCTGTAGTTCTCTGCAGTTCATCCAGAGTGATCATGGGCCTCTTGGCTGCATCTCTGATCAGTCTTCTCCTTGTCTGAGCTGAAAGTTTAGAGGGACGGCCAGGTCTTGGTAGATTTGCAGTGGTCTGATACTCCTTCCATTTCAAAATGATTGCTTGCACAGTGCTCCTTGGGATGTTTAAAGCTTGGGAAATCTTTTTGTATCCAAATCCGGCTTTAAACTTCTCCACAACACTATTACGGACATGCCTGTTGTGTTCTTTGGTCTTCATGATGCTCTCTGCGCTTTCAACAGAACCCTGAGACTATCACAGAGCAGGTGCATTTATACAGAGACTTGATCACACACAGGTGGATTCTATTTTTCACCATCAGTCATTTAAGACAACATTGGATCATTCAGAGATCCTCGCTGAACTTCTGGAGTGAGTTTGCTGCACTGAAAGTAAAGGGGCCAAATAATTTTGCACGCACCACTTTTCAGTTTTTTATTTGCTAAAAAAGTTTAAAATATCCAATAGATTTCGTTCCACTTCACAATTGTGTCCCACTTGTTGGTGATTCTTCACAAAAAATAAATTTTTTATATCTTTATGTTTGAAGCCTGAAATGTGTCAAAAGGTTGAAAAGTTCAAGGGGGCCGAATACTTTCGCAAGGCACTGTATGTATGCGTGTGTGAGTACCTATACGTAGAATGTGGCCAGGCTTGATAAAGACACTGGTTCCCCGGTGGGACGCCATCAGGACCCTTCTCCTGTTCAACTCTTGTGAGACTGGGACAACCCTGCTTCCTCCAGCAGAGTATGGACCTGTATACACACACACACACACACACACACACACACAATAAAAATGTACAGTTTTTCCTTATCTGAGCCTGTGTGTTGATATTTGCGGTATATGATGAAATGTGTTGTACACTTTGTGTGTGAACCCACCGTAGACCTGCAGGACAGTAGAAGCAGTGGACCTTCCTATGGCGTTGGTGGCGGTGCAGGAGTAGGTGCCTTGGTGTTGCAGAGAAACATTAGGGATCCACAGTGATCCAGAGGGCAGGGAAACAGCACCGGCATCTAATACACCATCCTTTCTGTTCCACGTCACTGTGGGCTGAGGAACGCCTGACGCACAGACAACACAAGGGCACCAGGAAAAAGTTTGATTACAGGCCGATAGTGTAATTATTTAGTGTATGGTATCAATATAATACTAACTGGATACTGATACAGAGACACGTATGTAAGTACAAGTTGTTGCTATTATAGTTTTACTCTTCAATGCATGCACAATTAAAATCAATATATCACATTTTAAAAGTCCCACACACAATTAGACATATATGCTAAGCCTGTTGGTCCCCTGTATGAACCCTGTAATTTTTTGTACTGTTATTTATTTCTAAATGCGCCCCTCCTAAATGCAAATGTGTTACCCTCTGCAAAGACAGATGATACTGTCTTTACTTCCTGAAGCTGTACACCAGGGGGCGAACTCTACACACTTATCCCATGGCTTTAACCACAACCTGCACAACACTGTGGATTCACAGCACTTTGTTCAAATGCCAACACACTGCTGTCACAACTGTTAGCCACACATACAAAACAGAACAGATCTCAGTCTGGTGCCTATCAAACACTGCTGATTGCAATGTTAGCTGAAAGCCTAAGCAGGTGTCTTGTTTTAGACTAGTTAGTGAACAATATTTATTTAAAGAAAGCTCAGAAAGCCTTTTTTGAATACAAACACCAAATAAGAATCACAAAGCATTATACACTGTACCAGTAAACAGGTAAAAGAGCAAAGATAACCAACATGTCCGGGTCAGATGTCTGAGGTTACGTACACAGCTATGAAAAAATGAAAAAAAAAACACTATATCTAAAACTGCATTCTTCCTGTTTATCAGAAAGTAATAGAGCTGAAAGCAATGGAAACTCCACATTCTTCTAGGAGTAGTTTTAAATCACTATACTTTTTACTTTTACTTGAGTAAATTTGAAACTCAACATCTAACTTGAGGACACATGTAGCATTAAGTTTCCTAAATTTTATTTATTTTTTTGCTGTGGATAGGCAAATGTTTGTCTTTTAGGTTGGATTATTTTAATTTAAGCTATTTTGTAATTCATTAATCAATTATAATTTTTTATTGATTGGATAAACTATAATTTGCCTAAAGATGATTATTAGATGTATTTCTGATTGAATGTTGTGTTAAAAAATAAATCAGATGTTACTCAACAGTTACTCAGTACTTGAGTAGTTTTTTCACCAAGCAATTTTTTACTCTTACTCAAGTAATTATTTGGATGACTACTTTTGACTTTTACTTGAGTCCTATTATTCTAAAGTAACAGTACATTTACTTGAGTACAATTTTTGGCTACTCTACCCACTCTGTAGAGATGATGCAGACATCCAATGTGATGAAGAAAACTAGCTGCATGATGCTGGAGAGAGGTAGGATTAGTCACACTATTCCATGTTACTGTTATCTATCTATCTATCTATCTATCTACTGTTATTTCTTTTTCAGTAATTCCATAAATTACTAGAGACAAAATACTATATTGAAGCAAACTGCTGATTTTCATTCCTTCTTCTTTACCTTACATGGAAATTGTTATATTATGAAATCTATATCTTTTCTTTAAAGAAACTATTGAGTAGTGTGAAGAGACTCAAAGTGCTCAAACTGTAAAGATGAGAAAGTTTGTATTTTCTGTGTCTGATGCTAGTGTTTTTACTCAGTGTGTTCTGAGTGACGGTGTGTGTGTCTCAGTGTGTTCTGACTGACTGTGTTTGTTATCTCAGTGAGGGTTGTTCATACTGTTTGGCTGCACTGAGCCTGTTTTGAGACGTGTGTTAAGAGTTGTGTTGCTGTGAATGAATTTTGCAGCTGATGTGAACTGTCACATCCTCGCGCCACCGAAGCACTCAAGCACTACCAGCTGGGTATTTTTTAGCTGGGAGAAATGCTTTGATGGATAGGTAACACCAACGATTGTCTGACCAAAGAGAATATTGTCGTACAAGAGCATATCGACCAACTGACCTGGAGACGTCAGCTCTAACTGTGACCTACCGGTGACAGGGCAGTCCAACGTAAGATTGGCCCCCGGGCGAACACTGACTCGTCCCCCCACCTTGGTTCTCAAGCTGTGGCTCAACTCAAAGCCATGGTCGGAAACATTCCTCCATGACACTGCGATGGCTGGAGGCTCTGAAGTTTCACATACAGAGAAAGAGTAGCAGTCAGTCATGCCGTAATGAATTTGAAAATGTTAAATCTATCTATCTATCTATCTTAGGTGACTTTAGGTGGGAGCAGTGCTGTTGCTAGCCATTTTGGTACCCTAAGCATAATTCCTTTTCGATGCCCCCCCCGAGAAAAAATTGTTTGTTTTTTTGTTTTTGCCAGTTTAACTTTTTATTACCAAACATATAATCAATACCAATAACACAATTGCAGCATCAAAATGGAAAACCTAAGAACAAAAAAGGAAAATCTACTATTTAAAAACAGTACACAGAACAGCCAAAACATACATACATACACGCATACAAGTATCGGGATGTGCTAAATCTTCGTAGAAATTAAATATTCATCCATAAGTAAGCAATCTTCTTCAATAAAGCAAAGATTTAGAAGCAGAAAGGTCACACAACTTGACCACCTTTGTAAACACACTATGTAGAACAGCTAAAACACACACATTTAAATATTGAGAAGTGCATAATAATATCAAATATACCACCAAGATTTTTGCTGAGTATCTTGTCCCTAAACTGCTGGTTGAGGGTGGTTGATCAGGGATTGGTACTGTTGTGGAGTCTGTAGCTTCCTCTTGGCCATGTGCTCCTCTTTGTATATATCTCAGCATTGACCCTGCATTAATTTAGAAATACGAAGAAATATTATCGGTATAGTGAGAAACAAAATATTCCAAAAAAAAAAAAAAATTCTTATACCCCCATAAAATTATAAACATTTAAAACTGAAAGCATGCATTATTCATCAACTATTTGATAAATTTAATCTAACATAAAATCATAATAGAATGAGTTGCAATATTGCACACAATTCTACAATAATGTTTGCTTTATATCATTCAGAATGACATTTTATATTTATGTTACCTACAGGAATAAAAGCAAAACGATACACCTCGCACAAGACTACATTTCTGAATCTTAATCATTATTTTACCATTTAATTGAATCCAACTTAAATATGGTTACGAGAGCATTTTGTCTACAAACAAGTTTCTATTTCACCGGCAGATGTCGTCCATGCCTTTGCATCCTGACATTAATGCGATCAAAACGCCAGTTAATTTTGTCATGTAGCTTCTGTCACATTCAGATGTAGCTAAGCTAGCTGTAGCAGTAACACTAAAAGTATGAGTTCAGCAGACTTCACATTATCAAGAGCCATTTTCTGTCCCACTGCACATCCGACACCTCACCTGATTTGTGTGAGAGACTGTAGCCTACATTCACCGTAGTAAAGAAAAAAAGTAGGGGAGTTAACTGAGTTCACCTAAAGTGACATGGATAGGTCAAAAGGGCAAGCTGCATAATAGACTTTTCAAGTGTGTCAAATCCAACATCCAATATAAAACCAACTTTACCACAGTCCTACATTCTGCTGAATTATACTGAATGACAATCCTAGGTAAACTTTGCTAAATGCCAGGCCCTAGACTATGAACCGCACGCTACACGGAAATAGCGTTAAATGGTCTGAAGCAAGATGAATTGTTAGCCGACCTGTTAGTGAGAAAGTATTGACGACCATCACATCACAATAAACAACATACTAGCCTACTGCTCAATATATAAAGTAAAGTAACACCTAGCTGGCGTCAGTTACTTGTAAAATGCATAGATGTTTAACAGTAACATCTCATTTAGCTTGCAATTATAACATATTTCAGTTTGCTAACATTAGCAATAATGTCAGCTAGTTTGAGGTGTATGTGTTGGCTAACCTTTACATTAGCAGCACATTTCCCATATTTAAGAATGATTAAACATGGTCTTACCTGCAACTGATCAAGTGGTCATCTCGCAATTTCTAATTTCTTCTTTTCTCGGCTGCTGACTCATGCTCTCTTTTCGAGGCCATTTCGAAAAAAGTTGATTTAGCCCAAACTTCGTCGGGCGCAATCCAACAAACCACTGAGATAGTTAAAGCTTAAGTAGGTAACTTTTGTAAAAATGTATTTTTTACATATTTGTTAAAACTGTCACTATGTCCTGACAGTAGAATATGAGACAGATAATCTGTGAAAAAATCAAGCTCCTGTGACTCCTCCCTGTGCTCCTACTGCCACTTGCAGAAATACACCGCTCCCGGTCAGAAACAGCCAATCAGAGCCAGGAGGAGTGTCTTAGCAGTGTCAATCACTCTCGTGCTCGTACCCCTCCCCCTCCCCCCGCACAGCGCGTACCGTGTTCAAGCTCAAGATTGCCAGTGTGCTGCAGCTGTGCTAATCGCGGAGAAACATGGGGCGTTTCTCAATGCAAAGTAAGCAAAGAACGGACTTGTGTTCTTGGGGAGACCGTACTTGCTGGCTGTACCTGGAAGAATCAACTCGCAAGTTCAGACGCACACAAAACGATGTTGACAGTTTTGAGACAAAGAGTTCTTCCTGTTATTGCGCAACACCCTCAGCATAGAGGGCGCTGCCACTTATAGTTAGCTTTGATGTTTGTATTCATAATAAAGCATGGACGGTCACCTTTCACACCGCCTTTGTTGTTTTGTTACATTTTCATTTAAAGTGCTATTAAGTATCATGTATGGAGGACCAGGTCTTTCATATTTAAAAATAAATACAGAAATAAATAAATGCTCAATAAATAAATAAGCACACAATTAATTGCCCCAAAAAATACAATGAAGAAATAAATGTAGGTAGAAATTAAATTATACAGTGAGACATAAATCTCTTTTAATTAGCTTCTTTATTTATTCACTTTTGTAATAATTACCTTATTTATTTATTGTCCGTTATAATTTATTTATTCCTTACTTATTTTTTAAATGTATTTATTTCTGTGTGTGTTTAATTTTTTGTCTGTTTTATTCTTCCGTTGCATTTTCTACCCTATTTATTTTCACCCCTGGTATTTATTTCTGCCTGTCACTTTTACATTTCTGCCTGTCACTTTTACATTTCTTCATGCATTTCTGCCTCATTATGCAAATGAGGAGGGGCGGGTCTTAAGGGGTTAACTTCTGCCCATTGGTGGGTTAGCATTTTACTCCCTCGGTCAATCTACATGCCACCGGCCACAGACACAACACAGATGGCTAGCTACGGTGAAGTTGTCAGTGAGCTCAGGCATTTAGCAACTGTTTTTGAAAACAATGCTAACGTTATAAGTATTGACTTTATAATTTTTCGTTTAGACGCTCTGACAGAACGTGTGTTTCAGTCAGCGGTGTCGTGCCAATGTACTCGTGTATCCCCTGGCCGCGGGAGCGCGCATGCACACAGAGCGGAGCTTCTGCTGCCCTTCGAATTGTTTAACTGCTGCACTTTGAATTAAACGGAACAAACAGCGACGTGGAAGACTCGGCAGGGTTTCCATAGTAACATGGGTCTCAGTTAACTACATAAATACGTGTATTTGTCTGTTACATTAAGGCGACGTGTCAAATGTTTATAGCGTGGTTTAATATCGAGTGATAGGCGTATCCTCCCTGTCCCTGTCTACCATATGAGTTACATAGGAGGTACTCAAATATCAGGCCGTTTTTTCACCTGATATTTTGGGTATCCCCTATGTAACTTTTGATAAACAACAGCAAACCTCTCCAAATTGTGTCAGGTTGTTTATTGTGACCTATTAAACACACAAAATAACACCCATGATGACAGGACAGACCCTTTGCATGTTAGGGATGGGATACATAAAATATCAATATCATTTTTCACCTGATATTTTATGTATCCCATTCCTAACATGACTGCATGTCAGGAGCAGAGCCGGGCTGAGCGACGTGGGGCTCCGCGTCCGTCTGTCCTCAGTCTCTTATCTCTCTTGCTCTCCACCCCTCCTCTCCGTCGCTCCGGTAGCAACTGTTGAGGATGGAGCCCGGGGCTTTGCCGTGCACGAACACACACATTTAGTGCCTGACGCACATGCACACGCACTCCGCGACGCGAATTTCTACTGGCGATCCAGGCGCGCAACGCGTGGGGGGTTTCCCTTGCTAGAAGCGGCCCGGGAGTGGGTTGTCTGTCTCCAAATCCACTCCTCTCTCTGGCTTCCTGTCGCACATCAGAAGAGACAGAATGATAACAGCCGCAGTTCGTTCAAAGAAGGTTGCACTACAAAAACCCGATGAAATTTAGCAGGTGGATGTTTAGAATAAATCCAACGGAGACGTCTCAGGATGGAGAAGTCCTAAATTGTGCGCCGCTTCTAACGGCGAACAGGTTGATTAGTATTCCTCACGGCGGTGTGTGTGTGTGTGTGTGTAACCTATGTGATGGCACTGCATGAAGGACTATCATCAACTATATCAATATCAATATCATTTTTCACCTGATATTTTATGTATCCCATCCCTAACATGCAAAGGGTCTGTCCTGTCATCATGGGTGTTATTTTGTGTGTTTAATAGGTCACAATAAACAACCTGACACAATTTGGAGAGGTTTGCTGTTGTTTATCAAAAGTTACATAGGGGATACCCAAATATCAGGTGAAAAAACGGCCTGATATTTGAGTACCTCCTATGTAACTCATATGGTAGACAGGGACAGGGAGGATACGCCTATCACTCGATATTAAACCACGCTATAAACATTTGACACGTCGCCTTAATGTAACAGACAAATACACGTATTTATGTAGTTAACTGAGACCCATGTTACTATGGAAACCCTGCCGAGTCTTCCACGTCGCTGTTTGTTCCGTTTAATTCAAAGTGCAGCAGTTAAACAATTCGAAGGGCAGCAGAAGCTCTGCTCTGTGTGCATGCGCGCTCCCGCGGCCAGGGGATACACGAGTACATTGGCACGACACCGCTGACTGAAACACACGTTCTGTCAGAGCGTCTAAACGAAAAATTATAAAGTCAATACTTATAACGTTAGCATTGTTTTCAAAACAGTTCAGTTGCTAAATGCCTCAGCTCACTGACAACTTCACCGTAGGTAGCCATTTTTGTTGTGTCTGTGGCTGGTGGCATGTAGATTGACCGAGGGAGTAAAATGCTAACCAACCAATGGGCAGAAGTTAACCCCTTAAGACCAGCCCCTCCTCATTTGCATAATGAGGCAGAAATGCATGAAGAAATGTAAAAGTGACAGGCAGAAATGTAAAAGTGACAGGCAGAAATAAATACCAGGGGTGAAAATAAATAGGGTAGAAAATGCAACGGAAGAATAAAACAGACAAAAAAATTAAACACACACAGAAATAAATACATTTAAAAATAAGTAAGGAATAAATAAAGTTGAAGATTATAACGGACAATAAATAAATAAGGTAATTATTACAAAGGTGAATAAATAAAGAAGCTAATTAAAAGAGATATATACATTTATGTCTCACTGTATAATTTAATTTCTACCTACATTTATTTCTTCATTGTATTTTTTGGGGCAATTAATTGTGTGCTTATTTATTTATTGAGCATTTATTTATTTCTGTATTTATTTTTAAATATGAAAGACCTGGTCCTCCATAATCACGGGCCAATAACTGTATAAATAACGACACAACGGCGGGAAAAAAACCTTGTAACATTGTTCGGGATTCACTTTTAATTGAAAGCAGAAAAGAAACGTTAAAATAGGTATTAAAATTATAGATGGACTGGGTAAAGTTAGACACTGCCGTCGGTATACTTTAGGCTACCGAGAAGCAGAAGAGGAGCCTGTGAGGAGGAGGAGATATATATATATATATATATATTGGGCTGTCTAAATGTGGGGCCAGAGGGGTCTGTGCGATGACTGACTGACCGGCTCGCGAGAGTCATTCCCGGCTGGCGAGCTTGCTATGCCGGCAGTGGATTGTGGAGCTTTCCAACTCCGAAGGCTTTTTTAATTCACCATTAATTTTCGTTGAACTGCCTATATTCAAAAGCTACACAGCTGATTTCTCGCCTTAAAACATCTTAAAAATGAATTTATTGATTTAATAATAGACGTAAATTGTGAAAATCTGTATATCGGAAACCATAGGCCTACGCGCTTTATACCCGAATTGAATGCTGGGATACCGGCCCGACAAAGTTCACACAAGTTACCATCCGATGTATCCTCGGTAAAATGGGCGTGTCGAGATCACATCCGGGAATTTTAACTGTTCTTGGCGAAATGCTAACTTGTGTATTGGGTCAGTACTTTGGCCACCAATCAACTTTTTAGGAAAACTGCCAATTTCTCGAGTAACACCTGCTCAGAAAACAAAGACGAGCAAACAGAAGAAGACCGATGACGAAAAGCGAGCTAAAAATAAAGCCTAACCCTAACCCTAATAAAACGAGGGTCAACATCGGACCGGCTTTTCAGAGGTGGAGGGAGCTACGCCTCCTGAAAGGATTCAACACGGATTCAGAGCTAGCCACATTTCCGCTTGACATGTAAGTATCGCTGCTTGATTTGTTTCATTTTGTAAGAACTACACAACTAAGCCTGGGAGTATGCCCAACCAGTCTACATGTGTTTTGTGGATCTGGAGAAGGCATATGACCGGGTCCCCCGGGAGAAATTGTGGGAGGTGCTGCGGGAGAGTATGGGGTGAGAGGGTCCCTTCTCAGGGCCATCCAATCTCTGTATGACCAAAGCGAGAGCTGTGTCCGGGTTCTCGGCAGTAAGTCGGACTCGTTCCAGGTGAGGGCTGGCCTCCGCCAGGGCTGCGCTTTGTCACCAATCCTGTTTGTAATATTTATGGACAGGATATCGAGGCGTAGTCGGGGCGGGGAGGGGTTGCAGTTCGGTGGGCTCGGGATCTCGTCGCTGCTTTTTGCAGATGATGTGGTCCTGATGGCGTCATCGGTCTGTGACCTTCAGCACTCACTGGATCGGTTCGCCGCAGGGTGTGAAGCGGCTGGGATGAGGATCAGCACCTCTAAATCTGAGGCCATGGTTCTCAGCAGGAAACCGATGGAGTGTTTTCTTCAGGTGGGGAGTGAGTCCTTACCCCAAGTGAAGGAGTTTAAGTACCTTGGGGTCTTGTTCGCGAGTGAGGGGACCATGGAGCGTGAGATTGGTCGGAGAATCGGAGCAGCCGGTGCGGTATTACATTCTGTGTATCGCACCGTTGTGACGAAAAGAGAGCTGAGCCAGAAGGCAAAGCTCTCGATCTACCGGGCAATTTTCGTTCCTACCCTCACCTATGGTCATGAAGGCTGGGTCATGACCGAAAGAACGAGATCCAGGGTACAAGCGGCCGAAATGGGTTTCCTCAGGAGGGTGGCTGGCGTCTCCCTTAGAGATAGGGTGAGAAGCTCAGTCATCCGAGAGGAGCTCGGAGTAGAGCCGCTGCTCCTTCGCGTCGAAAGGAGCCAGTTGAGGTGGTTCGGGCATCTGGTAAGGATGCCTCCTGGGCGCCTCCCTAGGGAGGTGTTCCAGGCACGTCCAGCTGGGAGGGGGCCTCGGGGAAGACCCAGGACTAGGTGGAGAGATTATATCTCCAACCTGGCCTGGGAACGCCTCGGGATCCCCCAGTCGGAGCTGGTTGATGTGGCTCGGGAAAGGGAAGTTTGGGGTCCCTTACTGGAGCTGCTGCCCCCGCGACCCGACTCCGGATAAGCGGATGAAGATGGATGGATGGATGGATACACAACTAAGATAACGATGGTTACAGTATCTTCACTGGTGATAGCGCAAATCTCATTTTACTCTGTAGCTTGTTGCTAGCTAAGTCTAACAGTTAGCTTGTTAGCTTGTAGCACGGCAGGAATGTTGTAGCAGGTGAAGTTTAGCTTTACCTGCTAACTCCTTCACCCTCAGTATAAGCAATATTGTTTCGATACTTACATTTAGTTAGCCTAAATGTTTTTTTGTCCATCACAATTAAATGTAGCTATGGTGAAACTACTTCGGGTAAGGGGCGGCTGTGGCTCAGTGGTAGAGCGGTTGTGTGTGAGTGTTTATCTGATGAGCAGGTGGCACGTTGTACGGCAGCCTCGGCCACTGTGTGTGAATGGTGAATGTATCCTGTATGATGTAAAAGCGCTTTGAGTAGTTGTTCAGACTAGAAAAGCGCTATATAAATACAGCACATTTACATTTTACTTTAATTGTGCGCTGTCGACATTTGGCAAGGCAGAATTCTATTTTTTTGTATTTTTAAACATACACGTTTGCTTCCCTCAGGATGTAATTTGTAAATCAAATGTCTGACACATATTCTTTATGCTCCTTCAACAGGTCAGACATTGCCCCAGACACAGAGGCATGTGAAGGAATCGTCTTCAGTCCAAATCAAAATGTTCAGTACTTCCTTGTGCAGGAGTACTTTGCAAGAAAAGCTGATTTATTTTACCCATATGCAAAATAAAACCTAAGACATATTTCTAAGATGTTGTTATTCCTTGGCTTAGCTAGTGAGCTTCCTCAGTGATTCATCATTCCTACTGAAAGTTTAGTGTTTTAAATTGATCCAAAAGGTAATGTACTGTGTAAAGTGAGGCTTTTGTTCTCACAAATGATGAATACATAAAAACTAATTTTAAACCCTTTTAATTGAAAAATATTTACAAAACTTTTAATAGAAATATTTTAAATAAGCATTTTTTTTTACACAAAGTATTCACAGTTTTAAAAGCACAGCACACAACAGCTATACCCTCCTCAGAATAAATCCCCTGTATTGTCCACGAGGATGTGGAAAGCGGGGGGGGGGGGAGGAGCTGTGGAGGGAGGGCTGTAGCGCAGCAGAGAGCAAGGGGGAGAGACCTGTAAGGTGTGCTTGTTCAAATTTTTAGGCTAAGTCCACGTTTTCTCAGAACTCCCTACTGCAGCTTTAAGGGACCCACGGGGAGCTTGGGAAGTTGAGTGTGTGTGCGTGATTGGAGGGGGACCATCATTACTTTCTTGGGCAATTAAATATATCTCTCTTGTTCTGACTGTTTTGTGATATACTGTACATGCCTAAAAAACTGCCTATTATTTCTATACTGAAATAATATTGGTATTATAATTATCATGACTATGATGATTTTTCATTAGGCTGTTTTTGGTGCCCCCTCAGCCATACACACAGCACGTGATGCTGGGAGCCTTGGCGCTGGGTGGAAGTTTACACTAAAAGCTTTAAGTGATATTAATAAAAGGACATGACATTCAAGCAGGGCCTGAAGTTAACTTTTTTGACCACCTGCCACTGTCACTTTTTACCAGCCAAGTAAAGGTGAAGCACAAGAATTGCTGTGCCTCTATGATCCCATGCTGTCCTACTCATGGTAGCCTACTCGTGGACATTGCGCCATTGCTCATCACGTGCTGTAGTAGGGGAGCCCGTGTTGATAATCCAGTATAAAGGCATCATTTCCTATCCTGGGCTGGGACACACATTCATACGGTTTGATAAAGTACTTTTTGGACTTTAACTTATCACCTACTTGCATCCACCGTGTGTGATTGTGTGTGTTTATGTGTGCGTGCGTCAGTCACGAGGGGAACGGAGCAGCAGCCTCTGTCGGTACACAATCCGTCCTGCCTGCACAATCCGTTCTGCGCATGTGCAATATGTTAGCGCACGCGCAGATGATAATCATGATGTACGAGGATTTACGGCACTGCACAATCTGTTCCACAGTAGCGGTCTGCTGTTAGCCTCCACAGCTAACAACGTTAGTTTAGCTAACAGCTAATTCGGCTAACTGCTAGCTGACAGCTTGATTCAGCCTAAAATAACGTTACTCAAACTAAACAGTGGGGAAAGCAGCTAAATTAAGACTTTACAGTAACAATACAGACAAGTATTGAGTGATTATATTTTAAATGAGCACAAGTAAAGTAGAACTGACGTAACAGCTGTTACATATTTAAACGGTTATTTTCATTCATTCATTTTACATGCTGTCTAAGCCATAGACCTATATATGTCTATGGTCTCAGCTAGTGGTTAGCCGAATTAGCCGTTAGCTAAACTAACGTTAGCTTTCCGGTGGAGGCGAACAGACTTTCTTTAACTGTCTATGTGAACAGATCGTGCAGTGTCGTAAATACGCGTTCATCGTGATATCTTATGCGCATGCGCAAACATAGTGCACATGCGCAGAATGGATTGTGCTGGCAAGACGGATCGTGTACCGACAGCTACTGTGGAACAGATCGTGCAGTGCCGCAAATCCCTGGTAAATCCTTGTACATCATGATTATCATCTGCGCGTGCGTTAACATATTGCACATGCGCAGAACGGATTGTGCAGGCAGAACGGATCGTGTACTGACAGTCTATGTGAACAGATTATGCAGTGTCGTAAATACGCGTTCATCATGATATCATATGCGCATGCGCGAAAATCTTGCACATGTGCAGAATGGATTGTGCTTGCAGGACGGATTGTGTACCGACAGCCCCAACAGCCGACAAGAAGGAACAGCAGCAACTTTCAGCAACATTATAGTAAAAAATTGTTCGTGTACGTTGATGTTAAAATGTATACAGGTTGGTCAATTGCTGCACGTGGGACTGCTGGGATTGTCGTGAGCAATTAAAATGCAATAGGGGCCCCTGGCTGTCAATCAATGTCTTCCAGTCACGCGGGGCCCTTGATTGGCCCAGGCCCGTAAGCAACTGCATACCCTGCTTATCAATAGTTAAGTGTCTGAATCATTCGATTCTCATTGGCTATCTGCCAATGTGGCAGGTAGATTGACAGTGTTATACGGCAATTGCAAAATTCACCCGCATTTGGCAGGTGGTCAGGTGTTAATTTCAAGCCCTGCATTCAAGCCATTGCAAAATGAGTTGCTACAAAGCTAATTAAGACTACCAGCTCCACAGTAGGCTACTCTCTCTGTATTTCTCAGTATGGGTGTGTTTAGAAATTGGTGTCCTCCGGCAACTTTTGTGCGCAGAAAATTGAGTGAAGATAATAACCTCTTCTGAAGAGAATCCTGTTTTTTAAATCCTTTGTATCCTCCTTGACTAAGTTTCAACTGTGTGAGGAGTGGTGGGGGTGAAGCCCGATCATGGAAGGCTTGTTTCATGTGGACCCATCAACAGAATTGTTTTCATTACTTAGAAACTATGCACTATAGCTTTAATGCGATACATCGCACATTTAATTCACATTGACTCCGACCATCGACATCATTGCCCCTCAAAACCAGCTGTTCTGTTAACAGCTCAGGATAGAAGGTAGACAAACTCTCCATCAGGTTGAGTAATATCATACATTTACTAGACTAAAATAGTTTTCAAGTGGAACAGGAGGAATATACTCTTTTTTATTTATTGATTAATTTCATTCCCCCGCTTGCCCTCTATACATATTCATTGTAAAGCTGGAAAGCTCATTGTGAAAGTGGGGGCTGTATGTGATATTCATTGCATGAAGTATTTCTATACAAATAAACTTAATTTTAGGTCCATGTATTTTATTTAAAAATTTGAAAAAATGTACTATAGAGACAAATTGTGAAAGATATGCATAATAATGACACGTGAGACAAGTGTATTTAAGGGTGAGGACACACCTGCCACTAACAGCTGAGATGTCTTGGATTCTGAGCCGTGTATATTGGCAGCTGTGCACTTGTACTGGCCTCTGTCAAATGCTCGGGGCTGAAGAATGTGGAGTCCTCCGGAGATATCCCAGGATACCCTGCCAACACACAGGGAAAACATGTTTTTATTTTCTAGACACATAGAGTAAGACCAAAAAAGGTTGCTTGCAGTACAGAAGGAGAGGAAGTGGCTCGGTTAAGGGACTTCTAATTGACACTTAAAAGACACTTCCGAATCAGAGACATAGACAGAAGAAACACAGACAAAGAAATACAAAAGTGGTTACGTCATTGTTTACTTTCCACGCGTTCGGAGTGAGAACGGGTTGACTTTCCACGTAAACTGTCCAGTAAATGGCCAGTGAACCACCAACTCTTCAACTCTCTGCCAGATGATGTATTCTAAATAGGCTTCCACTACAACTTTATTTGTGTCCCTGACGACTGGGTGTCCAGCAGGTATAAATATGTGAAAGACACATAAATACATACAGTCTTCAAAGGGCTAAACAGAGGCTGATCCGTGAAATTGTCTACAACAGTTATATTGCTTTGCTAGCCAGTATGGTTAAAAAGTGAGATTTCCTTGTCTGTTTTGATTATGAAGCGGGTCGAGCTGCTATATAATAATACTGTGAAAGTATCAAAACGCTCAATCCACAGAGAAATGCACAAAGCCCATATTCAGAAACTGTGCCTTCAAACGAGCCGTCCAGACATCCTGTACGGTTGTGATGTCACAACTGTAATGAATATATGTAGAAAGCTGCTATAGTGGCGTTATAGTCATTCCCCAGCTGAAATGACAGCGCAGTGACTCTGAGAGCGCAGATGTGGAAAACACGGAGACGCTGAGAAATCAGAGCAGACTGAGCTTTTTTAAGGAGGGGGGCTTAAAGAGACAGGTTCTAAAAAAAGTGTTTCAGACAGAGGATGAATACTGGTATATTCAGGCAGACAGTATTTAAAAAAACATTTTGTTTAAACATTAATAGATGTAAACACGTTCTAGTAATATCCCAAAAATACAAGTATAAACCTGAAAATGAGCATGAAATGTCTCCTTTAATTCAAATTGCTTTCAAACCACAGCTATGCAAGTAGGACTAAAAATTCCTGCAGTCAAAATATTTTTGTACATGTATATTTTGTATAAAGTGTTTCTTTTTACACTGACTACTCTTCTAGCTTTGGCTCAATTTGTGTTACACTATTACAACCGAACCAAGAAGTGTAAAGAGAGTATAGGAGTAATGGCCAGGTACACTGAAAAAATGAATTGGGGTGTAGTAATATTCATTAGGTTAACTGTCTACATTTTTTATTTTCTAATTGTAAGTATCAGTGAGAACTGGAATTATTCTAGTAAAACTATATATGCCATTCATGTAATAAATAAACTGTGTGGGAAGAGTAAGTTTTATTATGTATTTTCCATACACTGTATATATATTGATAATGATAACTGTGTATTAATATACAGTCTATGGTATTTTCACATAATATTCAAAGGTTTCATAGTCATTGCACATTAACTTAGAAATATCAAGTAAGTTAAAATAGTGTTGGGTGTTTTGAATATGTGCATGCCTATGACGCGCATATAGGACGCATGCGCTTCGTTGTCCGCCAAAACTATAGACTGTAAATTAACATAGACAGTTAAAGAAATGGACCAACACATCCTGTTGTTCTGGACGGAGACCAGTGAAGGATAATAGAAGCACTTTTCCGGTGATGCTGAGCGTTACCGCACAGCCTCCAACTGAGCTTGAAGACGTAGATGGGACGTGGGCAACGTGTCTGAAAGTTGTAAATCTTCTGGTAGCTGTGCAAGAGAAATCTCAATCATTCCCAATCAGCAGAGACGGAGAGCGTAGGCACATGTTAGGAGATAACATAGGCACAGGCTAATTACTGTTAACTAACATGCTAGTTAAAATTAGTAATTAAACCTAAACAGCTGATGGAAGTCCAAACTGTCTGCGAGCTTCTCCTGAGAATACGGTGATTTGTTGATTATGTTAGCCTATTTTTACCAAAATGTCTGCTACGGAGCCATAACGTGAGGTACAAGGTAATGGAGCCTTTACATATTGTCGTGTTTCTTTAGAAATAAACAACGGACAATTAAAGTCTTGAAACGCTTCAGATGTAAAGTTATTCACTGTCAAAGTGGCGCCAAAATGAATGTCAGTCATTGGGATCCTAACTGCAGGTGATGGCTTTGTAGCATTAAAATGGCGCCATGGGCACTACGCTTAGAGAGGAGGGGCTTACTTTGTTGAAAACACTTTGTTGTATTTCAACTAAAAGAACCACCACTTGTTGAAATAATGCATTTACCATCTTTTTGAGTGGTTATAGAACTACTGATTAGCCTTAAGTATATAAAATTCAGATTCATTTGTGGGAATTTGAAAAAAATTATTGTTGATACATATGATGCAGCTCTCTCTCAACAATGTGAATCTAGACCAGCAATGCTCTGCTCTTTTTTTGAGAAGAGGAGCCAAATCACAGCGGCAAAAATGCAGGATTTTCTTCATTTATGATTTAACATATGTGGAAATGGTTCCGATTCTGTATGAAAGATGTGTAATTTTTTTTTTGATCAGAGCAATATTTTCAACTATTTTGACAGCATATTATACATTGGTTTGACAGTGGTACAGTTAATTTTGGTATTTGATTTAAATTTAAATTTGATTCTGTAATTTTAATGTATTTATTGTAGTATTCTGTAGTTTTTAATGTATTATTTTGTCTCTGTGTTTTTGTCCTTAAGCCCAAAGCAACAACTTTGTATCTGACACAGTGCCCTCTCACAGCAACTACAGCAAACTGTGTCACAAGCAAAGCCATCTATTCAGGTAAAAATAAATAGTTACTAGTTAAATGAGTTACTCTCCAAAAACAAAGTACACTTTTGAAGTTTTTCAAGAGCTTCTTCTAGAGCTTGATGTCCTAAAGTTGTCCCTGAAAATCCTGTCTCTGCGAAACAAGCTTATGGCTTGAGTGCATACACTCACCGGCCACTTTATTAGGTACACCTGTCCAACTGCTCGTTAACACTTAATTTCTAAGCAGCCAATCACATGGCGGCAACTCAGTGCATTTAGGCATGTAGACATGGTCAAGACAATCTCCTGCAGTTCAAACCGAGCATCAGTATGGGGAAGAAAGGTGATTTGAGTGACTTTGAACGTGGCATGATTGTTGGTGCCAGAAGGGCTGGTCTGAGTAGTTCAGAAACTGCTAATCTACTGGGATTTTCACGCACAACCATCTCTAGGGTTTACAGAGAATGGTCCGAAAAAGAAAAAACATCCAGTGAGCGGCAGTTCTGTGGGCGGAAATGCCTTGTTGATGCCAGAGGTCAGAGGAGAATGGCCAGACTGGTTCGAGCTGATAGAAGGGCAACAGTGACTCAAATTACCACCCGTTACAACCAAGGTGGGCAGAAGAGCATCTCTGAACGCACAGTACGTCGAACTTTGAGGCAGATGGGCTACAGCAGCAGAAGACCACACCGGGTGCCACTCCTTTCAGCTAAGAACAGGAAACTGAGGCTACAATTTGCACAAGCTCATCGAAATTGGACAATAGAAGATTGGAAAAAACGTTGCCTGGTCTGATGAGTCTCGATTTCTGCTGCGACATTCGGATGGTAGGGTCAGAATTTGGCGTCTACAACATGAAAGCATGGATCCATCCTGCCTTGTATCAACGGTTCAGGCTGGTGGTGGTGGTGTCATGGTGTGGGGAATATTTTCTTGGCACTCTTTGGGCCCCTTGGTACCAATTGACCATCGTTGCAACGCCACAGCCTACCTGAGTATTGTTGCTGACCATGTCCATCCCTTTATGACCACAATGTACCCAACTTCTGATGGCTACTTTCAGCAGGATAATGCGCCATGTCATAAAGCTGGAATCATCTCAGACTGGTTTCTTGAACATGACAATGAGTTCGCTGTACTCAAATGGCCTCCACAGTCACCAGATCTCAATCCAATAGAGCATATTTGGGATGTGGTGGAACGGGAGATTCGCATCATGGATGTGCAGCCGACAAATCTGCGGCAACTGTGTGATGCCATCATGTCAATATGGACCAAACTCCCTGAGGAATGCTTCCAGCACCTTGTTGATTCTATGCCACGAAGAATTGAGGCAGTTCTGAAGGCAAAAGGGGGTCCAACCCGTTACTAGCATGGGGTACCTAATAAAGTGGCCGGTGAGTGTATATTTGACCCATTTCAAAAGAGGACGCTAACAGAAAAATATGGCTGTGGCTATTTGTCTATTTTCTTATTTTTCTCTCATTTTAATGATGCCATTTTTATTAAGTTGTTGCACTGTATTAAACATGTGGCTACGTTTTGTGGACAAAAAGGAAAAAAGTTACGTCTGGTGTTCTTAACTGGTGGGTCTTTGGGCCATTTTCAATGGGTCAGGGATGTGAGTGTGAGCATGAAAAGAGCGAGGGGCGAAATATCACCTTTTTTAATGTCAAGATGGTCTGCTTTTTGTATGATATTACTCATGATGCAGAAACAGACGTTTAGAACCTCACGCAAAACACTGTTCTTTAAGATGAAACCAATATTAAGCATGTCTTTTAAGATGCACTTAAGGTTCCTGAAGTATGACAAATGTTTTTTTTTTTAAGAGTTTAAGGTTAAAAAGCCTATCCAAAAGATAGGCTATGTATGCTCTATGCAAACAGTCCCTGAACCTTTCCTTGGGTCTTTAACAAGCTACCTCAAACCCATTTTAGCCACCCTAAGATGAAATTTCTGTCACCTACTCAGCCTGATGCCTATGGGACTGAAGTTATGTCAACATTTATGCTCTTCTGGGAGTTTGCCAATGGCAACTTAGCTTCAAACATCCCAAAAATATGTCATGAATCAAAAAATGTCTCCATACTGCTCACCTAAAGTAAACCAAATGTCCTGTAGCTTACACATGCCTAGATGTTTTGAAAAAAAACCCATAAAATTGTGTTTTGGCTTTGTTTGCTCTGATTCCTCTGTGGGCTGGAAGTTAGTCGTGTGTGGCGTTGGAAGGAGCGCGCAAAGCTGAAAACACAAGTTTGTAATGTGTTTTACAAACGTCTTGGCATGTGAGCTACAGGACACTTAGATTACCTCAGACAAGCAGTATGGAGACATTTTAATGATTCATGTAGTTTTGGATGTTTGACGCTAAGATATCGCTCACTGCAGTTGAGTGGAAAAAAACGTCTCTCAAACTCGCAGAAGAACACAGTTAACAATACTCCATAAATAATAACAAAAACAATTCATCTTAGGGTGAACTATACCTTGTTGTTTTGCCATGCAAACCTGATGGAAAATGTTTCATTAAGAAAATGATAAAATAAGAAAAATAAATGGGTTGTTAAATTAAACAGTTGACTCATTTATTTTTAAGTAATTTTTTCAATACACAAACCATAAGAACAAATTTAGGCAATTTAAACTGCAGAAAGAAATATGTAAAATGTTGTGTAAATGTTAGTTAAATATAGTACATGAATACAAGTTAGAAAAACTATTTAGAAATTACCTTGAAAAGCCATTTGTTTTAGGAGAGATTTTTTACTTTGAAGCCGTCATAGTTTAAGTAAAACTTACAAAGAATGAGAAAGTAAAATTCAATAACCATATTAATAAACATCAGTAAATTACTGAAGGTTTGCTAGTAAAAGAAACTTATATCTGCAAGTAAAGGTTATTTGATTTTCACCCTTGGAGAATTTACTTACAATCGCAAAAGTGCAAACACTAGATTTTCCTAAGTAAATAACACTCCAAACCTTTTTCAGTGTAATTTACAAGGGGGTGGGGGGATTACAACCCCCCAATAATCAAAATTGGCCAGTGCAACCCACCTAAAAAAAATCTATTATAATTTCCTTTACATAAATAAAGACATGTGCACCATAACTTGTTGCAGAAAAATTCGCCAGAATCAATTTTGCTCAAAAGTGGAGATCTCAACCCCCCCCCCCGGTTGAACAAAAAGTTACACCTTTGGGTAACTTATTCATTGGACAGTTTTGGTGATGTCAGTATGCTTAATCAGCACTACATGGACACACTTAGAAAAACCCAAGCACATGCTTCACTTTGAAATCAAGGAAGGGTCTGAAATTTTCATCGTAGGTGCATGTCCACTGTGAAAGACATAATCTAAAAAAAAAATCCAGAAATCACAATGTATGATTTTTTAACTATTCATTTGTATGATACAGCTGCAAATAAGTATTTGAACACCTATCAATCTATCAGCTACAATTCTGACCCTCAAAGACCTGTTACTCTTCAAAATGTCCACCTCCACTCCATTTATTTTCCTAAATTAGATGTACTTGTTTGAGGTCGTTAGCTGCATAAAGACACCTGTCCACCCCATACAATCAGTAAGAATCCAACTACTGACATGGCCAAGACCAAAGAGCTGTCCAAAGATACTAGAGACTAAATTGTACACCTCCACAAGGCTGGAGAGGGCTACAGGGAAATTGCCAAGCAGCTTGGTGAAAAAAGGTCCACTGTTGGAGCAATCATTAGAAAATGGAAGAAGCTAAATATGACTGTCAATCTCCCTCAGACTGGGGCTCCATGCAAGATCTCACCTCGTGGGGTTTCAATGATCCTAAGAAAGGTGAGAAATCAGCCCAGAACTACATGGGAGGAGCTGGTCAATGACCTGAAAAGAGCTAGGACCACCGTTTCCCAGGTTACTGTTGGTAATACACTAAGACGTCATGGTTTGAAATCATGTATGGTATGGAAGGTTCCCCTGCTTAAACCAACACATGTCAAGACCCGTCTTAAGTTTGCCAATAACCCTTTGGATGATCCAGAGGAGTCATGGGAGAAAGTCATGTGGTCAGATGAGACCAAAATAGAACTTTTTGGTCATAATTCCACTAACCGTGTTTGGAGGAAGAAGAATGATGAGTACCATCCCAAGAACACCATCCCTACAGTGAAGCATGGGGGTGGTAGCATCATGCTTTGAGGGTGTTTTTCTGCACATGGGACAGGGCGACTGCACTGTATTAAGGAGAGGATGACCGGGGCCATGTATTGTGAGATTTTGGGGAACAATCTCCTTCCCTCAGTTAGAGCATTGAAGATGGGTCGAGGCTGGGTCTTCCAACATGACAAGGACCTGAAGTACACAGCCAGGATAACCAAGGAGTGGCTCTGTAAGAAGCATATCAAGGTTCTGGCGTGCCTTAGCCAGTCTCCAGACCAAAACCCAATAGAGAATCTTTGGAGGGAGCTCAAACTGTGTTTCTTAGCGACAGCCCAGAAACCTGACGGATCTAGAGAAGATCTGTGGGGAGGAGTGGGCCATAATCCCTTCTGCAGTGTGTGCAAACCTGGTGAAAAACTACAGGAAACGTTTGACCTCTGCAAACAAAGGCTATTGTACCAAATATTAACATTGATTTTCTCAGGTGTTCAAATACTTATTTGCAGCTGTATCCTACAAATAAATAGTTAAAAAAACATACATTGTGATTTCTGGATTTTTTTTTTTTGATTATGTCTCTCACAGTGGACATGCACCTACAATGACAATTTCAGACCCCTACATGATTTCTAAGTGGGTGAACTTGCAAAATAGCAGGGTGTTCAAATACTTATTTTCCGCACTGTAAATTGCAATATATCGCAGAATATTGCAATATGTTTAAAATTGCAATAACATTGTATCGTGGCATAAGTATCGTGATGATATCGTATCAGGAGGAGTTTGGTAATTCCTACCCCTAGTAAAAAGAGATACATCCTGTGCATTACACAAAAATACGTTACATGTTGAGTATATAGGAAAACTACTAGAACTGTTGGGTCCTTGAAAATTCTGGAGTGTGGTCTAGACCTCCTCTATCTGTAAAGTGTCTCGAGATAATGCTTGTTATGAATTGATACTATAAATAAAATTGAATTGAATTGAATATATAGTTCAAAGGATACAATTTTGGACGCAACCTAAGTATTTTGACTGGTATGTCAGCGGTACTCCAGTGTGTTACCTGCCAGTGTGCTGCAGCGGAGCTCCATCTTTGGTCCAGCTGACTTTGGGAGGCGGGAAGCCCTGTGCAGGACAAAGTATGGTCACTGATTGGGTAGTGTTGGTCAGGAGGGCGCTGTGTCCAATGCTGATGTTGATGTTCTTCTGAGGGCTCAGTGGAAGGCTCTGCTGCTGTCTGATGATCACTGCTCTACTCCCAATCGTCTCCAATGAAGAGCGCTCAGACCAGTTGGCCAGTCTGTCTGCGGGACCAATCAGATGCAAACATAACATAAGGAACAAAAAGTTTTATCAATATAAGTGAGACCAAGATCAATATGCTAATCTGCCAATACCATGGACAGATATCGTTATTTTATCAAAAGGTATCCTATTCAATCAGGGTGATAGGTTGGTATTTATTCATGAAAGTGTTCACAAATAAGGAGTTGTTTCAAAGGTAACCCTGTCTCACAGAAATAGATCAACTGACCAATGCAGGTCAAAAAGACTATTAAAAACGCAGTTATTCTGATGATCATTGGTCACTCTGGTATAGACATCCATGTATGTACAGAGGCGGCTCACTGTGTCATGAACGTTTTTCAGTGTTTGAATAACGCTGCAAATGATCTGAAATCTTTGGATTTGTTATCTTTGAAGTCTCCATCATCATTTCCTGATCTCAAGCCCGATATCACAGGGGTGTCAAACTAGAGTGTCAAGGGCCATACATGTACATAATATTGACTGCTTTTATTTAATCAAAAAAGTAAATATATCGTTGACTGTATTATTGCACGTCTCCTCGCCTTGATTGTAAGGAGAAACGTGGTCAACATATTTACAGTATATGTGCAAGTCTTCCAAACCATACGCCGATATAGGCTGTGTATTCCTCCCATCTTGAACAAACCAAGGGAGTGTTTTCTGTCCAAAACCGTTTCACAACATTAGTTGTATTGACCCTTGAAGTTCATGCCTGTGATTTGTGCTACGACCTTCTGTCTGTGTGTGTGTTTGGTCCCTTTTGTCTTGTGATGCTGTCCCTGTTAATGCCTCTTATTTGGTTGTGTTTGTCTGTGTCTGTCTCTGTGTGTTGTGTTTGGGAGCTCCGGGCATTGTTCTTGCTGTTGTTTTTTTGTTGTGTCTCCCTACTTCCCGTCTTTCCTCTCTTTGTTTTAGAGTGTGTCACTCCCCGATGTGAGTCGAGTGCAGATTTGAGTCGCGCATGCTCAGATTTAAACGATTTACGGCATAGCGCGTCATGCTGAAATTTGTGAAATCCATGAAATAATAAACTTTTCTCAATACAAACAATAACAAATGGACAAGATGGAAATCATTTAAAAAATGCTGTAGCTATCTATGATTGTTTGATTGCTAACGTTAGCTTGGGGGTTGGCAGTAGCTCAGTCCCCGTACGGACCATAGTACGGATAGAGAGATTCCAGTTCCTCCTGGGTACTGCCAAGGTGCTCTTAAGCAAGGCACCAAACCCCCCTCAACTGCTCAGGGCGCTGGTCCAGCACTGGCTGCCCCCCCCACTCTGACATCTCTCCATTAGTGCATGTATAGTACCTGGGCATGGGTGTGTATTTCAGGCCTGTGTAAATTGTAATTTCCCCATAGGGGATAAATAAAGAGTATAAATTAAATTAAATTTAAAAATTTGATCGCAAGGAAGGCATGTGGAAAAGATGTACTGTGCCTTCTTCTGTGTGTACCTGTGTACATTTCAATATGGTGTCATCTGGACCGATGTTTTGCGTTTTTATTTGGCTCATTAAATAAAAAAAGACTTTGATCACAAAAAAAAAAAACATTTGTTGTATTGGTTGCAGTTTGGTTCGGTTTTTGAGATGGTCCAATACAATTTTTTGCTTACCAATTGTGATACCTGCACTGATGCAGACTACCGAGCCAATGCCAGTGTCATGGTTTGGCTTGCTGCCTCTTCCTGTCTGTTTTCCCTCTCCCTTGTGTTTTTTTTGTTCTGCCTTCTTTCTGTCCTGTGCTGTGTGGGTGTGCTAATTTTTAAAGGACACTGGGCTGTTTAGCAGGATAAAGTGCACTAAGGGGCTAGTTCCTGAGGTGGCTAAATGCAACTTTTTGGATGGCTGTTGCCATAAAACCCCATAGAAGAAGAAGAAGCGTGGGTGTGTCACTCCTGGCTCTCTCTCTCCGTCCTCGTCAGGACACCTGTGGCTGCCTACACACCTGAAGCAGTTCCAGCAATCACCACTCCTGTCTTATACCCCGGCTTTCAAACCTCTCTCTGTCAGATCTCAGTTCATCTACAGTGATCCCTGCGTCAGTCCTGGAAGCCCAGTCTGCCTGCGTAAGCCTAATCATTGTATTTTGGACCTGCCTCCCACTTGTTTACTAGTGCCACCCTAACAGCCAGTGTGTCATATATTTTATTATGTTTTAACAGCTCTACACTACTATTCCTGTGTGGTTGTGTTGTGATTGCTATCATTGTTGTATGGTCTGGCTCGGGTTAAACTATGTAAATATATGTAAAATACTAGTTTCAAGTATTTTTTTTGCTGGGGCTAAATTACGTGGTATTGGATCAGTGCATAAACACTACGTTCTACACCATATCGGAGGCTGTTCGAATACTGGTATTGGTTTCGGGAACATCTCTATTCAGTTTAAGCAGCAAAACTACCTGGTTATGTTTAGAATATGGGTCTCCATTTCTTGTGTTGAATGCTTATATGAATTTATATTTGTATACTGATAAAATGATCATAAATCACTTATGGACCTGTTTATCTAAAAATGTATGATACATTCATAAAAGGCCATGCTGTAAGTCCTTCTTATAAGCAAATCATGAAGCAGTAATTTAACACTAAACTTTTGGAAGTTTTTCCTCACCACTGTTGCACTAAATGCTTGTTCTTGGGGGAATTGTTGGGTCTTTATATAAATTATAGTGTGGTCTAGACCTACTCTATCCTTATGTAAAGTGTCTTAAGATAACTCTTATGATTTGATACTATAAATAATATTATTGTCTAACAAAATAAGAAAAGCATCTCAAGGTACTTTACAAGTGCTGGGTTCAAATAATTGATGATCCAATTACAACCTCTGTTTGAGTGATCTGATAGCAATAAATAGAATCCTGAAATCAATCTTATATACAGTATAGCTTTTCAACAGGGATGTGGTAAACTTGCTTGTGCAGATGACAGCACAAGTTCTCTGACAATCTGTGATTTTCCAGCTAAATTGGTATTGAAACAGAAATTTCCCTAACCTAATTGATATCAAAATGTCATTGAATCAGTATCCTGTGAAACGGATCAAATCCATCCATAGCCCTAAATTTAACAGCTTCAAAGGAAGGTCAATGTTGAAGTGTCCTTCAGAGCGCCATCGGTGTGTGAGTGTTTATCTGATGAGCAGGTACCACCTTGTACGGCAGCCTCGGCTACCAGTGTATGAATGTGTGTTAATGGGGGATTGGTTCCTGTACTGTGTAAGCAGTAGTTGAGTAGTTGTTAAGACTAGGAAAGCGCTATATAAATACAGTCAATTTACTTGGCAGCTGCAGTTCTAGTTACCTTTGGCCTTTCCTGGTCCTTGCGGAGTCCTGTCCCAGAGCTGGCCAGCAGACATGTGGCTCAGCAGTGAGGAGATGAGTTCTGAGGCCTGCTCCTGTTGGATCTCCCTTCTGTCAGCCTGTAGGGTGATATTAATCAGCCTCTCTTTCAGCCGTGGCTGCAGCCAGGCCTCCTCCTGGACACCAGGGGGCTGCAGAGACACTCTGACCCCTGGCCAGATCGGATGCAGGACTGTGTAGTGCGTGTGACAGCTAGGGAGCAATTCTTCCCAGCTGGGAGTGGGACTAGCAGTGAACTCTCTGCCAGTTAAACTTCTGTCACCACCTATCAGCTGCAGGGTGAAGATGTTTGAGGCCGGTCCAGCCACACACTTGTACACCCCGATGTCCTCTGCAGCCAGAAAGTGGATCTTCAGAGAGGCGGATTTGGTGACGCCCAGGCGTTTGGAGCTGGGCAGGGGACGTCCGTCTTTGAGCCAACGAACGTAGGCTTTGGGGAACCTTCTGACCGGGCATTTGATGACCAGCGAGGTGTTGGGTAGGAGGTAGGCGTGGCCACCGACGGTCAGGTGGAGGCGCTTCACCTTGCGGGTCTGGACATAGATGTGGTGCTTACCCATGAGCGCTGGACAACGTTTAACTCCGGGCTCATAGCCTCTAGCCTGAGGTGGACGTCTCACAGTCTGTCTGACTTGGTTCTTCACGGTCTCTTTGGGTCTAATCTCTTTCTTGTGCTCTGTCAAAGTAAATAAAGTAAGAGGTTGTTTTTTATGCAGACAAAACATTTTCAAGTTGATGAATGAATCTGAATTTTTTTTTAATGAGTCAGAAGAAAGTCCAATAGAAAAGAGGCATAGAAAAACTGTTTCAACTAAAAATGTGGTCAAGACCACACCCCAGCCTCCACCTTACCCACCCCCCCCCTCCTCAAAAGCTACAGACTCAGAAATGGAACATATTACGGAAAGCTCATTGTGGGACTGGCTCTAGTGGCTATAATTCTGCACCAAGGCTGAATTTTGGGAAAGAGACTTCAGATACAGTATTAGGGGACCACTAAGGTCTATATAAAAGAGACTTCAGATACAGTATTAGGAGACCACTAAGGCTTTTATAGAAGCATCCAAAGAGCAACATGTCATGGGACCTTTTAAGCCAGTGTATAATGCGAACTAACACAACTACGTCAAAGTGTCAAACTGAGCTGCTCCACTGTAACTGTAGTTTACGTCTTTAAAATGCATATCAAAATAATTCCCAGTGGGTGACACTATCTTTTTTTTTTTTTTTTTTTAACTCAAGAAAATAAAGTTCACTCTCAGAGGCTCCTCTGATAAATGTTTCTCTCATTGAAGGCCTCGGATCCACTATGTTAATTATCTTTCCCCAGGGGAGATATTGCTGTAGCAGCCTATTTGGTGTGTGTATGTATACCGTAGGTAGGCCGCTTACGTCGCTATGCTTCAGTCTGCCCGCCATACAAACCTATACGAATAAACGGATATATTACAGGTGCATCCAAGCTACTGCCCCTGTTACACTTGCTATATAATAAATCCCGGTAATCTGGTGCTGTGTCCTGGGTGTGAACAACCGCTAACTTTGGAAAACATGAGTCAGTCCTTATTTATTTACTTCTGTATTTATTTTAGTATTGTGCTACTTTTGTGTTTTGTTCCCAGTGGCTTAGGGCTGGTGAGCCACCAAGCCAACAATAAACTGGGGGGAGCACTGCATTAAAGCAACACCAGATATTCTTTTGTACCTTAAAATGTTTCCAAAATTGTTTCAGTGGTTCATCAACTCGTAACCGGGTGAACAAAATGTCTGCATTCTCTTTGCAGCTGTCTACCGGCTATGAACGCATTGTGCAAGTTTGCCACATCGGGTAGCGGATTAAGTGGACAATTCTGCTTCCAACCTGTAGGGGGACCAAAGAGGAAAAGCGCTTTGGTGTTACTTTAAATTAAAATGATTATGGGTCAAGTGACCTGCAAATGCAATGTTCGGAAGACTCAAGGGCTCTCACCCAATTGTACTGGTAATTAGACTTCCAAGACTGCCGTATTTATTCAACTCAGACAAATGCCTCACACTCTATCAACCTTTGACGTTGTCATATACCTAATGGATTTGGGGACAGTCCGTGGGAGACCTCGGGATTGGTGTTTTTCTGCAACATTTGCAAATAAAGATTTAATTCCTAATGATTGAGATTTTACAGTGAAAACATTGTAAAACAGAACTTATTTCAGGGCTATTTCCCAGAAGCTCTGGGCAATCAATAATCTTACCTATGGTCAGGTGGTATGCATCTTATGTCAACGATTCTTTATTTATTACAACTGTACTATGTTTAACATTGAGTAGGAAAGCTAAGTGAATTCCCCAGAGCCTAAAGAGGGACTCGGGCCAAGCAGCGTGACACCTTTATTTGTGCACTGTCACACATGTCAGCTGAACACATTACACAAAATAAGTTGTGACAAATAGAAGCAGTTTGGGCCAGTGTGAGTAATGAGGACTGTAAACCATACTGATTCATGGTCATACTTAGACTGTGAGAAAATGCAAACACTTCCCTCGTCTTCTCCCTTTGGAACTCTTGGACAAAATGTCAACAGACTAAGATAAAATATTGGGAGACTAGGTCAGGGCCAGTTAACTTGCTTAGTTTAAACATGGTCAGATAAATGGGACAGCAGGTCAAGGCCATAGTGATTATTAGTGGATGGATGGGCTTGCTGACCAATGCCTTTGGTTTCCATCAGTATGTTAATAGACACACTGCAGTCTTGTGTTTTTACTCTTACCTACTTTTACCTCAAACATTGTGTTTATATAAGCTTAAGTAGGTTAAAGCTATAGTGGGCAACTACTTTATAATTCTGAACGTCCGTTACATTCAATCCATTGCCAAATGTGTTAATAAAATGCTAATTGGGCCTATCATCTCCAGGAAAGCCACTCTGTATTTCTCAGTATGGCTATTGTTATAACCCTATGGTCATATTGTATATGTCTCTTACCCTGCATTAGGTGATCTCCTATGAGTATACAGGTAATGGAGAACAGGTGCGCACACCGGATTGATCTAGCAGAGCTAATTGCTGCCTTCTGATTGGTCGCCTGGAGGACAGCAGCCATTTTAAAACGCCATTGGACCAAAACTTGCCCCTTTCTCTTCACTATGCCATTCCCAACGTGAGCATCTGTAAATCTGTGTGAGGTGATTTAAGATGGTGTGAGTAGTGGGTAGGTAGAGTTTGGTAGGAGTGAGAAGTCCTCTTTGTTTGTTACCTTTTTCTCTTGTTTTTCTAGTAGAAGCTTAGGTTAGAGCTTTGTCTTTTCTTTGCGTTTTGGTTTAGGAAAGTTTTAGGTTGCATCTAGAGTTGCTTTGTTTGTTGTGTTGGGGCCTCATCTCTGAATAAAATAGAAACTGCTACTTTGTAATTCTTTGTTCTGTCCTTGCTTGGGAGTTGGAAGAGTGGGGGGGCACACGTTATGTTGTTATGGTGCTGTATGGCGACATTCGCGAGCAGCAGCTCGAGTGAAGTGCTTTACGTCACCGCAAGGAAGGAAACCGCAGAGTTCAGCTTTGGAGACGAAGAGGACATAAAAATACAGAATAATTACCACTTCTGAAGAGTCCATGTTTTTTTAATCCTCCATGTCCTCCTTGGCTACTAGCAACTGTGTGGAGGATGGGTGGGGCTGGTACGCTCATGGAATCATGGAAGACAACTATCATGTGGATGCTCTTACAGTGTTATTACTTACTTTTCCTCATGGGGGACACAAACTATTTCATTGTGCACGCTGGTCTTGGCACCATTACTAACCAGCCCAACGGCCAATAAAATAACCCCAACACCACATTCCCCTGCCAAAACATATTATGCTAACTCCTACAGTGCTTTTAAAGTCCAACAACATTAATATAATTGCCAAATGTATTATAATATCTCCAAAATAACACCATAAATGTTAAGTGCAGCAGCATTAAAAGCAGTTTTTCACCTTGGTCCTAAATTTGAGTTGTGTAATTAGATACAATACATTATCATAAATAAATCTCTGTAAACCAATACTGGGAACCAAGCAATTGGCCTGTTTGGAACAAGCACACGCTCCATACGGGCACTGCACTAGTTCTATCTCATAAAGAACAAGTAGAGACGATTGCAGACAAAAAGGAAGAGAGATTTTATTTTATGGTAAACAATTTAGTCTTGTCTTTTTTTTGTCAACAATAATGTAGGTTAATTTAGTCTTAGTTAGCGTATTTGGACATTGATGCAGTCTCATCATCGTCTTGTCTTCATCATGGAAAAAAGGTTGTTGACAAACATATTTAGTCTCAATTAACACTAGTTTGCTGTCTTTGCTAGAGAGGCTGCGGGGCACGCCGTGTGTGTGTGTGTGGGTCTGGTGTCTACCCAACCAGCTGACAAAAGAATTCAACACTTTAAAGCCCAATTTCACAGAAAAACCACAGAACTGGCAACCTTGTTTAGTCAAAGCTAAAAGGAACTGAAACTAATATGTCTGTTCTTAGGCAAGCCCAGAGGATAGTGACTGACCCATCACATATGCTGCACACAGAGCCTCTGGCAGGCGATACAGACTCCCTCACTGTAATCTGAACCATTTTAAAAACTCATTTGTTCCTACCTCTGTCAAACTTTTAAACAATGCTGCTCGAGGCTGTAGAGATTAAGCAATAGTTTCATGGTGTTTTGCTATGGGGTGAGGGAAAAAGTGCAATTTATTGTTGTGAGTGGTACAGCTGGTGCTGTACTGTTTGAACAGCACCAACTGCATTTGTATATGTTTTTTCTTCTTTTTTTGTAACTGTCAAGGCATTTCATGATTGTGGACTTCAGGAAGAGACCCCCCAACTCTTCCCCCCATCACCCTACTCAACAGCCCTGTGTCTGCTGTGGAATCCTTCAGGTTTCTGGGATCCACTATATCCCAGGACCTGAAGTGGGAGCCCAACACAGACACCATCATCAAAAAGGCCCAGCAGAGGATGTACTTCTTGCGCCAGCTCAAGAAGCTCAACCTGCCTAAAAAAACTGCTGATCCACTTCTACACAGCCATCGTCCAGTCTGTCCTCTGCACGTCCATCACTGTCTGGTTTGGATCTGCCACCAAAAAGGACAGGAGCAGACTACAACGGACAGTTAGGACAGCAGAAAAGATCATTGGTGCCAACCTACCCTCCGTCCATGACTTATACTCCTCCAGAGTCAGAAAACGGGCAGGAACCATCTCTACAGACCCATCTCACCCCGGACACAACCTGTTCCAGCTTCTCCCCTCTGGTAGGCGCTACAGAGCACTGTACGCCAAAACCAACAGACTCAGGAACAGTTTCTACCCACAAGCCATCACTCTGATGAACAACTGACTTCTGACCCACAGTGTCAAGTTCAATTCTGCTCAATAACACTGTTACAACAGCACCTGTTTACTGGTTCCACTTATTATTCCACTTATTTAGTATTATTCATCATTCCAATTCTCACATCTCACTTATGTTTTATTTATTCATCATTCTCATTTCCTAATACATAACTGTTCATATGTTAATATTGTTCATACTGTTCATATTGTAATAACATAATACTATTTATCCCAGTATCCTTTGCACTATGCTCCACATTTAAATAATTTTATTGAACTCTTCATTGCACTCATGCCTCTATATTGTTTCTGTTTAGAGTATGTATATATTGCGTATATATTAGTGTGTATATTTTTGTTTTGGTTGTTTTGTATGTGTAAGCACAGTGTGAGTAACGATGCTCCAAAGAAAAATTCCTCGTATGTGTCCTCATACCTGGCAAATAAAGCTGATTCTGATCCTGATTTATTTATGTGTGCAGCTTTTGAGTCCAAAACTAATTTTGTAAGTCTTTTCAGGAAGACCTAACTCTTCAATGCTCTACCTAACTCCAATCAGCTATTGGAGGCATTCACCTTCCTGCTAAACCAATCAGAATCGTACACAAATTTTAAGGGCCAATCAGATAGTTACAATCCTGCTTTAAAAAAATCTGTTTCTCCCTTTGCTAGCAGCTGTCGTTGCAGGCAAAGAGTGCAACCCTCCACCCCCCCCTTCCACCTCCAGTCATCTACGCCAGCTGACCGGTCTGGAGGCTCCTTCGGTCTGGTCTTCGGGCTCCTTTGTTGCCACCACCCGTGTCTAAATTCCATCTGGGGGTCTGATAGTTCTTTACCCCTATATATAGATATATAAAAGATTCGTATAGCGATGGAGTATAATCGCCAAAATCTTTGTACATTTTATTTGAGCTGTACAATAAACCTTATTTGCATATCTGCAAACATGTCTCTCCTGATTGAAATACTTCAAATGTATTGGTTATTGGTGGGATGTCTACATTTTACTGTTTCCTGTTAGTGTGTTTTTATATGCCATTACAGGTTTCTACTACCCTCACATATATTTTATATTTATTTAATGTGATTTATAGTTATGTGTATAAAACAAAAGAACAAACACTAAACAAACATGTAGGATTTTTTTCTCAGCAACTTCTAGGACATATCCCTCCCTCAAGTAACAAAATACTGTGTGGAAATACAAAAAAGAAGAAAAAAAAGCCTTTCACAACTAAATGGAGAAAAGCTTCCTTGAACACCATTCCGACGGGAGTTATTTACCAGTAGTTTAGGGTCCTACTCTTTAACAAAAAGGTCTGTCTCTTTAGGGATTCTTTTCATAATGTTGTAAGACACTTAGACTAATAATCTGAGCCTGTCAGAGGAAAACACAGCAAATTCCCTGTGGTTACATTTCATTCTGTATCGCAGCTGCAGCAGTCTTACTCAATATTGGACCAATTTCAGAAAATGCTGTTCCCATTAGTGGCTTGGACACAAAAACATGGAAAAATAGGAATAAACAAAAGCCTCCTTAAAACCCATTCAGATGGGAGTTATTTATCAGTAGGTGGTTATAAAGTTAGGTGCAGTTCGGGGTGACAATTGAAACGAGTAGAAAAGATTTCTGCTGACCTCGTAGATGTCAACATGCATTCGTATTTGGGAATCCAGATGACAATTGAAAAAGGAAAAAAATCTATTATGAGCCAAGACGTCGCAGGTTCTAATGTCAGCTACAAGTGATTCTTCTGCGTTGGCTAGTCTGCCTTTGAATGTCTCAGTTTATGTGCAGTAGACCACATGGATGCATGATGTTGGATTACGGGGAGCCAGGATCCATTCAGCCCAAGTTGATTTGTTTTGGGAGATGGGTCAATCCTACACGCGATAGGTAAACCAAAGAACTTGGGTCCAGACTAGTTTAATGATAGCCAGTAGGGATCCGGTATGGATAAAGCACTTTTGCCGAGTACAAGTATTATACAAGTAATACGAGTACTGTACTGTACTGTACATAGTAACCAGTAGATTTCTGGTAAACGTGGGGATTCAGACATGCTGCTTTGTTTAAATGAAACTCCCGTTGAGTCTCTGCTGTCGGAGATTTTTTTAATTTTTTTTAACCGTCAGCTGGCTTCATTAAAGTCAACGCAGATCTGAGAAACAGCATCTGCCTAGTTGATCCGCAGAAAACAGTCCCCTCGCCCCCTCTCTCTTTCTCTCTGTGTATCTCTCTTACACACACACACACACACACACACCTGGGGCCTATTGCACGAAAGTAGAATAAAGATATCCAGGATAAATGAAAAAGCGCAGCTTGACTTAGTGTGATCCGCTCATCGCGGCTTAATCGGTTGCACGTTTGCCGAGCCAGGATGAACAGGTGAAGCTATGTCAAGCCAGGTGTAGATAGCTGGGATAAGTGCATGTTCACGGCTTTCTCACATAGACCACGGTATCGATCACAGATTTACTGATGCAGAGATGGAGAAGACGCATGCGCCATATGTTTCACCCAATGAGCAGCAGCTTCTAATGGAAAGTAACGAGTAGGGGAAGAATATGCAAAAAGGGAAATACGGCTCTTATCAAACTGAGAGAAAAAGCCGAACAGACTATAGCGGACCGTCTGAATGTGTGAGAGTGTAAAAATATCTACTTAGCCTATAGTCTCTCCACAATTTTTACAAAGTTGTAGCCTACACTGTGTTTTAATTGCTTTAAATATGCTAGTTTCATGTTTCTGTTTTTATATGATATATGTGCTGGTTTTACTGTAAAGTGTCTTTGACTAGCCTACCATGTAAAGCACTATATAATTAAAATGTATTATTATTTAGCCTTTGCCTTAAAAGTGAGCAGAGGGAATTAATGTTCCTCTGGAAATGGACCCTAATGACTAGGCTTAATTTCAAACCCTTATTCACAACGCGAGTTTTACAACCATATGCACAAATCTCTATAAGCTATGTCTAATTCTTTGTACAATTAATGTTCATACAGAACGATCAGAAAGGGACAACAACTAGAAAAAGAAGTAAATGACTTCAATACACGCTGTGAGCATTTGTAAAACAATATTCATGTTTTTTTATTCTTCTGACAAGTGACGCACCAAAATAAAAAGATTAAGAACCATTGTGCTGTTCCCGGTGTGATGAATGATAACTCCACTACATACGTACTGTATATAGGCCACGTTATTGGTCCAGGGATGGGAGACTAATTGAGAAGGTTATGAAACCAATGTAAGCTATAATAAAAAAACATTAGGCCTACATATTAAGGAGTAACACAAACTGTCCTTTATTAGAGAAGGATAAGCAACAAGAAAATGAAATCATGAATGTATTGGTCTCTGACCAGTCTGCCATTATTATCATCTGGGAATATCGCTGCATTAATATCGTCACAGTTAATCTTCGGAGCGCGTCCTGTAACCTGAAGCTGAGACCACGGACGCTGCGCTGCTCATCTCTACTTTTACAGAGAGAGTGGACACTGACGCGACTTGCAGGTCTGCCGGCAGGCAGCGGCCACCGGGCAGCAGCCGCACGCCAGGCAGCCTCGACACAGTACCGGCCCACCGGGAAAAGTCCCACTCCGCATCAGGGTGCCAGTGCAACCACTTCTAATCATCTAAACAACTGTAGTAGGGTTTAAATCAAACTCGCGACACATAGTGACAAGTAGGCTAATGCATGTTAATGAAAATAAAGCAGAAGACATGCAGAAGACAACGGAATAACTGTTAAACACGTTTATTTCGGATCAGACGGCAGCTGATTTGACACATGAGACTCCCAGGATTAATCTTAGCCTGGCTGTTAGCCTGCTCTGGACCAGGCTAGCCGCAAAGAATAAATCTCCATGGTTACTTGGCTGGGCTTAATTCAATCTGGTTTCGTGCAACCGAGTCAAAGCTAAATTCATCCAGGATAACTTGAATATCCCGGCTTAATCCCTTATCCTGGTTTCGTGCAATAGGCCTCTGGTGTGGAAATAAAAAAAATAAAAATAGAACCAAAAACAAAAACAAAAAAAATCACACTGATCATAAAAAATTAAAAGTTAAAAAAAGAAAGTTATTTGAGTATGAAACTCTTGTTCATTACATTTTACTTCATAATTGCAACCGCATGTGCTGTATCCATTATTGCAAAACTTTTTCTGTATATAGTTTGTTTGTTACCATGACAACACCATTGATCTGAAGCTCGGTGCTGTCATGTAAATAGTTTTCTAATCAGCAATAAATATAACAATTTCTAAATAACACATATCAATTCAATGCTTAAAATAACATACCAGTTAAAGCCCCGCCCATTTCAAGACAACCTGACCCACTTCCGGGTTAAATTATGTCCACTTCCGGGTTAGGCCCCGCCCAGTCCGAGTACAGATACAGATACAGATAATTCATGTGGTAAACAGATACAGATACAGATAATGCTGTACTCGCTCATCCCTAATAGCCAGACAGATTCTTTTAAGGACATGGAATAATAAAGGAGTGCCTTCAATTCAGGGGGGAGCGTGTGAGATGGGTGGCAGAGTTTGAAAAAAAATTCATATAAACTGTTTGCCAGATTGGATGTCTATACTAGAAAATGGGAAAAAGTATCTGAACTTTCTGGAGGGCTCCTAAGAAGCTTTGTGCTGGGGAGAGTCATGTATGATGGGCTTATGGTGTTGTCATTGAAACATACTGTACATGCATGTTTATGTTGCAAATTGTATGTTTTGAGTGTCATGTTTAAATAGAACTAAAATTGTTAATAATGAAACAACTATATCAAATTACGTAATAACATTTTCTCATGGATGATTGTTGTGTGTTACTGAAACCCCATGATGTAGCTGATAAACATGCAGATGAGTGATAATGGAAAAAAAGTACGTCGAAAATTAGTGACTTCCCTTCAGGGCACAGGGGCCCACTGAACGGGTTGATGACAATGAATAATGATGGCCTTTCCAGTCCCCAGAACTGACCCCAATTCAACAGCTATGGGAGACTCACACACCATTGAAAGCCAAATGTGGGGATATATTTTGGAAGAATGATCATCTCTCCAGAATCTACTTTTCTATTTTATTTTTTTAGGAAATTTTTAGGCCGTTATTTCTGACAGGACAGCTTTAGACATGAAAGGGGAGAGAGAGGGGGAACGACATGCAGCAAAAAACTGCAGGTCGGAACCGAGCCCACGGCTGCTGCGTCGAGGACTGAGCCTTTATATGGTGAGCTACCAACGTGCTCATGCTGGACCTTTCTTAGACTCTTTATGTTACTGTATCCTTAGATGTGTCGCCCGCCATTTCTATGACTTTCTGACCATTGGCTGACCACATCTGGAGGTGGACTGCCTCGCATTATGATCAGCAAGGTATCTGTAAAGGTAAGCTACATTCTCAATAAAAAAAATAATTAAAAGTAAATTAAAAGTTTACCAAACTTTGTATACTCCTGCTAGTAAGTCCATCCTCAAAGAGCGTGATATAAAAGTGAATGTCCCCTATTCCCCTGTGTAAAACGACTGTCTCTCTTATATTGCAGATTAGCAGAGGCCACATTATATCATTTAAATATAGAATTAATGGCACACACTTTGCTTTCTGGAAGGCATTCGTAGTGTTGCGTTCGGATGTTCTATGAACAGTGACAGAAATTGTTATGTCGAGAATAAAACGTTTACACTTTGGCTTGTTTCTCTGCACAGCGGGTCAAACCCAGTGTGAATGTTGGAATGTCTTATTTGTAAAATTACAGAAATGGTTGGATACGGCCACCCCCTCCAATCCCATGTCAGAAATGTGTATGCAGAGGGGGTTTCCAAAGATATTCTTTCTGACAAGCACTTCTGATTAAGCTTAATAGCGTTTTAACTCTCCCAATGACCGAGCCTTGAACTTATTCCCAATTAACAAATAGTAGTTTTGGAGAGAGAGCAGGGAGCGGCAGCTGCAGAGAACATTCTATAAAAAACACTTAGACTCAGACTCACCGGGGGAGTCTGAGTCACCAGGGCATTGTAAGGCATTCAATTGTGTGTTTTACACTCTGTTTCCCAGCTAAGGAGAGGTAGAGGGACTCACAGAATTACAGAATCTGGATAAACAGTGTCTCTCTGTATGTTGGAACAACGCTGTGTTCATTTTTTTTCTCCACATGCACTCAATGAATATGAATGTGCAGACAGAGGAATTGCATTCCCACGTGTACAGGGTTTCTGCCTGTTTCACTAAGTCAAATTTACTGCTTTCAAGAACTTTTAAAGACCATTATGAATGAAATATAAGACCTACATATATTACAACATCAAAAAACCAAAACAGTATTTAAAAAAAATTCTTTTTTGCAAATGAACAAATTACTGAACACAAGTTAGATGCATTGTTGAACTATAGAAAAAACAATTGGAAAGAGACTCGGAGCAATCACTCCGAAGCTGATTGGCTGCAATATAAGTTGCATGTTGGTCTCATTTATAGTCGTAATACAGCAAAATTCTAACACCACAAAAAACACCACAAAATAAAAAAAAACAGCAACATTCTAAAGCACTGCGGGAGCAATTCAATGATGGTAGAGGTAGCATTACATGGACATAGGAAATATATATTTTAAGATTCTTTTTTGGGGGCTTTTTCCATTTATTAGTGACAGTGGATAGACAGGAAAGGGGGAGCGAGATGGGGGATGACACGCAGCAAAGAGCCGCAGGTTGGATTCAAACCCGGGCCGCTGCAGGATTCAGAATATTATGGGGCGCACGTTCTTACTGGGTGAGCTAGAGGCCGCCCCGGTCGTAGGAAAATTAAGACCTGTTTAAAATGATTAAAGACCTAGAACAAAATACTTCTAAAAGAAAAAAATACTTTTATATAGACCTTAGTGGTTCCCTTAATACTGTGTCTGAAGTCTCTTTTATATAGACCTTAATTGTCCCCTAATACTGTGTCTGAAGTCTCTTTTATATAGACTGTAATGGCCCATTTGGCTATATACGTTTTGTTATGTGTGTAGTGTGTGTGTGCGGTAGGTCTGCGTGAATGGTTTGTGTGTTACGTCGCCTGCGCACCTGTGTGTGGATGCTAATTGGAGATTAGAAAGGGAATCACAGGTGAGGTGGAAGGGGAATCTGGATCTGGTAAGCCACACAGTTTTTCAACCTCAGCTGTGTGAGAGTAATGATTTTAGATCTCGTCGTTCTCGGCTTTTAATCACTCAAGTCTTTTTGTATGTGCTTTTACCTAAAATGATTGTACAACGGTACAACGACGGCGGACCTCATTATTTGCACCAGCAAGAGTTGGAAAGGGCTTCAGAATTCATCCAGTGGCATCATTTTTGGACAGATTGCCACTACATAGACCTTAGTGGTCCCCTAGTACTGTATCTGAAGTCTCTTATAGACCTGCAAGGTGGAGGCTGTGAGTGGGTGGGGCCTTGACCAACTGCTACTTTGCTCGTTTGAAATCCATAATGTCTCTCTCTCATGGGTGGGCCAAATTCTCTGGGCAGGCAAAGCAGAGAGAAACCTTGCCCCTTATGACCTCATAAGGAGCAAGACTCCAGATCGGCCCATCTGAGCTTTCATTTTCTCAAAGGAAGAGCAGGATACCCAGGGCTCGGTTTACACCTATCACCATTTCTAGCCACTGGGGGACCAAAGGCAGGCTAGGGGAACTCATATTAATGTTAAAAAAACCTAGTCGGGATGGGTGATATGGCCTAAAATCCATATTGCAACATACACAGCAGTGTCTTGCAATAACGATAAATATAAATTATAATAGAACCATTTCAGACTAGGTAACATAGACCCTAAGAATAGCCAAACTGCTAAATGTATTTCTTTTTGCAGAGACTTTAACAAAGAAAAATCTTAAAGTTTCTTTCCTTTAGTGTAAACCATTCTAAAAGGCACTACACTATCAAGGATGCACAGATAATTTAAATAAAAACATTTCAAACAAAGTCTAAAAGACTGAGTCTAAAGGTTGCCTTTATGTTTATATGTCAATATGTTCTGTTACTAATCACGTGTTTCAAATCATGTTAACCTAGCCATTCAGAGATTTACATGCTATAGCTACATTCATCAATACATCATAATTTTTTCCTTTTTGTCTTTAATTTTGTTACTGGTTCTTTTTGCTTCATAGCCTTAATCAGGTAATAAATAAAAATCCCATCTTATTCAACTTCATGTGTTTTCACCTGCTCGAATACTCAGCGACATCTACCCACTGCACTGCAGCCTAATGTGACACATTTTAACACACTTACACTCTCACACACACTTACTGGGACAGGCCATCCTGCGGCAGGTCCGTACGAGGGGAGGGGAGGCCAACCCTGAGCACAGCTCCCTGGCCAGTGTCACCTGGTGCCCCATGGCTGTCAACTGGGAACACAATGGCTCCCTACGCTGGATCCCCAAACCACAGGACACCGAGCACTACAGAGTGGAAAAGATTAGAATTGAATAGGATTTTTTTTTTGTGTTTTCACATATACTCAGTTCTCTTAAAGAGGACCAAAAAGTGGACCAACAGAAAAGGGACTCGAAAGAGGACTCAGTTCTCTTTCTGGTCCACTTCAGAACATATGCAAGAGATATTTTGTACCATTGTCTCATAACTGCATGCAAACCATGGCTCTCTTGTGTAGATGTTATTCTCTGGCTGAGCAGGATTGTATATGCAACAGAGCTTGGGGCTTTCTGGCTCTCCTTTCCCTCAAATGGCAGCACTGTCATTTTACTCTTGGTTAAGGCCATTTGCATGTCAAAGTTTCCTAATGTCCTGGAAAACTTGAATGGATTTGCCACTCCCCCACAAGGAAAACCACATTTGTTTGTGAAAAACAGATTTAGCTAAAAGGTGTGGCTTTTATGATTAAAGATTTGATCAGGCCTTAGTTCACACCAGATTTGTTTCTGTGGAAATATAGCTTTTGCAAGTACATAAAGTCATAGTTTGTCATTAATTTATCGTAGTAGCCTATCACTTAGTTTTGTGTGGAATTGCTCAGTGAACTATGTCTCTTGTCTCCCACAATATATGTACGTCACCTTACTTGATGCTCGGCAATGTTCCACAACACATAACTTTATCTTACCTGATGCATTTTATCTAACATCTTTTTTTGTCTTTTAAAGTAGTCTAGTGCTTGCTCTTGGTGGGAATTGTTGGGTTTCTGTTAATAACATCACAGAGTATGGTCTAAACCTGCTCTTTTATGAAAAGCGCAATAAGATAACTGTTGTTGTGATTTAGCGCTATATAAATAAAACTGAATTGAATTACTTGTGTCCTTTTGTCTCCCCCTGACTCGCCCTTAGACCCCTTTCTGTGTTCCAGGACCTCAAGGAGAAGGTTTGCATATAACACATGAAATGTACCAAATGCACTAGCTGTCCCCCCCACCATTTCTTTCCTTCCTTTGCTGCTGCTCACCTTTCCCCATTCGCCTCCTGCCAAGTAGGGCAGGCAGTCGGTTTGGCTGCAGCCTCGGTTAGTAGCAGGTTTGGCCCCCCTGCAAACCTGGTCTACCAGCTTCCCGTAGGCCCCTGTGGACAGAAGCTGCTTACAGTAGACCTTCCGCACCTGGACACCCCTGCCACAGGACTGGGAGCACTGGAGGGACCAAGCAGAATATACGCATAGGGGTAGGAATGGAGGAGTTTAGACAAATTATATTTTTCCTTTATATTGGACATTGTCTTTAGTTTTCTATACTGTTAGAAGTATTTAGAATTTAGAATTGGGTAGCGAGCGCCTGGTGGCCGGGTTTGCCACAGAGCCCGGTCGGGCACAGCTCAAAGAAGCTACGTGGCCCCCCTATCTCCATCCCATGGCCACATGGGTGGCGGCGAAGGTCAGGGACCTCGACGGACCAGACCCGGGCGGCAGAGGCTGGCTCTGGGGACGTGGAATGTCACCTCTCTGTGGGGGAAGGAGCCGGAACTTGTGCGGGAGGTGTAGCGCTACCAGTTAGATCTGGTGGGGCTTACCTCTACGCACAGTCTCGGTTCTGGAACCGTACTCTTGGATAGGGGTTGGACTCTGTCCTACTCCGGAGTTGCCCAGGGTTTGAGTGGCCGGGCGGGTGTGGGGATACTCACAAGCCCCCGGCTGAGCGCCGCTGCGTTGGAGTTTACCCCGGTGGACGAGAGGGTCGCCTCCCTACGCCTGCGGGTGATGGGGGGGAAATCTCTGACTGTTGTTTGTGCATATGCACCAAACAAGAGTTCGGAGTATTCGGCCTTCTTGGAGACCTTGAATTGAGTCCTGTATGGGGCTCCAGTAAGGGACTCCATAGTTCTGCTGGGGGACTTCAACGCACACGTGGGCAATGGGAGGAATGGCCTCCCTGATCTGAACCAGAGTGGTTGTCTGATGTTGGACTTCTGTGCTAGTCATGGATTGTCCATAACAAACACCATGTGCGAACATAGGGATGCTCATAAGTGTACGTAGTACCAGAGCACCCTAGGCCAAAGATCAATGATCGATTTTATAATCGTTTCATCTGATCTGAGGCCGTATGTTTTGGACACTCGGGTGAAGAGAGGGGCAGAGCTGTCAACTGATCACCATCTGGTGGTGAGCTGGGTCAGGGGATGGGGGAGGACTCTGGACAGACCTGGTAATCCCAAACGCGTAGTGCGGGTAAATTGGGAACGTCTGGAGGAGGCCCCTGTCCGACGGACTTTCAACTCACACCTCCGGCGGAGCTTTTCGTGCATCCCTGTGGAGGCTGGGGGCATTGAACCTGAGTGGACAATGTTCAAAGTTTCCATTGCTGAAGCTGCGGCGGCGAGCTGTGGTCTTAGGGTCTTAGGTGCCTCAAGGGGCGGTAACCCACGAACACCCTGGTGGACACCGGTGGTCAGGGAAGCCGTCCGACTGAAAAAGGAGTCTTTCCGAGATATGTTATCCCGGAAGACTCCGAAGGCAGTTGCAAGGTACCGACGGGCCCGAAGGGCTGCAGCCTCTGCCGTGACAGAGGTAAAACAGCGGGTGTGGGAGAAGTTCGGAGAAGACACAGAGAAGGACTTTCGGTCGGCACCAAGGTGCTTATGGAAAACCGTTCGTCACCTCAGGAGGGGGAAGCGAGGAATCATCCAAGCTGTATACAGTAAGGATGGGACGTTGTTGACCTCAACTGGGGAGGTAATAGAGCGGTGGGAAGGAGCACTTTGAGGAACTCCTAAATCCAGCTGGCACGACCTCTGTGGTAGAGGCAGAGCTGGAGGATGATGGGGGATTGTCGTCAATTTCCCTGGTGGAAGTCGCTGAGGTAGTCAAACATCTCCACAGCGGCAAAGCCCCAGGGATTGATGAGATCCGTCCAGAAATGCTGAAAGCTCTGGGTGTGGAGGGGATGTCTTGGTTGACACGCCTCTTCAACATTGCGTGGAAGTCTGGGACGGTGCCTAAGGAGTGGCAGACCGGGGTGGTGGTTCCCCTCTTCAAAAAGGGGGACCAGAGAGTGTGTGCCATTTAAAGGGGTATCACACTTCTCAGCCTCCCTGGTAAAGTCTACTCCAAGGTGCTGGAAAGAACGTTCGGCCAATAGTTGAACCTCTGATTGAACAGGAACAATGCGGATTCCGTCCTGGCCGTAGAACAACGGATCAGATCTTCACTCTCGCAAGGATCTTGGAGGGGGCCTGGGAGTATGCCCAACCAGTCTGCATGTATTTTGTGGATCTGGAGAAGGCGTATGACCAAAGCGAGAGCTGTGTCCGGGTTCTCTGCAGTAAGTCGGACTTGTTCCAGGTGAGGGTTGGCCTCCGCCAGGGCTGCGCTTTGTCACCAATCCTGTTTGTAATATTTATGGACAGGATATCGAGGCGTAGTTGGGGCGGGGGAAGGGTTGCAGTTCGGTGGGCTTGGGATCTCATCGCTGCTTTTTGCAGATGATGTGGTCCTGATGGCGTCATCGGTCTGTGACCTTCAGCACTCATTGGATCGGTTCGCAGCCGAGTGTGAAGTGGCTGGGATGAGGATCAGCACCTCTAAATCTGAGGCCATGGTTCTCAGCAGGAAACTGATGGAGTGCTTTCTTCAGGTAGGGAGTGAGTCCTTACCCGAAGTGAAGGAGTTTAAGTACCTTGGGGTCTTGTTCTCAAGTGAGGGGACCATGGAGCGTGAGATTGGTCGGAGAATCGGAGCAGCTGGTGCGGTATTACATTCTGTTTATCGCACCGTTGTGACGAAAAAGGAGCTGAGCCAGAAGGCAAAGCTCTCAATCAATTTTTGTTCCTACCCTCACCTATGGTCATGAAGGCTGGGTCATGACCGAAAGAACGAGATCCAGGGTACAAGCGGCCGCAATGGGTTTCCTCAGGAGGGTGGCTGGCGTCTCCCTTAGAGATAGGGTGAGAAGCTCAGTCATCCGAGAGGAGCTCGGAGTAGAGCCGCTGCTCCTTCCGTCGAAAGGAGCCAGTTGAGGTGGTTCGGGCATCTGGTAAGGATGCCTCCTGGGCGCCGCCCTAGGGAGGTGTTCCAGGCGCGTCCAGCTGGGAGGAGGCCTTGGGGAAGACCAAGGACTAGGTGGAGAGATTATATCTCCATCCTGGCCTGGGAACGCCTCGGGATCCCCCAGTCGGAGCTGGTTGATGTGGTTCGGGAAAGGGAAGTTTGGGGTCCCCTACTGGAGCTGCTGCCCCTGCGACCCGATACCGGATAAGCGGATGAAGATGGATGGATAGAATTGGTTAATTGTATTGTATGCAAGGCTTTAAATTGACATCCACTAAATGTGGGTAAAAGTGAACATTGAAAAGTTACCAGCCAATTTGGCCGGTGATAAACGAAATAAAGGAAATAACATTGTGTCTGTTTACATTGGCCAGCTGCAGAAAACAAGTCAGTGTTGCCAGATTTGTCGGTTTTCGGCAAAGACATTTGGGCAGTTTTGTGTGTGTGTTTGGCTTGGAAATGTAATCTTTATCTGGCAACACTGCTTGTAGTTCTAATTCTACATTTTCCCATTACCACTTTGTAGTTATGTGTCAGTCAGCCGCTAGCTACGAGCCTCGCTTGCGTGTTATCGATTGCGAGCTACGCAGAAACGGAGAAGACGAACGTAACGGAGCCAAACGAACCAGAGGAGCTGAAATTAAATAGTAAAGTGAGTTAGGAAAAAAACAAACATGTGGGCTGTGGAAAATCTGATTGGCTGGTTACTTAAAAATCTCCTGGCCATGTTTGCTGATGATAAAAAAAGTTAATTTAAAGCCTGATTGTATGTATTTTGTATATGTAAGGTATTTTATTGTGTTACCTCTCAGTTGAATTCTTAGGAGTTACAGTGAACCATTGGAGCTCTCATTGTGACGTGAAAAACGGAAGTGGAAAAAGGTGTCAATGAGTGGATTTTGACTGGGTTGTTCGCTAATAAAGTAAGTTTAGCACATATTTTGAGAGAATTGACAATAAAGTTGACATAAAATTGCGTCACATTTATAGACACAGACACACAACCAAAGTCCACACCTGCTGCCAAGGTTCGGTCTCCCAGGTGGGAGGACAGTCCAGCTGGTTGCAGGGTTGCAGGATGGCAGGTTTGAATATCCTGCACTCGTCCTCTGAAACAGTCAGAATATCCTGCTGGTCAACGGACAACAGACGCATGCAAAACACACTCCTGGTCTGGATGCCCACGCCACAGGACGCAGAGCAGCCGGTCCATGCTGTCACCTCCCATCTGCAGAGAGAGATAATGGAGCAGGTCAGTCACTAAATACTGCTAAATATTAAAGATCCCCAATTCAATTCCTTTTCAGCATCATAGTTGTAATATTTGGGGCTAATTGAATAGGTTTACATGCTTTGATGTTCAAAAAACCCCATCATGTTTCTCATACTGCTCACTGCTCCAGCTCCTCTGCCTGAAACTCTTTGTCTGAGCTCTTGGCCCACCTTCCTGAAAAACCCAGTCTGCTCTGATTGGTTACCTGGCACACTTTGTTATGATTGACCAACCAAATTCAAACAAGCCACTGGGAGGGCTGTGTTTGCTCAGGCAGAACTAATGGGCAGCACGTACAGTGATTTGAGAAAGTTGACACACCCAGGCTAAAGTTGACTAAAAAGAGGAATAAAAAAACATCTTTTGGAAATTGATCTTAATTCCTTAATTTAAAAAAAGAAGGAAAATCCAACCTTTTAAGGACACCAATTTTCTTTGTGAATGAATAATATATCATAAATAATAAAATGTTCTTCCTTAATATACAGGGCACATAAGTATACACACCCCAATGCAATTCATCAACAGAATCTAATGGGCATGTTTTATTAAAAACATATTATGCATGTTACAGATTGGTTGTGTTGTGAGTTGTGGGCACACAGGTGGCACAGGCAATTAGCATGGTAGTCTTAATTTAGTTTAGAATGCTAAATCTTGCTTGAACATCTGACCTGAGGAGTCTGACGTGGCTGCTGATAGCAGTGGACCTCATATAGAGCTCTAGTTTCTTTATTGCATTCATGTAGTTAATAAAGTCAGACAAAGTGCAAGGCAAGGAACAAATCCCTACAGAGAAGAATGATGCATAGCTGTCACTTGCAGAAAGAGTGAGAGAGAGAGAGTAGAGTAGAAGAGGGAATCTGGGAGTTTATACACCTTACTGCATTCTCACCGTCGGGCTCCCAAACTCTCAGGAAGCAGTCTATTGTCTACTGTGTATTGTGCATGAATGTGTGCGTGTGTGTGTGGGCGTGTGTGTCTGAAACACAGAGATATCATGCCTGTGTGTGTGTGTGTGTGTGTGTGTGTGTGTGTGTGTCAGGCTCCTGCACTCTGCAGCTGCTTCCTGTAAATGTCCATTAGAGGAGGAGAGAGGGGTAAATCACTGTGTGTGAATCAGACATGCCTCATCTTTATGCCTCCCGTTTGCCGGACTACTAGATGGGCATATATCCATCTGCTGCCTGGAAGTGCAGTGATTTGCATGTATAGCGCATACACGCGCGCATACACGCACGCACACACGCACACGCACACACACACACACACACACACACACAAACACACACATGGACTGGCATACACTGAGCTAAGTAGCCTACATGAATATTACGAGCATCTTCCATCATCCATCAGCCACTGTTGCAAATGCAAAACTGTGATCATCCTCACATGTTAGTCCTCTTGCTTTACTGGCTGACCTTCATATGCATAGGCATTTTTTTAAGAGATTGTTCAGCTTCTTGGGAATTGTCCTAGGCTCTTTTGGTGAATGTACTCGAGTGAAAGCATCGTTTTGGGTCAAATGGCCTTTTGAATGAGAGATCTAGGGGCACTTTACACTAGCCTTAAAATAGCTATTTTTAAAATGCTACAAAGGCTCAACACAACATGAAACTTTGCTCGAAGTATCACCAGGGGCCTCCCCGTCTGCTTTTTTTACAAATCGCACCCTGGCTATACCAGTTCAACCACACACACAGACTGCAATGCTGTTCCTTGAAATGGAATTTAAAAAAAATAGATGGATTACAAATAATAATGGAATAATGGCGTTTTTCCATTGATGGTAACAACTCGGCTCGACACGCCTTGACTCGCCTCTACACGGTTCGACCCATTCTCGGTCGGTTTTCCATTGCAGATTGAGTAACGCCTCAGCGTGGCTGGTTACCATAGCTACGCGTGATGACGTAATTTTCAACGTGATTCACAACAGCACGTCAGCTACTCGCCAATGTTTATTTTCAAAAGAAGCTAAAGGAAGCAACTAAAATCACCGCTAAAAAAACAGGAGTTTGGGAATTCCGACGGAGTTCAGACGTCGACATGACTGTTGTTCGCCGACACGAAAGGGTAAGTTAAGTTTCCTGGTAACGTTAGCTAACATTTGCATGTGTTAGGGTCACAGTCAGTATTTACTATACGCTATATAAAGTACATGAACTTTAGCAACCATGATTACACACCAAAATATGTCTGCTGTGTACCGTTTGTGTTTCAGAGCATTAACGCTTTGCAAAACCGCCGCCGCAGACCGTCTGGTGGGCGATGTCCGACGGGTGAAATCTCTGGTTCTGACCTGCTGGGCTTGGTATAATCTTTATGAGAGTCATGGCTTATGACAACGACTGGGATGCATCTGGAACAGCAGAGCCGTGGGGGACACTGTCACAGGGTGCAGGGGAAGAAGACCGGGATGCACGGGAGGGTTTGATGCGCTACTTGAAGAGTTAAATAAAATAAATAAATTTCTTTGATATATTGTCTTGTTTTTTTAAAGTAACAGTGTGCAATATTGGAAACAACATAAATCCCCTAATATATAGCCCTTAATATTGAACAGTTAAAGTGAGAATAGTGCAGAGAGTAGATAATCTGTCGGTGTCTGGCTAGAATTTTTTTTAAATGTCCCGTTTGTTCCGGACACACACTCCGCACTCTTGTCTGCTAACAACGCAGCGATCCGACCAACCAGCAGCCTGCAGGTTTCCACGTCACCTTTTAGTATCGCATCAGCTCGCTTAGAACCTCGACTGAGGTAGTACTAAAAAAAGTACCTGGTAGCAGGTCCCAGGGACTTTTTTCGTAATGGAAAACCAAAAAAGGCGAGTAGAGGCGAGTCGAGTAGATACCACGCAATGGAAAAGCACCATAAATAGACTTGAAATGGATTTTCATTCTTCCACTTGGTCATTTTATGCTTTTAAATACAGTGCCCCTATGTTGGCAAGTGGCTCTGGAAATATTTTAAGCCACTAAAAGGCCATGGTTTACAGTGTGTGGATTACCAATTATATCTAGTCTTGTAGTGCAACACAGAGTACACATTTGCATGAAATCATTTTTTAACAAAGGATCATTAGCATTATTTAATTATGATCTCCTGCACTGTTCACAATTGCACTATCACCATTGCACACAGTCTACCATAGTACCTTACCTTATCATGGTCATTGCATTTCGGGGGGAGTGATTTTTATTTTTATTCTTATGTATTGGTGATATATGTGTGTATGCGTGTTTGTTGTGTTATGGTTGTCTTGCTACTGGATGCCTAAAATGTCCTTTTGGGATCTATCTACCTTAGTTCTTGGTATCTAATGGTAAAAAATGTCAGAATACAGTTCTGTGGTGGCTCGCTGAGACAAAGTCAGTTTCTTGCGAGTCTTTGTTGCATTCTGGTCGAGGTATGACTCACACATGTATTGATCCAAACCTTGTTATCAGACATACAGTAGTCTCTCACAGTAATACTGTACTCTTCTGAACACACTGTCAAAAATGTACAGCCTGACTTTGTGCTCATAGTGGCAAGTTTGTTAAAGTTGTTAAAACTGATAATGAAAGATCCCTTTGCAGGGTTTCCCCCAGTGTTTTACAAGCCCACCAGGCCTAAGCCACTGGGAGTTATATTTATATGTAGTTTTTTTAAACTACAGTTACAGTGGGGAAAATCAGTTGGAAAAAATCTAAACTTATACTTGAAGAATTTAAGGAAGCTGTTAAAGGTTTGTTTTTGTCCATGCAATGTTATTCCTATGGGACGTCTTTGTAAACCACTCAAGTATCTCCTAATATAATTTTACCTTTTGTACTTTTTCTGTTGATTTGAAATTGTGTGTAATTCTAGTTTGGTTTTCTTTTATTTCTTTTAAGTATTTTTGTTTCTTTCTATATTAAATGGATTATGTATTGAAGAGTGCCCTGATTTATTGCATCTCTCCATCACATCTTTTCTAAATTATGAGTATATGCGTCTGTAGTATTGGCATATGTGTAAATAATAAACTAAACTAAAACTAAACTAAACTAGTCATTAGTTAGTTTTAAGCACTGACTTAATTTAGGGCCCTATGGAATCTTTCTTAATGTTCTTTTAAAATTACATGATACTGTTACCACAGAAACTATTGGGCTCTACATTAATGCTTACATCAGTCTGTGACTTGACTTTGTCTTAAAAGACCCTTCACACCGGGAACTTTTCTAGGGGAAACCCTGCTCTGCATCCGTCATAAAGTAACTCACATTTCTGGCTTCAGGGTTGCATTTTCACCACACCTGTAAATCAACATTAGTCCCCCTTGAAAAATGCTAAAAAATGGTCCAATGGTTGAACTTAACTGCTGACCCCTTGTGTTTAATAGTGATTTTTGAAATGAGTCTCAGTAGAGCTGACTTCAAACATAATGAGTATACTTGATTACAAGTGACTCCCACAACACAACAGTTTTTAGAACAAAAACAATAAAGGACAAAGGTAAAATAATGCATTCACTGTAATTGTATATAATCTTCTATGATGTTATGTGCCTTGTAGGAACACAGATCTTATGTAAAGGTAATGACTCTTAAGACCAGTTATTTTTCAGTATATGTGAGCGTGCAATTGCGCATAACTTTTTGTCCTGCTGACGGTGGCAGAGGGACAGCCTATTGATCTGTTTGTGTTTTATGTGTATGAGTGCACATTGTGAGAGCATAATAGTGAAATGTTCCTTTTAATGTTGTGTGTAATGTGTCATGTAGCATCGATCAGCATTTGTTTCTAAAACATAAACTAGGGAAGTGCGCTTTGCTGAGGAACACACACACGTGTGTGTAGTGCTCAGCATCACAGTAGCATACTGTGCTGTTGACTTATGCACCAAAGCTGAGCTGGAGTCATGTTTTGTTTCATAACTTGTAATGATTAAGAACCCAGCTGTGCTCAAACAATGACAGGTTTTCCAAATGACTGCTTTCCCAGGAGAAAATCCACCCAAGTCAGACTACTAATGGAGCTGTTGTGGTTCCTGAAGTTTAAAGTGCCAGTCCAGTAATTTAGTGCTGCACCTTCATGAAGTTGGGGGACTTGATACTTAGCACGCCGCTGGCAACCTTGGTTTTTGTCAGTTTGATATCAATATAGTCTGGATCGATGACAATTCATACCAGATGTTCTGCCAATTTGTGGTGCCGATGTCTAACTCCTCTCTTCAGGGAAACAACAACAAACTTCCAGCTAGCAAGCTACACATGGAAAATTCAAAAAGTTTGAAAGTAAATTTAGATCATGCCTGCTTGGTTGTTTCAGAGAATGATTGTAAAGATTTACAAATAATATGTTTACGGCATGGGTTGCAACCATAAAATGATCTAAAACTTAATTTCAGTCCATTATTTAATCGGCAAATAACTTTTCCATCAGCGTATATCGAGATTGAGAGAAAATCCAATGACATTAAATGTACAAACTTTGTATATTCATGAAATTCAACCGAATTTTACTGTTTCCATAAGGGATTCTTCCTTCGATATTGCTTTATTCGCATAAAAATGGATGGAAACATGGTTAGTGTTTTAAGTCACTGCCTGACTTGATCATGTCTTTCAAACTGCACGCCACCAGTTTATTAGAGATCAGAGATGAGATCAACAGTTTTTTTTACTGATTTGTCTTATTATAGATGACTGGCATCTCACTTTAGACATAGAGGCATATGCAGACAGGCATCTGCTGACTGAGGGGGAGTAGACTAACTAGAACTGTCGGATTTTTGATTGATCAGTTTCCACATGTCTTTTCAATGCCTTTCAATGTCTTTTTTAATTTTATGTCTCAGATCAAAGTGAGCAATCAGTGTGTTGAAAATGGTACAAGGGGCTTTGGCTGCTCTAGAGACGGATTTATGGAAGATCCATCGGATGTTATTTGCCAACTGTTCTGCAGCACCGAGGCCAGAAAGAAGCCAGAGGCAATAGTAGAAGAAAAGCAAACAATGACATTCTAGCCAGTGTCAATCAGGGAACAATATGGGAAAATAGGATCAGAGTTTGAAAATATTATATATAATATTATATTAAAATATTCTTGTCATACATGACCTATACCTTGAAGGTAACCTAATGTCATTTCAACGTCTCCAACAGACATGACTTCCTTTTTCAGGTTCCTCCAGATTCGGCATTATATCAAGACTCACATACCATGCTACAAACGCAAGCCCAAACACAAAACACTGGATAGTTTTAGGTGTCTTGTACCAGGAAGTAGAGGCACAATTTCCTCCCTGTACAGTATCCTATTGGCCCACGTAGGAGTGTCCAGTGTAAAACTGAAAAACAATTGGGAGCAGGAACTTAACGTTGCAATTTCAGCTTCAGATTTGGAGGGGATTATAGATAGAATTCACGGCAGTTCTATAAACTCTAGACATTCTTTAATACAATTTAAAGTAGTCCACAGGCTTCATTAGGCTAAAGCCAGGGTCTACCCTAACATCTCTCCCAATTGTGATAAATGCAAGCACCACTCAGGACCTTACCCATCAGTTTTGGTCTTGTCCTAAATTGACTCATGGTCTCTCATATTTGACAACCTTTCAAAGGCCTTCCACAAAACTATTGCCCGTGACCCACTCCTTGCCATTTTTGGTTCAGTGGTGTCCAATTGCAACATTACAAACTATGAAGGGCAAACCATGTCCTAATGCCCCCCCTTTTCAGCAATGGCTTAGAGAGTTAGGGAACATACTACACATGGAAAGACTCTGATATAAGATGTCCAAAAAAGACATTTTCCCTGTGCTGTCACTATTTCATTTTTCCTCTCTGCTGGCGTTTTTACTTATTCTTATTTATTTATTTATTTTTATTTTACTTTATATACAGTACAGGCAAAACGTTTTGACACACCTTCTCATTCAATGTGTTTCCTTTATTTTCATGACTATTTACATTGTAGATTATGACTGAAGGCATCAAAACTATGAATGAACACATGTGGAATTATGTACTTAACAAAAAAGTGTAAAATAACTGAAAACATGTCTTATATTCTAGTTTTTTCAAAGTAGCCACCCTTTGCTTTTTTGATAGCGCTGTAAACCCTTGGTGTTCTCTCAATGAGCTTCCAGTTTCCACTTCACAGGTGTGCCTTGTCAGGGTTAATTAGTGGAATTTCTTAACTTATTAATGGAGTTGGGACCATCAGTTGTGTTGTGCAGAAGTCAGGTTGATACACAGTTGACAGCCCTATTGGACAACTATTAGAATATACACTCACCGGCCACTTTATGAGGTACACCTGTCCAACTGCTCGTTAACACTTAATTTCTAAGCAGCCAATCACATGGCGGCAACTCAGTGCATTTAGGCATGTAGACATGGTCAAGACAATCTCCTGCAGTTCAAACCGAGCATCAGTATGGGGAAGAAAGGTGATTTGAGTGACTTTGAACGTGGCATGATTGTTGGTGCCAGAAGGGCTGGTCTGAGTATTTCAGAAACTGCTAATCTACTGGGATTTTCACGCACAACCATCTCTAGGGTTTACAGAGAATGGTCCGAAAAAGAAAAAACATCCAGTGAGCGGCAGTTCTGTGGGCGGAAATGCCTTGTTGATGCCAGAGGTCAGAGGAGAATGGCCAGACTGGTTCGAGCTGATAGAAGGGCAACAGTGACTCAAATTACCACCCGTTACAACCAAGGTGGGCAGAAGAGCATCTCTGAACGCACAGTATGTCGAACTTTGAGGCAGATGGGCTACAGCAGCAGAAGACCACACCAGGTGCCACTCCTTTCAGCTAAGAACAGGAAACTGAGGCTACAATTTGCACAAGCTCATCGAAATTGGACAATAGAAGATTGGAAAAACGTTGCCTGGTCTGATGAGTCCCGATTTCTGCTGCGACATTCGGATGGTAGGGTCAGAATTTGGCGTCTACAACATGAAAGCATGGATCCATCCTGCCATGTATCAACGGTTCAGGCTGGTGGTGGTGGTGTCATGGTGTGGGGAATATTTTCTTGGCACTCTTTGGGCCCCTTGGTACCAATTGACCATCGTTGCAACGCCACAGCCTACCTGAGTATTGTTGCTGACCATGTCCATCCCTTTATGACCACAATGTACCCAACTTCTGATGGCTACTTTCAGCAGGATAATGCACCATGTCATAAAGCTGGAATCATCTCAGACTGGTTTCTTGAACATGACAATGAGTTCGCTGTACTCAAATGGCCTCCACAGTCACCAGATCTCAATCCAATAGAGCATCTTTGGGATGTGGTGGAACGGGAGATTCGCATCATGGATGTGCAGCCGACAAATCTGCGGCAACTGTGTGATGCCATCATGTCAATATGGACCAAACTCCCTGAGGAATGCTTCCAGTACCTTGTTGAATCTATGCCACGAAGAATTGAGGCAGTTCTGAAGGCAAAAGGGGGTCCAACCCGTTACTAGCATGGGGTACCTAATAAAGTGGCCGGTGAGTGTATATTATAACAAGAACCAATCAGCTAAGTAAAGAGAAACAAGTGGCCATCATTACTTTAAGAAATGACGGTCAGTTGGTCAGGAAAATTGTGAAAACTTTGAATGTGTCCCCAAGTGCAGTCGCAAAAACCATCAAGCAGTGAAACTGGCTCACATGAGGACCGCCCCAGGAAAGGAAGACCAAGAGTCACCTCTGCTGCTGAGGATTAGTTCATCTGAGTCACCAGCCTCAGAAATTGCAAGTTAACAGCAGCTCAGATTAGAGACCAGATGAATACCACACAGAGTTCTAGCAGCAGACAAATCTCTAGAACAAGGAGGAGACTGCGCAAATCAGGCCTTCATGGCCAAATAGCAGCTAGGAAACCACTGCTAAGGAGAGGCAACAAGCAGAAGAGATTTGTTGGGCCAAGAAACACAAGGAATGGACATTAGAAAAGTGGAAATCTGTGCTTTTGGTCTGATGAGTCCAAGTTTGAGATCTTTGGTTCCAACTGATTTGTCTTTGTGCGACACAGAAAAGGTGAACGGATGGATTCTACATGCCTGGTTCCCACCGTGAAACATGGGGGAGGAGGTGTGATGGTGTGGGGGTGCTTGCTGGTGAGGATTTATTCAAAATTGAAGGCATACTGAACTAGCATGGCTACCACAGCATCCTGCAGCGACATGCCATCCCATCCAGTTTGTTTAGTTGGACCATCATTTATTTTTTAACAGGACAATGACCCCAAACACACCTCCAGGCTGTGTAAGGTCTATTTGACCAAGAAGGAGAGTGATGGAGTGCCTCCACAGTCACAGGACCTGAACCCAATCGAGATGGTTTGGGGTGAGCTGGACTGTTGGGTGACTACCTCTTGGAGCTCATCAAGAGAATGCCAAGAGTGTGTGAAGCAGTAATCAGAGCAAATATGACATGTTTTCAGTTATTTCACACTTTTTAGTTAAGTACATAATTCCATATGTGTTCATTCAAAGTTTTGATGCCTTCAGTGATAATCTACAATGTAAATAGTCATGAAAATAAAGGAAACGCATTGAATGAGACGGTGTGTCCAAATGTGTGTCTTTTTTTTTTTCTTTGGCTGGGTAGGGATAGGGGTAGCTTAGGCCTTTATGGCTCATGCTGTGTTGTTATTTAAACTTTCAGAAAACCCTGAGGGAAGACTCTTGTGTCGTTATACTGTACAACCTCTGTTTAAACGATTCCTACAATAAATATATTTGAAAAAAAAGAAAATGACTGCAGTTATGCTTTGTGCCAGAGTCATAGTAAGCCTTATATCAAAGTCATATATGGTTTTTAGCTACTCACTTTTGAGTGCGGCTTAATGTAGGAGCTGTGTATTATTAGCTGCATGGTAATCCTTTTCCCAGAGTAGTAGGAGAATCTAGACTGTGTCTCCAGTACTGCCAGAGGGCCAAAGGGCTTAAATAAATTGGAAGTCTGCTGCCGCTAATACACCCACTGACCTGCCTGCTGGCCCCCAATCTGACCGGCCAGGCTATTCATTAGGGGGACAGAGGTGGGTAAATCCACCTAAAACTCAAACTCTGGACTCCAGAGCTGGAAAGTTTAAAAAGCCAGGCATCTGACCAAGTAATTATTGAATCATTGGTGTTCAGCTACTACATCCGAGCTACCGAACATCTTACTTTCTCCCTCTTTCAAGATAAAAAAGGCATTTATAGTTGATTGTATTGGTGGTTGGATCCCAGGCTCCTCCAGCCATATGTTAAGTGTCCCTGAGCCAGACTCTGAACCCCAAGTTGCTCCCCCGATGCTAATAGTTGTCCATTGCTCCTAATACTTAAAATGGGTTTAAGGTAAAGTGCATAGTTTCTGTCGCCGCCATAAGGAATTCTAAGTAATGACAACAAAACTGTTGGTGCGTCCACATGATATAAGCCTTATGTGATCATGCACCACCCCCACCCCACCTCCACACAGTAGAGTGCGGATCGGGCCGGATTTTTCTGTCCGAGCCCGGCCCGCGTCCGACAGAGCAGTAACCGAACCCGACCCGAGCCCGACACAGTTAAAATCGCATTTGATTCTCATACTAATGACACATGTACGTTTGTTTGTGTGGAAAGCCGCTTTTATTAAGCAATTGTAGGAAGGCATTCGGAAATGTCAACAGATGAGCGCATCAATGCACAGCTGACTTTCCTTCGTTTTCAATAGTTTTAAAATCTCCTGCAGCCAACTTCTTTTTAACATCTTCCATCGTTGCGCTGCCACATGGAGCTTAATACGCACGTCTTTCGTTGTCACAGCACACAGGAAGACGGATGTTAGGGTAATATTTGACATTTATTTTAAGCTGTTTTAAATTCAAAATGTTCAATGCCTTATCGCGCTGATGTGACCGAGCCCGACCCGAACCCGAGCATCCTTTCTAAAAATCTGTCCGAACCCGGCCCGACCCGTCGGGCTCGGGTCGGGTATCCATCCTCTACCACACAGTTACTTGTAAACAAGGAGGACACTGAGGATTAAAAAACATGATCGGCTCTTCATAAGAGGTCATTATCTTAACTCAAATTTCTGCGCGTAAATGTCGCCGGGACAACACTATCTTCTGAACAAAGTCATACTAATAAATACAAAGGGTTGTGTGGAGCTGATAGTCTTAATTAGCTTTGTAGCAACTCATTTGGCACTGGCTTGAATGTAATGTACGTTCGTTAATATCAAAAGGTTACACGCTTAAGCTTTAAATGCAGTAATTCAAATTCACTACATTGTACTGTGTATGTGACAAATTAAGAATAATGTTTTGTATTGCTGTGTAATCTATCACATTATTTACTCAACATAGAGTTCCCGCAGGTTTCACCAAGTCAAATTAAAGACCTATTTTAGACCATGAATAGACCTTAGACCTTTATCACAACAACAACTTGGCCCTAAATTCAGTTTTTTTAAACAAACTGGAAAAAAAAGAATTGTTAGGTGACCAAAATGTTCAAATTACCTTTGATGAAGTGAAAACATGCAGTAAGGGGGTCAAAGTTGAACATGGAAACACGGAAACAAGTTCATGGTTATGTAAATGTACACAGGGCCATGGATAAGCATTGCTAAGCCTGTTATACAGCCTTTGGCAGTACTAAAATACTGAAAAGTCTGCACATGTCTCTTTCAACTAACATGTTTTTTTAATAATGCATACATTTCTTTTCAACCAAAGATCCAGTACATTTGTGTTGTTATGTAAGCATGCCCCTGTACTCAGGGGCCATACAGTCTACTTGTGTTTCATCACCAGCCCCGGCCTGACTACCCGTCTTATTGTGTTTACTCAGTAAGGTACTTGTTTTGGATGGCCAAATATGGCATATAAATCAGTCTACAAAGAAGCAGCTCTCTGCAACGGTCCCAAACCCTCAGACTGCACTCTCAGACGTAATCCTAGTGTTTATTCAAAGTGATGCAGGTCACTCTCTTTAGTTTTCCTCTTAACTTCATCAATGCACTTCATTTCTAAGTTATTCTAACATGGTCAGTAAAATGATTAAAGGGTTTTAAAAGTTGTGGATCATTTCTGCTCTCTGTAGAAGGAATGAAGGATTATTTTAAAGAGGCCCAATGTACAGAGGAGTAAACTATAACTATTGGAACCACCTGCTTGGTATGTAAGTCACAAATTATTGGCTCTAATTCTATGGACTGTAATAGGCATTAAGGGACTTGGTTGTCTGATGCTTATCTCCACATTTCTGGGTTTGGATTGTTGACTTAAGCTTTGATTTTTCCTCCCTTCTTTCAAATCTAGTTAAGTTGTGGAAAAGAAACATGAGCTCCTGCTCCCTGCTCATTGAGTGCTGGAAAACAAAATAGAAACTTTGATATACACTCCCTGATTGTTGGTGCAACATCCAATAGTACCAATAGTACCAATAGTAAAACCAAAACCCTCAATTTCTACCCAGTTTAGTCAAGTCCATTTTATATATATAGTCCAATATCACTAATTACAAATTTGCCTCAAGGGGCAGTTTACTGATGATGCTCCATAATTCAACACAGTTTGAAACTCAACTCAGAACTGTTTTGAATTTTAAAGCATCAACAGTGACCTGGGTACAGAGGCGAATGGTCATTTGAGGCAGTTTAGGCAAACTGACATCAGTCAAGTTTATTCACGTCATTCCAATAAAATAGCTGCAGTTTCTCCAACATGATTGTGTTTTTCTTGATTTGATTTTTATTGGTAGCTGACCAGTTAGCTAGTGAGCTAGCAAGCTACCAATGGTCATCAGCTAAAACCACACTATCACAATATATTTCACATGTTAATGTCACCTTTTGGAAGTTTTCAACACCAGGGTAGACGGGGTTTGTTGTACATTAAGTAGCTTGAGAAATGGGTGTGGGTGGGGATTGCCGGGGGGAACCTCCGGGACGGCAAGGACTTTTAATGGCCGTTGTTGGCAGTAGAAGATCTCCCAGCTGCCTGGAATTATCTCTCCCTTCACTTTGCTGTAACCCTAACAAGTCATTTTGGTGCTTAACCCACCTTTTGTTTTTCGGCAAGGAAGATACTTTTGTAGCGCTAACGGAAACATAGCTTACGTTATGGATGGCTGCTGTTCTGACTCCAGTGCTTGGGTCTGATATGGTCTGTTTCCCGGTGTACTGGAGTTAAGTGCTGGCCGTGTTCGGATTGCTGTAATGATGGTGACTTGCTGCTAGCTGGCTGGGGGCTAATGGTAACAATACAGTATGTCCCGGGGCTGTTGTCAGCTGTCAGCTGTCATCCAGACTGAAGTCTCTCTGCGCTGGGGGAGTGAGGCAGACCGACCAGGGTGTGCTAGCTGGCTAAATTAGCATTATTTAGATTAGTCGTCTATCAATACTGCTAACGTTAACTTTATTGTGTGTTAGCCCAGTGCTGTTATCTGTGATCAAAACAATCATACTAAACATAACTTTATGAGCGTGTTGAATAATGCTGTAACCTTATAATGTTACCCACCAAGCATTAGCATTAACGTTAGCTAGCTACTTGTCAAACAGCACATTGTAGTAACGTTAAGTTGGATTGATTTTGAAATGTATCAATAAATTAGGTCTCTGCTGTATTACTGTGATGCAAAGTGGCATGTAATTAATTACAAAATGATGCCGTGTGGCAAAAAAGCAGTATTATGTTATAAGTATTTCTTTCGGTGACATTGTATGATTTACAATTTCTTTCGATCATCTGGGTTCCCGTGTTTTGACGGAAGTTACAAGTGACAAGCATCTAAAGAAAATGTGTCAAACATAAAATAATAGATTTCTCAGGGATTGAAATTTAGTAGAAACATTTGGGATAGTACACACAAGAACAAAACTCACAAAAATATATAACATAAGTATGGTCGTCTTCAGAAATGTTAAATATTGTACCTTTAAAGCATAATAAAATATATGTGACAAACTGGTAACAGATCGGTACTCGGTATCAGCCGATACACAAGTTTAGGTATCGGAATCGGTATGGTATTGGATAAAAATGGTATTGGATGTTGCTCGTAACCAAGGAGGATACAGAGGATTGAAAATCTTCACTCAAGGTTGTGAGATATAATGAGAAATACAGAGAAAGTTGTGTGGAGTCTTAATTAGCTTTGTAGCAACTCATTTGGCAATGGCTTGAATGTAACGGGCTTTAAAAGGAATTTGTGTTAACTTGTTATTATGGCGTTAAACAGCCCAAACTTATATATATAGCCTGGCTCACTTGAAATCTCCTTGTATCAAACACTAGTATTCATATGTGTGATACAGAGCTCAAAGTTAAACTGGACACAGTGTTCTCTCACCTGGGGGGGCACGGCTCAGGGTTACAGATGCGGATCATCACTGGTGGCCTACTGGATGAATCACACATAGAGTCCTCCACCTCTTCACCCTGCTTCCTGTTAACACACCTCACAACAGCTGTCTGCTTCCCTGGGCAGAGGACAGAGACAAGAACCAGTTGGACGTAAAAGGACAAAAAGACTCCAGGGCATTTACCAGGGTTTCTACAGGTTTCACCAAGTCAAATGTAAGACTTTTGAAGACCTTTTTAAGACTATTATGAATAAAATGAATGACCTACAGTATATCACAACATTAAAAATAGTCAGATGTCAGAGTCTGGAAACATTGTCTGAAACATTTCTCTGATTTCAACATTGGCATTATAGGACATTAAGTGTCTAGATCAGCTGCATGTTTGCCCCATTTGTAGTCATAATACAGCAAATTATATTCGGACTAGCGACAGAAAGAAAAAAAAAACATTTTAAAGCTCTGCCGCAACATTTCATTGAGCATTAGAAGTAACGTAGGTTGACATAGGAAAATTAAGACTTATTTAAAATGATTTAAGACATAGAACGCAATATCTTAATTTAAATTTAAAATTTTGCTCTAGACTTTTTAAGATGGAAACCCTGTTTACACTGCTGACATCCCTTGCTAAAAGCTCACCAGCAGCACATGTGGCTGAGCAGGCAGTGAAGCCCCGGTAGTCCCAGCTGAACACTTCCTTTGTCTGCATGTAAGGGGCCTCATGGTCCTGGAGGTGTGCGGAGACGCCTGGGACTTCGGCACATGGCCCCTGGTTGCACGGCCTCTCCAGCTGGGGTCTTTCTTCGCCACACACTCCTCCTCTGGAAGGTCCACTTCCGTCTTGGTGAATGAAAGCAGCACCCGGCACTTCACCTCCCGAGTTTGCCTGCCAGGCCCACAGGTGGTGCTGCAGGGCAACCAGGGCCCGGGTACGAATCTGAACACACGGGTAGACAAAATGCTGTATACTGAAAGAGCCATAGCATTTGAAACCAACACATTTTTGGTCAACATATGTTTTGCATTTAGTAGCCAAAGAGCACAGATTCACAGATTAACATCACAGAATGTACTACAGATAGGATTGTTTTGGTTCGGACCGTGGTCTGGGGGGAGGTTTCCCCCCTGTAATTTTGGTTTGGATCAAAAAGAAAATCCAACAGTCCGGACCAAACGAAGTAGGTGTAAAAGCCCCCTAACTCAAAGCGCTGTACAGTTGGTACTTTGGCTGTTTGTGGCTAATAAATACAACAGGTCCAATGGTCACACTTGATGAAGCAACATAAAGTTTTGCTTCACTTCCTCTCTGATCAATCAATAAATCAATGTTACATGACATAGTACAAGGTACAATTCCTGTGAAATGTAATTGTAATAACTTAAGAGGTTTTGCAGTAAGTTATGCATGTCTATCGTTGCTTCCAGTCATTGAAGTGGTTGCCTGTCAAGAAAACTTGCATCAATCATTTCAAGTGTTTTACCAAGCGGAAAATTCCTGTTTTTCTGAAATTCAAGTTACACACTTTTCAGAGCCATCCTATAACCCTACAGGGGTGTTGTTTTGCTACTCTTGATTTCTGCCCTTTTAATACAATGTGTCTAGCATGCAGAGTGAGTATGGTACCATAGCTGAGCTTCATGTGCTCATCACATTAACATGGCTTACATCACATTTGCTTGGATGCATGTGATGAAGATTTGCTATGGGCTGACTGTAGGTGAATATGCAAAGTGTTTGGTGTGTGTGTGTGTGTGAGCTCTGAGAACTGATGGATCCCAGGGAGCCTATCATAGCTGACAGGACCCAGATCAGCAGGCAGGAATCACATGCTTATCATCAGCAGCCAAAAGAGAGGAAGCAGAGCTGGACAGATTCACACAGCCCTGGATGAGCTTGGTGTGTCAGTGTGTCTTTTATCCAACATAAATATGGAGTGCATTTATACTATATAAACTGGCAATATATAACTAATTTCAGACATATACAGTACATGCATGATTAAAAATATTGGCCTTGTATGAATTAGCACCCTGATCACTTTTATATGAATGTCTCAATGACAAACTTTCTTTTTTCAAGTCTGATCTGCAACATTTTATGACATATTATTTTCATTAATACATCACAACCACATACCATCAGATTAATATAAAGGTTAAATATAGAGAGAGAGAGAGAGAGAGAGAGAGAGAGAGAGAGAGAAATGCACCTTGTTCCACCTTCTAAGATCTGTGTAAGACATTCACAATCTTCACCTCTTATGCACGAATAAAATAAAATTAGTTGAATGAACCAGTTTGAAGTTGTCTATAAAAAAACATTGTTTACCAAAACAGGAATTAACAGGAGTCCCCACTTAAAGCCCCTATATTTTATAAAACAGGCAGCAGAAAAACATTAAATTAATATATTGGGGTCAGCATCAGAAGCTGGGGCGGGCGTCCCCCCCACATGTAGTATGGCGCTGTTCATCCTGTGAGAACACTGATGGTAACTGCGGTTTAAATTAAATTATTTAACATCTTCATAAATATATATACATATATGTAGATGCAGGGCCTGAAGTTAACTAACTTTTTTTTGCCTTGTAAAGGTGAAAAACAGGAATCACATGAACGCATCCCCTCCAACTGCGCTGCTTTCATGGACGTCAGTGCCTTGACCGCAGCAGTGTCCTATGGAAGCGCGGTCTTTGGTAGTTTACAACGTATCATGTCTAGGTGGATTTTTGATAACTCGTGGTTCTTAATTGCTTTTAATACGTTTTTAGTCTTGATTACAAAAGGATTTGACTTTGCTTTCTCTGAGCCGTACACACAACAGTCACTGCAGTGCATTTGTTCTGTACTGCTGTCATAAATCAGCCCCTCACCAACCCCGCCGTTGTCACCAATTGTCCACTTTGTATTAAAACATCTTCTTTTTCATTCTACCTGCCAATGTGGCAGGTAGAATGACAGTGTTACCCGCCAATTGCTAATTTCACCCGCATTTGGCAAGTGGGAGGGTGTTAATTTCAGGCCCTGTGAATGTGTAGACAGTAACACAGTGAGATTCTGGTAAACGACGGTAGGTGGTGTCATAAAATGTATTACTGTAATACATTTTTTTTCAAAAGAGAGCACAACGTTAGGACTTTAAAAATAGAGGGAAATGTATGTTGTTTGTGTGTGTGCTTACGTGGGCTCCTCTGTAGCAGTATGCTGCTCCTCCAGTTCGTGGGCTTGTTTTAACCAGGGCACTTTGGCCTCCACCGGCAGAGATTCTGACGGAAAGATGGAAAAATAAGTTCTACCCCAGTTCAGGGTTTCCACACATATCTATGACCCAATATAACATTTCCATGACCATTCACAATGTGTAACACAAGATAACACAAAACATATCACATTCAAACATCATTTCAGCCAGCTGGCCTACACGGATTGCACGGAAAATTAAGAAACATACATGATGTCCCGTTACCTTCCTCTTTCTTTTATCCGAGTCTAATACAGAGATTTATTATTATGGAAAAGCTTTTTTTAACTGGCACTTAGAGACCCATAGTTCACATGCATGCAAAATTATGAGCTTTTTTGGGAGAGAATGACATCGCCATTTTGAAGAATCCAGCAATTTAATGAGCAGGGATCATAAATTAGGGCCACATGATGGAAGCTAATGCAAATGAGGCCTGTTGTTTTTATGGTGAAGGTGGTGACTGTGGGAACACACACACACACACACACACACACACACACAAACACACAGGTTGTACATTGGCTGACAGGTTGTACATTTTGTTTTGGATTATGTATGGGTTTTCGCATTGCCAGACCCTCCTCCACTGGCTAGTCCACACAGCATTCTGGGATGTGAGAAAAGCAATGGAGCTGTAATACTGGTAAAATGCAAAAGCCATATACCACATACAGTACATGTACAATAATAGGATTGATGAGGGTGTATGAGTATGGTGAAAGAAGTATTTTTTTTTTTTACATGTATAAATTGCTTTAGTGTGCATGTGCAAGTATTAGGTCTTCTGGTACTAAAACATTACTTCCTCCATCCAATAGGAGAATGTTTACATACAATAAGATATACAAAAAATAAAGACATTTGTGATCTCACACACACACACACACACACACACACACACACACACACACACACACACACACACACACACACACACACACACACACACACCCTCTTACCTCGGGGCTTGTGGCAGGCGACTGGGACCAAACAGTCTTCTTTGACATGAGGTTTGAGTGACGCTTCGCAGCCTCCGATGTGCTGTCCCCGGTGGTCGATGCACAGCACCACCCGGTAACGCAGGCCACGCCCACACGTCACCGTGCACTGTGGTGGGGAGGCAACACACACATTACCTAACATGTATATATACATATTCACTTTCATTTTGGGTGATTAAAGCTATAGTGCGTAGTTTCTGTCTCCCTCATGATGAATTCTAAGTAACGACAACACCGTCGGAGCATCAACATGACACAAGTCTTCCTTTATCACGCACCACCCACAGCCCTCCTCCACGCAGTTTCTAGTAGCCACAGAGGATTAAAAAAACATGATGGACTCTTCAGAAGAGGTCATTATCTTCGCTGAGGGAAAGTGAAGTGTCAGTTTCACCCGTTTCTGTGCCTACGCCTGGGTCAATTCAATTCAATTTTATTTATAGTATCAATTCATAACAAGAGTTATCTCGAGACACTTTACAGATTAGATCTAGATCACACTCTATAATTTACAGATAGAGTAGGTCTAGACCACACTCTATAATTTACAAAGACCCAACAGTTCTAGTAGTTCCCTCCAGAGAAAGCAACAGTGTGACAGTGGTGAGGAAAAACTCCCTTTTAGGAAGAAACCTGGGACAGACCCAGGCTCTTGGTAGGTGGTGTCTGACGGGCCGGTTGGGGGTGTGATGAATAGTGGCAATAACAGTCACAGTAAAAGATAATGGAACAGTGACTAAAATTAGTAGTTTGTAGTAGTTCATAGCATAGCAGGGCACTGCTCCGCAGAGCGTAGCAGGATGTAGCAGGGCATTGCAGGACGTGTAGCAGGACCACGGCGGCAGCTGCAACCATGGTTTTGGAGCCTCCGTGATCCAAGGAAACATGCTGGTGATGTGATGTCAGAGTGTCAGTGGAGGACCACCCATTTTCCTGTCAAGTTTGACTTTATAAATCCCAATTCTTGTGTAGCGAGCTTGTACGTCTTCTTTTCTGCGTACGCCACATTTATAAATGAGGCCCCAGAAGGCCACAGTGTTTACAGTGTTTGGTGCATGCGTTGACAAAGTGCAGTTTGAAAGTAAACCCAACCAAATCAAAAATGCAAACATGTTGCAACTTCACCCCCAACTGAACTGAACTCCACTCCTCAGAACTATCGATGTGAACGCGCCTAAGTGTTCAAACAGTGTGCAGACCAACAGTCCAAAGATATTTAATTTACAATGTTATAACAGGGAAGAACAGCAAATTCTCATATCTGAGAAGCCAAAGCACCAAAGTGTTTTGCATTTTTGTTTGATAATTGACTTAAATGATTTATTGATAATCTAAATTGTTTCTGATGATTTTTCTCACTAATTGATTAATCATTTCAGCTGTACACATGATCAATCACAAGTAACACTTATGAATACATTTGTGAAAGGTGTATCTTTGAATAAATCCCTATGGTAGGGCTGTAACGATTACTACAGTACATAATTATCTAATTGTAATTGCTAATGTAATCGCAGTTTCTTTGTTTAACCACAAAAAGTTGCTAACATTAGCTAAGGTCCTATGAGGCATGACTGTTGATGGAAATTGTTGATTTTGTTTAGATATGGCAAATTGTAATTATATAAGTAATTATTGGTGGAACTGTTGAGCTAAAGCTATGACAGTTTTTAGCACATGAGCCTATACACATTCATGGCAACAAAAATGACAAGGGGGCAGAAGTTAGATAAAAGGTTTTGTGATAATAAAGAGGCGTGGTTTACTTCATAGCCTGTGTAAAAAAGTAAATAAATATTTAAAAATGTGACTATAAGAGACAATTATATTGTTAATTATTTCATAGGCAATTAATTGTACGGTCAAATTTGGAATTTTTGCAGCTCTACCATGTGGTGCTGGGTACTTGAGATTACTTCATTGACTGACCTGAGACCAGTCCATGGCCACCCACTGGGGACAGGCAAAGGTGTTGCATGTCTGTCGGGTGGTGGGCCGAGGGGAGTGGGTGCACTTCCACTCCTCCACCTGGGAGAATTGTCCGTGGGTGTCCTCCTCCACACACATCACGCTGCGGTCCTGCCAGCCGCCGTTCTCGCCACAGGACACTGAGCACTGGGTCCAGGGGCCCTGCTCCCAGCTGCGCACACACACACACACACACACACACACACACACACACACACACACACACACACACACACACACACACACACACACACACACACACACACACACACACACACACACACATATATATATAAAGCTTTCTCAACTCATTACATTATGCATCTAACACTGTTTGATGTGATGACAGCACAGGTTGCATCTCCAGGGATCCATTTCAGGATGGAGGTTTCACAAACCCTGATCTCTGATTTTATTTACCCTGAGTTTTTTTATTTTAATTAATTAATTAAATTTAATTTCTTTAATTTTTTTTTACTCTGAGTTTTCGGTTCCAGAACAGCTGATTTGAGTTCAGAAAACTCCGAATAGGTTCACTCACAGTTAAGCACGTGCACCATCACAATAAAAAGGCAGCATGAATAGAGCTATGATACTACGATTCACCATGGTACCGACTAACAAACCGGTGGGCAGAAATACTTATGCGCAGATACTGTAAATACATATACATATACACATACATAGGTTTGAAGATATATTTTGTTAAATATAGGTATATGAGATGGTAAAGACATATGGTTCTGCCTGTGTACACTGTAAAAACTGAGAATGGTGTAAATTAATATTTATTAATCAAACATTAGTAACATATACATAATAAAAAAGACTATTCGTAGTTTGGAATTACATTGAGCTGCATTCAACAAATTTTAGTTATTTACTAATTACATTTTACTCAGTTCTGTTTGAATAAAATCACCTGTGAATCCTTAAGTAGATTTTAATTATATTTTATTAGGAAAGTCAAAGATGCAGAAAATTAGTACATTTAACTCATTGGGAGGTCTTTAAATTTAATCACCTAAGACTTCCGCTCCAGCTATTTTCAGCCACATGGACATCGGCATCCATTTCAGCTACTGCCATTTTCTGAAAGGTAAGACTTGTTTAACTGCATTTTACAACGAGTTGCTGTAACAGTCCAGTTGAACATTGTTTTGCATTGCTGCATGTTACTCAACAGTCCAACTTTACTGGTTGAAAGTGAAAATAAAGATATGTTAGCCTAATGTTACAGTCATTCTGACTAATGACTAAACTGAAAAAGTAGTTGGTTAAATATCACAATTTCAAGTGAATTTTCCAAGTATAACGTTATAGATAATTTCCTTTAAGATACGAGCTAACGTAATCTACTTCCACCCCTCCTCCACCCTAACAAGCTAAATTAGCTAACGTTTGTCTGGTACTGTGTTTGCGTGCGCTCTGGAGGGTGGCTCCATGTTAAGGAATGTTATTTGCGCAGTTTCATGTCTCAGTTCACTGTAACATACGATGATGAGGCCAACGGGAGATGGCATAAACTTTTTCAGTTTTTATCTGTTGGAGTATGCAGTCAATTTAGTTTCAGCGTGTGCTGACATATTACACCGGCAAGCTGCATCTGAGGTCAGTAAATCAGAGCATGGTGCCGGTGTAACACCAAATTCTGTGACCATCGTATTTTGTGACTGTAGGGGGCGCTGTTGCCACTGGCATAAGGGGTCACATATTCTGACAGCTGTTGTCAGAATATGTGACCCTACTGTAACTTTGCAGAAATCACCTGTAACAACAGCCAAACCATTACAGGTGACTTGTTTTATCTTCATGTGTATAGACAAGAAACAATAATCACTCTGGTCAACATCTGGTCTTAGGCACAGAGGGTCACATATTCTGACAACAGCTGTCAAAATATGTGACCCCTTGTGCCTAAGACCAGATGTTGACCAAAGTGATTTTTTTTTTGTCTATACATAAAGTATGAAGATAAAATAAGTCACCTGTAATGCTTTGGTTGTTGTGACAGGTGAATTTTGAAATGTTCAAATATATATGAATTTGTTTATGGGGACAATTCACAATGAGTTCACAATCAAATTATTACTTGGTTATTTATCATTTCCTTCCACAGCTCTTGTAGATTAGATAACGGCCTCATGCTACTGACGTAGTTTTATTATTATTTATTTCAACCGCATCCTCATGAGATATATATATATATATATATATATATATACACACACAAAGAAGGGGTCACATATTCTGACAGCTGTTGTCAGAATATGTGACCCTCTGTGCCTAAGACCAGATGTTGACCAGAGTGATTATTGTTTCTTGTCTATACACATGAAGATAAAACAAGTCACCTGTAATGGTTTGGCTGTTGTTACAGGTGATTTCTGCAAAGTTACAGTAGGGTCACATATTCTGACAACAGCTGTCAGAATATGTGACCCCTTATGCCAGTGGCAACAGCGCCCCCTACAGTCACAAAATACGATGGTCACAGAATTTGGTGTTACACCGGATTTGCGGTGCCATAGAGAGGTTTTGTTTGCAACAGCAGATTTAACACTATTGCATGTCATTCTCCGTATATTTTTTGTGTATGTTTTTATTGTGATATGGATCCCCCTGGGTCTGAAATAAAGTTTAACGACCGTAATTCACACGAAAAAAAGATCTGTACATTTGTCAATCATCTGTAAATTATTTGCCCGATAATTTTTCAACCACTTATAGGTGGAAGTGAAGGACACCCTTGTAGGCTTAAAAGACAAATAATAAAAACGTCACATCATTGGATATTAGTAATTATCTTTGTCAGGTTCTCTCTTCCTTCTTATTTGCATACCACATGTTTCAGTGTTCCCAAGCTTTAATAATTACTGTTTTTTTATGATTTGCCATATTTTATGGTAGTAGGCTAAATGTCCTGTAAGTGTATCTGCCTAGTGTGACGGTGTGTCAGAGGCTACTGTGTTATTTTAATGCCGTTTAGTAGGCCTACTTACTGTAAGTATAGTTCATTATATAGGTAGGTGTTATCATGGTGTGGTGGTCAGTCACAGACTAATTATTTTTATTGGAATAGTGTTGTCTGTTTATTCTGGTGGCACACACCAGGCTCTTAATTACATTTTATTGTAAAGTCTAGTGTAATGTTTACGTTTTCGCTTGCTATTAAACTTTTATCCTTTCACATTCTTGACAATCAGGCAGAGACGGAGGCAAAGCTCAGAGTAATACTTAATGACCGAGTTGAGAAGTCCGTCCTTCCATCAGGAATCCCATCCACTGTGGAGGAGCTATAAACTGTTGTGAAGGAGACCTTTGGAATTTCTGAGGAGTTCAATCTTCAGTATTTGGACTCAGAATTGGAAGATTATGTTACTCTTCATACAAGTGACCAAATTAAACAAAACGACACCATAAAGATTCTTCACACTGATCCAATTATCCTTAACTTGTTTCCACTTGATGGAAGTTTGGGCAGTTCCAGTACAGACTGTGACTCTGCATCTTATGCAGAGTCTTCTGCTGGAACGTCTTCTTCACTGGACACCATTATCCTGCCTAGGCGAAATACTACAGAACGATGTCAGCAATGACCAAAGCAGTTCCCCATTCCAGGGTTTGCATACAAAACTGAGATGTACCTTGAAAGAGCCACTGAAGACTAAAAGAAGAATAGAACACTAGTGACTATCTCAAAGATCAAGACAGACATACTGGAGAAGCTGGCTGAAACTATATATACATACACAGCCTATCCATCAACTGCACAGATAAGTGATGTTGCTGAGGCACTTGTCAAGAAGTATCCTTGTCTTAAGGAACCCGGGTCCTTTGCAGGTTTCTATGGATGGCAACAAAGCATCAAATACAAGATGGCAAATTATCGCACCAAACTCCGAGGCTATGGTGTTCCTGAGGTGATGTGTAATGCAGTGAAACGCAAGAGCCCAGCAAACCAGAAGTCTCAAAAGAGTGTGAAAAAAATCTTGAAAGGCAGAGGTAAACTACCTCTAAAACCAGATGGCCTGCTCCATTTGAGACATCTCAAGTGAGTTACAAGCACATGCTAATTTGAAATATTCCTAGTCTACTGTGAAGGTCTGCATTGGGGGCTTTGCATATTTAGCTCGGAAATAGAAAATGTGTCTTAGATTACTTACTATTTTCTAAATCACATTTTCAAGGTCAAATTCCAGAATGATTTAGATTTTTGTAACAGTACAGTTTCTAACAGAAATCATCTTAAATAATCTTTGTAAGTTCATTTGATAAACTACCAACACTGAAGATTGTAGTATGCTAGCCAAATATGTTAACATGCTTCACAGTCAGATGTTTCAACCCAGAATGTACATGGTCATAATGTCATCATCAATAAGATTGCTTTTTGCTAGAGTTGTAAGAACAATATGTACACTTGTAATATTTGAGGCTTTAAAGCTGGTTTCATTATTTGTCTTTCAGATCCAGGATGAGTTTCACAGAATCACAATGGTGAATCTTGAATTAAAGTTCATGTCTAAGCTGGATGAATACACTCCGAGGCTTCTGAACATTTTCCACTCTAAAGGTGGAACCATGGGGTTAAGGTTGCAGGCCGTCCTACTCAAGGTACTCTTAAATGACTATTATGTTTGTAGATTATTTTGTAATCAAACTGCGGAATATAATGCATTTATTACCTTAAATCTACAGGAGGTAATGTTAGCCTGTGTTTCTCTCAGATAAAGAGAATGAAATAATAGCTAACATTTTTAAAAATTGTTTGTATACACTCATTGGTCACTTTATTATATACATAATTATTCTGGTTTATATAGTTTTTGTTGACATTGTCAGAAAGGTGTACATTGTATGTTTATTATTGAGGTCATAGCTAAAAGCGGTGCTATACTGGACGGCATTGTACTGAAGTCTGCTTGTAGTTCTTTGTACTGCATATTTATAATACATGTGGGGTTGGAATATTAGTAACACCTCCGATTAGTCTTCTGATGGTAATAAGATCAACGCTAAAACTTATACATTATTAACACCTCTATGATCATGATCATGTCAACAAAAACTGAACATTATAGCCCTCATAAAAGGAGACATTATGGCAGAACAATTGTATTGAACTGCATTAAATTGTACAAGTGCATGAATTTAAGGTGACCACTGAGTATACAGTATCACTCTAACTAACTAATGGCACATGTTTGAGACTTGCAAAATAGTGCTTTGACATGTCTGATTCTGTTCCACATTGTTGATTGGAAACCAAAACACTCAACCTGCAATGGTTATGTGATTAACAGCCATTTTAAGCATATATGTTTAGGTATATCTTTTCTAAACACTTAATGATTTATTAAAAAGGTCTGCTTCACCACTACAAATAATGTATATATCTAATAATGCTGCTGATTGGCTGGCTAAGGTTAATTTAATATCATAGATGTGCACCTGGAAAAAGACTACATTATAATACTCCCAGAAACGAGGCTCACTAGCCTGTGTTAGGTCTGGGAAGAATTTAATTTCTGTAGCAATTGAATGATTTGATTTACAAAATTCTGCCATTGAATTGTTTTCATTTGGTGGTGAGCTGATTAAATCCTTTTCAACTTACCTGGCATGAAAATGGAAGTGCATTATCTCAAATTTGTCTACATAACTGAAGTGCATCATGTGCAAACTGCCATGATAGCCCCAGATTTGAAAACAATTTGGGAGTTGTTCAATTAGAACTTTCTCCTTTGACGGTACGGTCTGAAATACCCAATGTTCTTGCTTGTTCAGGACGCTGATGAAGACAGTGTGTTGCAGGACTTTGCTGCACAAAGGATTAAAATCTACAACATCAAGACTACTACGCCAGAGGGTCCTGATGGCATTGGTAGAGGGCGTGAAAGTTCTGACTGCTCTGGGTGACTTTCCAAAGGTTTGCTCCATTGTCATTTGCTTGGATTATTGAATCTTGCTTATCCCAAGGAGCTCAGGTACACGCTTGAAGTCTTCCAGAAACTCCTCCATGAGCTGGATTGTTTAAAGCTGTCACCAAAAGTGAACAGCCTCAAGAATTTGAAGATTTTTTTACTCTTCATGGAAGTGACCAAATTAAACATGAAGACACCATCAAGATTGTTCACTCTGTCCTGATTGTTCTTTACTTGCTTCCACTTGATGAAAGTTTGGACATTTTCTTTTTCCTCTGTTAAGTAACTGAACAATATTGATTTTCAGTGCAACGTGTTTAAAAATATCAAACCAGCCATACTTATTTTACGGGAGTGGCATTGTGTTTTATTGTGTTATATTATATTGCCATAGGCAGCTTTTATTGTACATTGTGATACCTCTGTGTACACCAGGGATGCAAATTTGACTTGTATTAATTAAGGAATTTAAACAAATTATTGTGATTGTTTAAGTGTGTCATATTTTAGCAAAAAGTAAAGCAGTAAGACTAATGGAATTACTTGACCTTATCCCAGACTCCATGTGATAATAATGAATTACTTTTAGCTGTTTGAAAAAGTTAACGGCCCTGACAATTTCAATTGGCACATCAATGAAAATGTAAGATTAATTTAAATGCACTAAGACTTAACCTTAAATCACATAACAAATCACTGTGGACAATTGATGTAGCAGAAATTAAAACATTGAATGATTAAACCTTTAACAATAATTCCAAATGCCATTATATTGTGTCCCTACTGTACACATACATGGTTTCTGCCTTTTATAGCCTCTCTCCGTGTTTTATTGTTGTTTTTTGGTATCTTGCACTAAACAACTTGAAAAATGTTAGATAAACCTGTTTTGAAAGAAATTGACAAATGTTTACCTGCTGTTCTTATTATGCATCATGATTTATTAACCCAATTTAAGTTACCTGTGGCACCAAGAAGGCCTGATATTGAGTGTATTATACATAGAAGAATTATGGCAACAAAGTGACATTCAATATATTTTAATAGATTTAAAGCCAATTTAAACCAATTAAAACTTCAATTTAAACAATTCATTTAGGTACTGATAAATAAGAAACGCAGCGTGAATGTGTTGAATTAGGCAACAATGTGCTAAAATATTAGTTGATGTAATTTATTTTATATTAGTGAGTACAGCTTATTTTTATCCAGATATTTTGTAAATCTAAAGCAATTTTTCCCAGATATGTACTACATCTAAAGCAATTTCTCCAATATATTTAGTAAATCTAAAGCAATTTCTCCAATATATTTAGTAAATCTAAAGCAATTTCTTCAATATATTAAGTAAATCTAAAGCAATTTCTTCAATATATTTAGTAAATCTAAAGCAATTTCTTCAATATATTTAGTAAATCTAAAGCAATTTCTCCAATATATTTAGTAAATCTAAATGACTTTTGCTCAGATACTTAATAAACCTAAATTAATTTTTCTTGTGAAACTGATTGGATTTACTAAAAAATGTTTGGCTATATAACTTATCATTTTGCATGCTATTACTAAATCCAACACATTTAAAGTTTTGCTTTTGTACTCATGTACTCAATTTTTTTTTGATTACATTTAGTTAATTTTTCAATACTTTTTAATCAAAATTGTAGAAATTAAAATCTATTCAATTATATTACATGTCACTTTGTTGCCATATTTTTTTTAAGTAACCAATGGTCACATTTTTTACGGTGTAGAATGCCTACCATATTGGTCAACAAAGTTTGGGTTATTAATGGTTATTGCGCCCCGATAACTTTTGTGAGGAAGCGGCTTTTTGCCGTTTGCGGATGTTAGAACACTGAGTCAGCAGCTGTTTCTTTGTCAGTGTTGAGGATGGGTTTTAAAGCATCCATCCCATAGTCTCTGCATGTAACCCCTCTCACTGGGGTTGCTTGTATAGTAGCATTGCATCAGATCCATGTTTTCTGCTCTAGTCCATGTATGTCTTGTTCCAGTAGCCCACGGGCGACCACTGAGCTATCCAGGAGCTATATATATATATATATATATATATATATATATATATATATATATATATATATATAGAAATATATATATATATATATAGAATGAGTAAAATCACATCATACAATATAAAGAGTGAACATAGAAAAGAGTAAAATCAGAAATAGTTACAAAGAAACAAAAGAATGAAATTGTCACACCACTGCTACGTATTGAAATCCAGACTAAACAGATATGTTTTGAGTTTGACCTAAAAAGAGCTACATCTGTAATCTTCCGAATATCAGGGGGTAACTTCTTCCAGAGTCTTGGGGCAGCAACTGCAAAAGCCTGATCACCCCACTTGACAGCTGATCTAGTGCATGATGCCAGAGCTCCCAAAACTCAAAACTGGACCATTTTGCATGCCTAGAGTATTGAAAATAATACACTCAGTTTTACCTTCATTCAAGTTAAGAAAATTGTCGGAATGCCACAACTTAATACCAGTGATACAACTAAGCAGGGAGTTTAGTGTGACACTGTCATTTCCAAATCATCTGCATAGCAATGAAATGATAGGTTGGGCTTTCCTATAATATGCAGCATATATAAAGAAAACAGAATGGGGCCAAGAATGGATCCCTGTGGTACCCCACAAGAGAGAGGAGCAACTGGCGAGGAGAGGTCACCAGTCATAACAGAAAATTGGATAGATAAGAGCTAAACCATTTGAGTGCGGAGCCACTGATGCCTACACAATTCTCAAAGTGTGAGAGGAGGACTGCAAGGTCCACTGAGTCAAACGCCGCTTTGAGGTCCAAAAGGACTAAAACAATAAGATTCCCGGCATCTACGGACAAGGCAATATCATTACGTACCCAACAGTGCAGACTCAGTGCTGTGACATGATCTAAAACCAGATTGGAATTTTTCAAACACAGAGTTCAGTTGTAAAAAGACTTGTAATTGTATAAAAACATTTTTTTCTAAAACCTTTGAAAGAAAAGGCAGATGAGAGACTGGTCAAAAATTGGACTTTAGGGTTAAGATTAGGCTTCTTAAGTAGGGGCCTGACCATTTTGGCTTCCCTCGATCAAATTTGTGTGATCAAGCAACATTTTAAATGCGTCATTGCGTTCATAGAACGCACAGTTTTTTTTACATGTGTTACATGTGTGTTTGGATCTCTCCTCTTACTCTCCACGCAGCCCCACCCCTATTCACTCACACATGGCTCTCAGCAACATGGAGAAGGTCTATCTCTGTAGGAATCCTCACCATTATGTTGTCAGACACTTAGAATAATAATTTGAGCCTGTCAGTGGCAGAAACAGCACTTTTAGTGGATGTAAATTGAAGCTGCACAATTGCCCAATGATGTTACATTGTAGTTTGTTTTTACTGCTGCCTGGACCAATTTCAAAGATTGTTGTTCCCATCAGTCACTTAAGACACAAAAACATAGGAAAATAGGGTCCAAGTTGAAAAAAATAGTAGTTAATGTTTAAAAAAAACAAAAAAACACAACAAAAAAAAAGATACCATTTAGGCTCCCAAAACACATAACAAGGGCTTTGGACACAAATAATTAGAACAATACTGTACAATGTACAATAATATTTAAAAGGTAAAACATTTATTTCTATGCAGTACATAGCAGTGATAACAAAAACAGATATGCACAGTAACATTTCAACAGTTTGACTTCAGCGGAGATTCAAGTTAAGAGGGTCCTCTGGGAAAAAGCCTTGCACCCATACTACAGATATCCACTACACACAATGAGTTCTCTCTCAGCACTCAATCCACACACACTGGACATATTACAGCCAAGTATAAAGCTAAAGGAAACAGTGGCTCATTATGGTTTGTCCCTGTGACAGTGTGAGCCGGCCACCACCAATCACACACATCTGTGCAGCACCCAGCCAACTGCTGTTGGGAGGAATTCAAAAATAAATATATCAAAATGCAAAACTGAAGCGCTCTCTGTGTCTCTCTCCACATTGGATAAAAGAAGTCAGACTGAAGATTAGTGACAACTATAGTGCTTGACGGGTAGTGCTTAGAGGTGGAAAGTAACAAATTACAATTAGTCACGTTACTGTAATTCAGTAGTTTTTATGTACTTTTTATTTTGGAGTAGTTTTTTTAAATCTGTCCTTTATTTAAGGATGTTTAGTTTAAAAGATATTTGGCGTGCGGTACTTGTAAGGATTATTCCTCTTTCTCAGGTAGACATAAATATTTCTCCAAAATAGATTTATAGATTTATACATTTTGTCCATTCAATCAATAAATCGGTGTTGCTCCCAATGGCACTCTCCAACCATAAGGGAGTTTTTTGCTCCATCACCCTAGACAGTCTGGATCAGTGTGCTGTTATAATTTACAAATTATACTGTTTTGTTAGTTATCACTGCACACAGGCCTGAAACACACACCCATGCTCAGGTCCTATACATGCACAAATGGAGAGATGACAGCGTAATAGGCTGCCAGCACCCTGGTTGGGGAGGTACGTTGCCTTGCTCAAAGGCACCCGACAGTGCCCAGGAGTTGAAGTGGCATCTCTCCAGCAACTAATCCACACTCCGTACTTTGGTCCATACGGGGACTTGAACCAGCAACCCTCCGGTTCCCAACCCAACTCGTAACTGTAAAATTAATCTTACATCAATCAGTTCATAGCAGAATCCCAGATATTTGCAGACATAATGTTGGATCTGTAGAAGACCCTGACATCCCCATTCTCCTGCTCTTTACATATTTAGGCATTGAGGTCTTCCCCTACTTAAACCAGATTATTAAAAGTAACTATTCTGCTGCTCTGAACGTTTTGAAAGATATGGAAAAATAGATGGGTCTCCCCATGTCGATTCAAGCCCGTATCTCAGTGGTTAAAATGAATGTTTTACCCAGGTTTAATTTTGTGATCTCTATGCTACCTCTCTCCCCTCCTGCTGGCTACTGCCGTACATTACAATCAGCGGTATTTCAATTTATCTGGAAAGGCTAGCGGCCCGCGACTTAAAGTCCATGTTGCAGGTTTAATTTTGCAACAAATTTGTGCAATTTGCTTGTTGGTAGTAAATATTTGAACTGTTATCCATTGTATTTGATGGTGTTGGATATCGTAAAACTGAATATATATCGAAAAATAGGCACAATTTTACAGTGTTTCATTTTCCCCCCACAATGCATGACGTCACGTTGGGGGAGATAACAGAGCAGCCTGCGTTGTATTTACCACTGGTCTGGCCTAATGTGACTTCTGGTCTTTTAATATTAACAGTCTATGGTCTCGATCAAGTCCATGTGACTTTATTATATTTATAATAATATTGGAGGGAAAGTGAAACACAGCTTAGACGGGGATGTTGTTCGGCTTTTCACAAGTTTAGACTGCTAGCTAACGATACGCCGCCGGACGTTAGCACAACAGCGTTAGCCTAGCCTGCTAGGTAAATATTACGACTGCCTTTGGTGTTGCCTATATATGCGTCCATGTTGTCAACATCATACACGTGGCATTAGTGCACCTTTAGTACCATAATTGTATTGAATGAAATAGTAAGCTTCTACGAGATGGGGGGTTTGTTACGTTACACACAAAGCTAACTGGCTATAGTTAGCCTGTACGGATGCTAGCGGATATAGATAACGTCGCATAGCCAGCCAGCAACTTCGGCAGTAGATTTTCGGTAAGCTAACACGACCGTTGTTGCCCACAATCAACCTGCAGTAATGTTTGAAATATAAACAATTACAATACTGTTGCGTGCTGGTTGGGGAGGACCATGATCCTGTCTGAAATGTCACAAACGGATTTAGACATCTAAATCCACCGCAGCTTCGCCACCACACACACAAGCACCAGCCAAACAGCGACACGTTTTCACCGGAGGAAGAGGTAAAACTTAGAAATAACACTCGGGGGATTTGTTCTGTTTAAAACCAACCCTGGAGCGTTTGATCCGCACCAGAGTTTAGATGAGCTGTCACACCAGCCCCAAACCAACCGGCCTATCAGATCAAACAAAAAACTCTGGTCCGCTTGAAAACAGGGGGTCTTGGCTCACTTCCAAGTGAACTAGGGTTCAGGTCACTTCAGGTGAGAACCCGACCCAATACAGGAATTGAACCACAATGACAGCATTTACAGACTTATATCAAATTTAAGGGAGGAGAACTTTCAGATCCATAAGCTGTTCTGAGCACACATCGCTGGTTGTACGTTATAAATGTAAAAAGTAAAATATCAAAGGTGGAATATCTGCAAAAGGTAAAATATCAAAGTTGGAACCATATAAAACAATGATTTGCAAATGTGGGCCAGGAGCTACACCTTAAGCCGCCATCTCTGTCCAGCCAATCACGTGACTCCCCTCCAAAATCGATTTATCGATTGAATTATTCCATTCAATCGAAAAAAAAGAATAAGAAAGTTGTTCCCAATGGCACACTCCACCACCCTAGACCGTCTGTCTCAGCGTGCTGTTAGATGGCGCTTTAATACCTCTCTATTAAAAAATTAGAATGTGGTGATGCTTCATTATTTTTGAGACCAGAAGTGTCGACGAGTTTCGGATATTCTGTCCAATTAACAAGCCATCTCGATCATGTGACATGTGTTTACAGTGTTTGGTGCATTTGACAAAGTGAAGTGTAAAAGCAAACTGAACCAAATGAAAAATACAACAATGTTGCTACTTCACCCCTGAATTACCACAGAGTCTACCAAACTGTAGGTGTGACAGCGCCCTGACTGAGAGTAACTGTTTTTAAGATGCAATGAAATAGAGTTGAGGTTTTCACCATTTGCACATTCTCATGGACAATGGTGATGGGTTGGGGATAGGTTTGGTTGAAAACTTGTTTTGATCTTTCGTGCCCACGTACATTCTGTGGTACATCTCAGCCAACACTCTGTCCCCACTGTAAATATGTCAAATGATTAAAAAAAGACAGCCGCAGCTTTTAAAATGAAGGCTCGTCGGTTACTCACCGAGGAAGAGGTTGAAAGTGGTCATATGGCATCACCTCTTTGAATCCGTCACTGGAGGAAACAAAAGATCACACACCAGAGTAAGTTTTAAGAGACTATAGTCCATATTCATGTTTTCCTCTTCTGGGATTTCTCTCGTTCTGCTGGAAATTCCGCAAAATTTTCCTTATTCCAGCTGCAGCGCTGTAGAGGAAGGTCTAGCAATGAGGTCAGAAGCATATATGATATATGAGCATGTTTGATAAATGGAAGCCCACGCAGAGGGCTCATTGATAGCAGTTTGGCCCTCAAGGATATAATAAAGTGGTAAACGAGAAAGGCTTTGTGCTTCTGATTTAGCATTCCTCCTCTTTTGCCTAGTGATTAAATCCTCCATCGATCCAGCCCCTCATAAAACAAGCATTGAGCTGAGCTGAGAAGATAATCAGCCTTTTCTTAGCTCTACCCGATCAGATCGATTAAACAAAGCCTGCTGGGTAACAGGCAGAGGGGGAAAGCAACTACTGAGTAGTTTTTTATGTACTTTTACTTTTTTGTATTTTTTTGGCTTTGTGCCTTTAACAAATCGCTTTAATAGTTTAATATGTGTAACAAATATAAAAAGATATCAAGTATAAATAGAAAAAAATATATTTCCCCTCGCTGTTGAAAAGTAACCATTTACTCTGAGTACATTTTAAATGAGCTACTTGTTACTTTTAGAGTTTTACTTTATCTTAAGTTCCTCAAAGTAATAGTACTTTTACTTAAGTAGGATATTTTTGTAGCAAATTACAACAACCTCAGAGCTAGAAAGATACACGTTGAAAATGTTGAGTTCTGACAAACATTTGGTTTGTGCAACAAAGATATGTCTACGGCGTTTAACGTTGCTATCTAACAGGGGACATGCTAGAATGTGTGCGTGCTAGCATTGTTTAAAAAAAGTATTATTTTCAAAGTATGTTTCTTCTCTGCAGTGAGCAAGTGTTAAACATGGAGACATGGCGTGAAAATGGCTGAAAAATGACATGAAAAATGTCTTCTGGCCAGTTCTTCATTGGTGCGACCAACGTTCTAGTATCTGTATCATGTATACAGCTAATTTTCTTTCACAGATTATTTTTGGGCATTTTAGGCCTGTATTTGGATGTGACAGCTGAAGACAAAGGGGGAGAGAGAGGGGGAACGACATGCAGCAAAGGCAGCAGGGTGGAGTCGAACGCGTGTACTACGAGGTGAGCTACCCAGGCGCCCATGTATCCAGCTAATTTAAACAGCTCACGATACTGTATACTATCTATCAAGGATCAACAAATAACTTAATTTAATATTCTATGTGACGTTGTCTTTTGCAAATGTTCCACCAAAACAAATTTCTTCCCAAAACTATTTAGCAGAGCCACCGTCGCTGCATCCGGAGCTTAGCGCCGCCCAAGATTGTTTTTTTTCTCCTCCTATCCTAGATTGTATGTGTGGTGTAGCCAGACCTTACTCAGCAATGACACAGTGCTGCGGAGATGGATCTGGCAATGGGAGACTAAGGTTAAAATAACACTATCTTATCTTTTCTTATCTTACTTTAATCTGACACATACCTTTGATCTTCATCATGCTTGTGCATTTGGCTCTTAGTATTTGCTGTCCATGTGATGGAGCAATTTTAACATTCAGCCAGGAACCACAGATAGAAAGTAGACTTATTCTCCAACTCTGACACAATTCTTGTAATGTTAATGTACGAGCATTGTCCCGTTATTTTTGGAATTTATGGTCAATAAACTATAAATAAAGCAGAAATTAGGAATTATTTCGACTAAAATTAAAGGAATTAATGTTTTTTTACTTTTACTCAATACTAGTTCAAAACCACTTCAATTTTTTTTTCAAATGCTATAAAATTTAATAACACGCCCCAAAATTAATGAAAGTAGAGATTTGTACTTGCCAAAGAGTGTTGTGTGGAATCAATCATGTTGATTTGGGTAATTAAAAAGAACATTGATATAGGAAGGACAACATAGGGGTTAAATGGCTCAAGAGATGTGTTCATGCTGTATAAATCAATCAGGCTAACTTATGTTTTTCCTAAAAACATGACTCCAGCCCCCCGACAGCCTAACTAAGACAAAGGATGGATGGGTTATGGGTTAATGGTAGCAAAGGCCAAATGAAGCTTCGTGAACAAGTGTCTTTATCTAGTGGGCTCAGAAAATAAAGACACTGGTTCACAAAGCTTCATTTGGCCATAACTAGTTAATGGTATCAAAATGTTCCTAAAAAGTTGTTTTTTTGTGACATTTTCCAACATTTTGTGATATTTTAATGAATCCTACCTCTCTGGGCAGGGGTCCATGTTGCACTCTTTGAGTTTTGGTGTGGGTTTGGTGTTTTCAGGATAGCTGTTGCAATGGTGCTCAGGCAGGGTTTGGTTGGATCGGATGTCTGTACACTCTGCAGAGTTCAACTGGTAGCCTGGGGGAGGAAAGCATGTAGGTTGCTATAAAACGTTGCAGATATCAACAGATGAAGCTGGATATACCAAAGCTGAGGATTAATAAAAAAAATTTAAAAACTGTAAGGATCCAAACAGTTGTGTGTTTAATGGTCTAATCATTTCAGCCGGACATTAGGCCGTTATATTGTTGGCTAGTTTCATTTATAATAAAACATCATATTTTATAAAGTATAAAGTAACTAGTAACTAATGCTGTTACTGAGTAAAAAGTATACATTTTCCCTATGAAATGTAACGGAGTAGAAGTAGAAAGTGGCATGAAAAGAAAAAACTCAAGTAAAGTACAAGTACCTCAACTGTACATTACTTCAGTAAATGTACTTTGTTACATTTCACCACTGGTTAAATCATCATTCAAACACTAAGACAGCTGTTAAGCCCAGCTCCGACCAAGGATTTGTGACGAGATGAAACCGTGTTCGAACTTCTCAGCTCGACTCAAACCAGCTGATGGTTTCGCTGGGACTCAGCTGGTCGAGTCTCCAGAGGCTGGTTTTAGGACATAAGAGACGTCTCCTGTTTCAACGGCCGATAGAGAAGTCAGCTGGTAAAGTCAGCTATAAGCTTTAGAAATGAAATGATCCATAATCCATTTTATGTATGTGTTCCAACCACCTGGTAAAAATGGCAGAGTTTTAGATGGAGCCTTGGTAGCCTACCGCGTGATCTAGAGAGTGAAGAGAGGGAGAGCCCAGTGGTGTTAGAACAAAGCAGTGAATCTGAGAAATAAAACGTGTTTTTGCCGATTCACTAGGAATGTAACTGCTTGCTGCAGGAATGTAACTGCAGCAAGCATCTCCCTTTCACTAATGTTATCAACATTTTATATATAAGTGATATATCCAACCACAAAAGAGACGGAAAGTCAGAAGTTAAAATGGAAGTACAAAGAGTCGTTGCCATAGAAATTATACACCGTCTCGTCTCAATGGTGTGAAATGGCAGGTTTTAGAATGCTGCAAGAACAAGAAGTTGCACGTTTCAACTCGTCTTTTCGCATTGGTCTGAACTGGGCTTTAGTGTGGACCGACTGATGACCTCACCTCCTCCACAGCTGACAGAGCAGGGAAAGAAGTCTGTCTCTTTCCACTGGTACCTGATTGGCTCGTAGAAGAGAAACTGGACAACTGTGTCCTTGGAGCCTCCATACTTCATCTGCAGCATATAAGGTGAATAAAAAACATCAGTATGTTAACGTAGTGGAATGTAGGGAGAGCAAAGCTGAGCTCAGTAAAGTAGAGGATCCCACTAATGACAATGAAGGGGAAGAGAAGGCCCTGAAAGCTCTCCTTGTTCTTATTCAAGGTTAAGGTTAACTTGTGCATTGTCCCTGTTAAAATAAAATAAATTATAAAAAGGTTGATGAGAAAGGAGGGGACCTGGTTGTGGAGGGCTTTGTGAGTGAGTAGAAGGACTTTGAATTGTATTTGTTGTGGGACACAGAGTCAGTGGAGGTTCTGGAGGACCAGAGTGATGTGGTCACGGGAGCGTAAATGGGTGTTAGACTTGCCATCTGGATGTTACCAAAGTTTTGGACTTGCTAGTTTTTGATCATAAGTAAGGTAATATTAACAAAGGCAGATGTACATGTGTCCATATTTATGACAGCAAGATATAAATGAATTAAAATCAGAAACTGTTGGGGCACCAAATTACCAATGTTATCCTATATTAGTTTAACAAATTTGAAATATAACTCGGGGTCAAGTTCTGATGCCTGTCAAAGATGATTAGCAAAATCTTAAAATACATTGTGAAATGCACGGGTGATTGCTGTAAAGATGCTCAAATGAGCTCATCGTATTGGAAAGTTGAAGCAGCAAACAACAACTAAATCAAGACCAATTGTTGTAAAGTTTCTACGCTACAAGGACAAAGAACTTATTCTCACAAATGCAAAGGCTCATCTCAAAAACACTGGTGTTTATGTTAATGAAGATTTTTCTGACCGCATTAGGAAGAAGAGGGCCGAACTGCTTCCAGCTATGAAGGAGGCCAGAGAGAGGGGAAACTTTGCTGTTATTAGCTATGATTGACTCATAGTTAAACCCAGAGGTGGGTAGTAACGAGTTACATTTACTCCGTTACATTTACTTGAGTAAGTTTTTGAAAAAATTATACTTCTAGGAGTAGTTTTAAATCACTATACTTTTACTTGTACTTGAGTAGATTAGGGAAGAAGAAACTGTACTCTTACTCTGCTACATCAGGATACAATGAGCTTGTTACTTTTCTTTTTACCGCTTTGGTATTCTACGCGTCATTGTTTTTACCCCAGCGTACGTCTCATTTTAATGTTTTATTTTGACAGAGAGAGAGAGAGAGAGTCTTCCGCTGAAGGCTCTACCACGTGACTGTGTTTCACCAATCAAACGTCGCTGTGCATACTCGATCTCAGCGGCGGGACAGGTTAGCTTTACAATCGTAGCAAAACAAATATGTAAGAATCAATCGTCGCCAAGGCAACGCAGACCAGGAAGAACCTGGCCTCATAGTGAAAGCATGGTTACCTTAGGAAAAGTGCGAAACAGCAGCTACATTATGCGGCGTCTGTGTCGACCAAAACAAACGGACACGTGGGCGTCCAACAACTCAACATCTAACCTGAGGAGACGTAGCGGTAGATTTAGTTTTTGCTATGGAAAGGTGGATGTTTGTCTTTTAGGTTACATACAAGATGTGCTGCACATGTAGTATCCATCCAAATTTGATGTGACAAGTCTCTCACTTAAGCTATTTTGTAATTAATAAATTAATTTTAATTTATTTTATTGATTGGATGAACTATAATTTGCCTAAAGATGATTATTTTGTATTTTTGTCGGTCTTATTGATGCTTGTGTTAAGAAATAAATCAGACGTTACTCAACAGTTACTCACTACTTGAGTAGTTTTTTCATCAAGTACTTTTTTACTTTTACTCAAGTAATTATTTGGATGACTACTTTTACTTTTACTTGAGTCAAATTATTCTGAAGTAACTCTACCCACCTCTGGTTAAACCCCGTCAACAACATCAGATGGCAACTACCAATGGAGTTTAAATAATTTCTTTCATCGTACATGCATGATGTTTTCTTCTGATCCAGATCAAAACCGTATTCTCCAACTACAACATAATTATTCTGGCTCCTCTGAATACTATTGTGAAAGTACTTTTAAAACTTTGATAAATTCTCTTAGTATTAGAAATTATCTTTCTTTCCTTTATATTAATGTTCGAAGTTTGTCCAAAAACTTTGTGGGTTTATCCACTTGCCTTAAAAATCTGAATTATATCTTTAATGTGATAGGGCTTACTGAAACATGGCTGACTGACAGTACAGCTGGGAATTTTCACCTTGAAGATTATAAACATATTTTTAGATGTAGAGAGGGAAGGGTGGGTAGAGGGGTTTCTCTGTTTATCAACATTATAAAGAAAGATATGACATTGAAAAGCTTTTTGAGTCTTCTTCAGAAGTAGTAGCATTGGAAACTAATTTAGTAATAATTTTATGTATTTATAGACCACCTAATTGTGACCTATCTGCATTTATCATTGACATCTCAAATGCTCTGGATATCATTTCTAATGAAAGGAAAAACTGTTACATAATGGGTGACTTTAACATTAATATTGAAAATAGTCAGGGAAATACGTTAATCAAGGAATTTACTGACACTATGTATTCCTGTAGCTTTAATCCTATGATTTCAGTCCCCACCAGAGTGACTAATACCTCAGAAACTCGTATAGATAATATCTTTACTAATGTATATAACAAGAATATGAAATCCGGTGTCCTGTGTATTGATGTGGCTGATCACTGTCCCATATTTCTTATCATTGGTAACGAGAGCAAAAATTGCCCCCCCTTTGCAAAATATTAAATATACGAATTTTCAGTGAAAGAAATGTGATAAATTTGTCATTTGTCATTATCATGGAGTGAAATCTATCAAACAGTAGATCCTCAGAAGGCTTTTTCATTGTTTATAAAAAATGTTACGCAGGTTTACAACTCATGTTGTCCTCTCCAATCAGTGCCTTTGAAACACAAATTGTCCAAACCGTGGATAACTCCAGCTATCATAGGGTCATTAAAAAACAAAAATAGATTATATAAAAAATATCTTCTTTGTCCTACCCCATTTAATCTGTTGCAATTTAAAAAATACAGAAACAGACTAAATCATGTAATAAGAGGAGCAAAAATCCACTACTATAATGTGAAATTAGTTGAATATAAAAACAATCCATCTTTTTTGTGGAAAACCATCAATTGTATTCTTAATAAAAAACATTCTAAGAAACAGTTACCAAATTAATTTAAGATTGACAATTCTATTGTCTCGGATCCACAACAAATTGCCAAAAGATTTAATATCTTTTTTTCAGATGTAGGTCCAACATTAGCTTCTAAAATTCAATCTAGTCATTTAATTTCAATTTAATCTGTTACCGAGGATGAGATTAGAGATATAATTGTCAATTTAAAAGACTGCTTTTAATATTTTACTATCAATCATATCATGTCCTGGTCAACAGTCTTTAATGATATTTACCCAGATATCATTAAAACATTACTTTATATTTTTAATCTTTCCCTAGTTCAAGGAATTGTACCTGTAGAGTTGAAATTAGCAAAAATTATACCAGTATATAAAGAAGATGACCCTGCAATTTTTAACAATTATAGACCAATTTCTGTGTTACCAGCCCTGTCCAAGGTTCTTGAAAAACTTGTTTACACAAGATTAATTCAACATCTGGACAAACATAATATTTTATATGCTCACCAGTATGGTTTTAGGAAACAACACTCTACTTACATGGCACTTGTCCATTTATTTGACTGAAATATACAAAGCAAAAGATAGAAAAGAAAATACTGTAGGTGTTTGTCTGGATCTTTCAAAAGCATTTGATACAAATTAATGAGCATTAATCATTTCATTCTATTAAAAAAGCTTTCTCATTATGGTATACGAAACAAGTCACTACTCTGGTTCACTAGTTATCTTTCAGATCGGTTTCAAACTGTCAACTACAATGGGACAGATCCCCCCCCCCCGCTTCCCCTTCAGTGTGGCTTACCGCAGGGTTCCATCTTGGGTCCCTTGTTATTTTTATTATATGTTAACTTTCTAACATTTTATTTGCAGATGATACAAATGTGTTTTACTCCCATAAAAACACTGATATTTTAATAAAAGTAGTTAATGAAGACCTTGACAAGTTATATACTTGGTTCAAGTCCAATTTGCAGCTGTATCATACAAATAAATAGTTAAAAAATCATACATTGTGATTTCAGGATTTTTTTTTTTAGATTATGTCTGTCTCAGTGGACATGCACTTACGATGACAATTTCCTCACTGTATATTAAACCTTGACCATGTCGCTGACCCTTTTGGATTTCTTTGCGCAATATGTTGACAGATGCCCTATCTATCTATCGTCACTCCCAAGGGTCTCAAGGCGGGCTTTGGCCCGTTTCTCTCAAAGATGACGTAATGCAATGCATTGTGTGTCACAGGTACAATGTCGGACTCAAATGCTCAACTCAACACGGAGTAGAAGGTGAGTTTGTTTATTAATAAATAAACAAACCAAACCAGGCCAGGGGCCTGTTGCACGAAACCAGGATAAGGGATTAAGCCGGGATATTCAAGTTATCCTGGATGAATTTAGCTTTGACTTGGTTGCATGAAACCAGGTTCAATTAAACCCAGCCAAGTAACCATGGAGATTTATTCTTTGCGGAGTCTGGTCCAAAGCAGGCTAATAGCCAGGCTAAGATTAATCCTGGAGTCTCATGTGTTAAATCAGCTGCCACTCTGATCACAAATAAATGTGTTTAACAGTTATTCTGTGGTCTTCTGCATGTGTTCTGCTTTATTTTTATTAACATGCATTACTTGTCACTATTGTTGTCATGAGTTTGATTTAAACCCCCACTATTGCAGTTGTTTTTGGGATTAGGGATTGACAGGAAGCTGACGTACCTACGGTAAGCGTACCTGACTCATTTCTGTTTCTAGTGCTTGTGTGTTGCTGCTCACTAAATAGTTTACAGTTCTGTTAGTTAGATTTGCTATTACAGCGGCTAACTGTCCACTAAACAGTTATTCTTATAGTAGTTCTGCCTAAGCACTCACAGATCTTTTCATTTTTAAGCGACTTTCGTTAAATAACAGTTGTTTTGAACGCTTGGTAGCGAACGCTACCGTACTTTAGCTTAGCTGCTAGTAACTTTAGCTTAGCAGTTAGCCATGTCGTCTCCCTCTCCTACTTTCTCTTGCTCAATGTGTGAGATGTTTAGTTACTCCTCTGCATCCTTTAGCGACAATGGTATGTGTAACAAGTGTAGTTTATTTATAGACATGGAGGCGAGGCTTAGTGAGTTAGAAGTCCGGATCTACACCATGATAGATCAGTCGTTAGCTACTGTAGCTAACCACCCCCGGTAGTCGGCACGGGCTGGCCTGAGCCTGAGTTAGCCTCTGGTAGCCGTCCCCCGGCAACTCCTGAGCAGCCAGGAAAAGGTTCCTGGCTGACTATTCGTGGCAAAAAAAGCCGTAAGCTATCAAAGGCCACGGACCACCACCAGCCTGTTAGCATTTCTAACAGATTTTCCCCACTCAGCGATACACCCGCTGAGAAACCAACTCTGGTTATCGGCAGCTCCATTTTGAGAAACGTGAAGTTAGCAAAGCCAGCAGCCATAGTTAAGTGCATCCCGGGGGCTAGAGAGGGCGACGTTGAGTCTTATTTGAAACTGCTGGCTAAGGATAAACGTAAATACAGTAAGATTGTTATTCACGTTGGCGTTAATGACTCCCGGTTACGCCAAATGGAGGTCACCAAGATCAATGTTGAATCGGTGTGTACATACGCAAAGTCAATGTCGGACACCGTAGTTTTCTCTGGACCCCTGCCAAATCTAACCAGTGATGACATATATTGCCGCATGTCGTCATTTCGCCGCTGGCTATCGAGGTGGTGTCCAGATAATGATGTGGGCTTTGTAGATCACTGGCAGTCTTTCTGGGGAAGACCTGGTCTGATTCGGAGGGACAGCATTCATCCCACTTATGATGGAGCAGCTCTCATTTCTAGAAATCTTGACAAGTTTATTAGTGGACCTAATCCTTGACAATCCAGAGTTGGGACCAGGAGGCAGAGTCGCAGTCTAACCCACTTCTCTGCTCCTCCATTTCAGGGGTTACCTAGTCAAAACCCCATAGTGACGGTGTCTGCCCCCCGACCTTTTAAATTATTTAAATCAAAGGTAAACAGAAGAGGAGCTGTGCATGAAAACCTCATAACAATTAAAACTACAAGTGCAATAGTGCAAAAGAATAGGAGAATTAAATGTGGACTCTTAAACATCAGATCTCTCTCTTTGAAAGGTGTACTAGTAAATGAATTAATATCAGATTCTAATATTGATTTATTTTGTCTTACTGAAACCTGGCTGGGTGATGGAGAATATGTTAGTCTAAATGAATCCACCCCCCCCAGTCATATTAATACTCACATTCCTCGAGGCACAGGCCGAGGAGGTGGAGTGGCAGCTATCTTCGATTCTAGTCTAATAATCAGCTATAAACCTAAACTGAATTATAACTCATTTGAAAGTCTTGTTCTTAGTCTTTCACTTTGCAGAGTTTTTGTCAAATTTAGTGCTAAAAACGGACAAAGTTCTTATTGTAGGGGATTTTAATATTCACGTGGACGATGAGAATGACAGCCTTAGTACTGCGTTTATCTCTCTATTAGATTCTATTGGCTTGTCTCAAAGTGTTCATAAACCGACTCACCGTTTTGGCCACACCCTCAATCTTGTTCTGGTATATGGTGTTGAAATTGAAACATTTAATAGTGTTCCCACAGAATCCCTTTCTATCAGACCACTGTTTGATAACTTTTGAGTTTATACTGCTGAACTACACGCCATTAGGCAAAAACTTCTATACAAGATGTCTATCTGATAGTGCTGTAGCTAAATTTAAGGATGTGATTACATCAGCTTTTAATTCATTACCAAGTCACAAAGTAACGGAGGACTCCTATGCTAATTTCAGTCCCTCCCAAATCGATCACTTTGTTGATAGTGCAGCAGGCTCGCTGCGAATGACACTTGACTCTGTTGCCCCTCTAAAAAAGAAGATAATTAAACAAAGACGGTTAGCTCCACGGTATAACACTGAAACTCGCAAATTAAAGCAAATATCGCGGAAACTTGAGAAGATTTGGCGCTCCACCAAACTAGAAAATTCTCATTTAATTTGGCAAGATAGTCTTAAAACGTATAGGAAGGCCCTCCGTAATGCCAGAGCAGCGTACTACTTGTCGTTAATAGAGGAAAATAGGAACAACCCCAGGTTTCTTTTCAGCACTGTAGCCAGGCTAACGGAAGGTCACAGCTCTACTGAGCCAAGTATTCCCATAGCTCTTAGTAGTAACGACTTCATGAGATTCTTCAATGATAAAATTATAACTATTAGAAGCAAAATTAAAGACCTGCCTTTAACTGGCACTGACTTATCTCTAAGCTCAGGAACCTTAGAAACAGATGTAAAACCAGATGTATGTTTAGACTGCTTTGCTTCACTTGATCTTTATCAATTTAATTCAATTATTTCTTCATCTAAACCATCAACCTGCTTCTTAGACCCCATCCCGACTAGGCTACTTGAAGAAGTTTTACCCTTAGTCATCACTTCTCTACTAGATATAACCAATCTGTCTTTATTAACAGGCTATGTACCACAGCACTTTAAAGTAGCTGTAATTACACCTCTTCTGAAAAAGCCCAACCTTGATCCAGAAGTTTTAGCCAACTATAGACCTATATCCAATCTTCCATTTCTTTCTAAGATTCTTGAGAAAGTAGTCGGCAAACAGCTGTGTGACTTCCTGCATAGGAACAGCTTATTTGAGGATTTTCAGTCAGGATTTAGAATTAATCATAGCACAGAAACAGCACTTGTGAAAATTACTAATGACCTCCTAATTGCATCAGACAAAGAACTTATCTCTGTACTGGTGTTATTAGATCTTAGTGCTGCATTTGATACCATTGACTATCATATCTTATTACGGAGATTGGAACATTTAATTGGCATTAAAGGAACTGCTATAAGCTGGTTTAAGTCTTATTTATCAGATCGATCTCAGTTTGTTCATGTTAACGATGAATCCTCTGTGCACGCCAAAGTTAGTTATGGAGTCCCACAAGGATCTGTGCTCGGTCCAATACTGTTCACTCTATATATGCTTCCTTTAGGCAATATTATCAGGAAACACTCCATAAACTTTCATTGTTATGCAGATGATACTCAATTATATCTATCAATCAAACCGGATGAAACTAATCAGTTAGCTAAACTTCAAATGTGCCTTCAGGATATTAAAACCTGGATGAGCTGTAATTTTCTAATGTTAAACTCAGATAAAACTGAAGTTATTGCTCTGGGGCCCAAGCACCTCCGTGACACATTATCCAAAGAGATAGTTACTCTGGATGGCATCACCCTGGCCTCCAGCACCACTGTGAGGAATCTTGGAGTTATCTTTGATCAGGACATGTCCTTTAATTCTCACATAAAGCAAATTTCAAGGACCGCCTTTTTTCACCTACGTAATATTGCAAAAATCAGGAATATCCTATTTAAAAATGATGCAGAAAAATGAGTCCATGCATTTGTTACTTCTAGGCTGGATTACTGCAATTCTTTATTATCAGGCTGCTCAAAAAAGTCCATAAAGACTCTTCAGCTGATCCAGAATGCTGCAGCACGTGTTCTGACAGGAACCAGGAAAAGAGATCACATCTCTCCTGTTTTAGCTTCTCTGCACTGGCTTCCTGTAAACTCCAGAATAGAATTTAAAATCCTGCTTCTCACCTACAAAGCTCTTCATGGTCAGGAACCATCTTATCTTAAAGAGCTCATATTACCTTACTGCCCTACAAAAGCACTACGCTCCCAGAATGCAGGGTTACTTGTGGTTCCTAGAGTCTCTAAAAGTAGAATGGGGGCCAGAGCGTTCAGCTATCAGGCTCCTCTCCTGTGGAACCAGGTTCCAGTTTGGGTTCAGGAGGCAGACACCGTCTCCACATTTAAGAGTAGACTTAAGACTTTCCTCTTTGACAAAGCTTATAGTTAGTTACGCTGCTATAGGCAAAGAGATAACTGTTGTTGTGATTAAGCACTATATAAATAAAATTGAATTATTTCTCTCTCTCTCTCTCATATCCACCTCCTCTAGACAGAGGGATGGATCTCTCTCTCACTCGTCCACCTCCTCTGGACAGGGGGATGGATCTCTCTCTCTCATCCACCTCCTCTAGACAGAGGGATGGATCTCTCTCTCACTCGTCCACCTCCTCTGGACAGGGGGATGGATCTCTCTCTCTCATCCACCTCCTCTAGACAGAGGGATGGATGTAGACAGGGGGATGATGTCTCTCTCTCTCTTCTCTCTCTCTCTCTCTCTCTCATCCACCTCCTCTAGACAGAGGGATGGATCTCTCTCTCTCTCTCTCTCTCTCTCTCATCCACCTCCTCTAGACAGAGGGATGGATCGCTCTCTCTAATCCACCTCCTCTAGACAGAGGGATGGATCTCTCTCTCTCTCTCTCTCATCCACCTCCTCTAGACAGAGGGATGGATATCTCTCTCTCTCTCTCTCATCCACCTCCTCTAGACAGAGGGATGGATATCTCTCTCTCTCTCTCTCTCTCATCCACCTCCTCTAGACAGAAGGATAGATCTCTCTCTCACTCTCTCACTCGTCCACCTCCTCTAGACAGGGGGATGGATCTCCCTCTCTCATCCACTTCCTCTAGACAGAGGGATGGATCTCTCTCTCTAATCCACCTCCTCTAGACAGAGGGATGGATCTCTCTCTCTCTCTCTCTCTCATCCACCTCCTCTAGACAGAGGGATGGATATCTCTCTCTTTCTATCTCTCTCATCCACCTCCTCTAGACAGAGGGATGGATCTCTTTCTCTCTCTCTCTCATCCACCTCCACCTCCGCTAGACAGAGGGATGGATCTCTCTCTCTCTCTCATCCACCTCCTCCAGACAGAAGGATGGATCTCTCTCTCTCTCTCTCTCTCTCCCTTCCCATCTCCTCTAGACAGAGGGATGGGATCTGGTTGGGGAGAGTTTTGGCCTGGCCAGGCTCCTCTCTTTAACCTGTCTCTCTTAGTTATGCTGCTATAGTTTTAGACTGCTGGGGGACTTCCTTTGACACACCGAGTTCTTCTCTCCTCTATCTTTCTATCTTTCCATTTATGTGCATCCATGTCCCAGAAATGCTTGTTACTAACCTAGCTCCGGGGAGTCATTCCCTGGAGTCCTTATGTTCTTTTTCCCCCAGCGTGTTTCCTTGGATCAGGGAGGCCCCAAAATCATGGTTGCAGCTGTCGCTATGGTCCCGCTACACGTCTTGCAATGCCCTGCTACATCCTGCTATGCCCTGCTGTGCCCTGCTACGTCCTGCTGTGCCTTGTAACGCCGCACAGTGCCATGCTATGCCATGAACTACTACAAAGAACTACTACATACTACTATTTTTTGTGACTGTTATTGCCACTCTTCATTGTAACCCCAAACGGTCGTCAGACACAGCCTACCAAGAGCCTGGGTCTGACCGATGTTTCTGCCTAAAAGGAAGTTTTTCCTCGCCACTGTCTCACTGTTGCTTGCTCTGTAGGAAAATACTAGAACTGTTGGGTCCTTGTAAATTCTGGAGTGTGGTCTAGACCTGTTCTATCTGTAAAGTGTCTCGAGATAATGCTTGTTATGAATTGATACTATAAATAAAATTGAATTGAATTGTTTAGATGGTTAGAAATGGTTTCACTTGCACCCAGATGCGGAGTAGCAATAGTTTGTGTAGTTTTTGTTTCTCTGTAATATGTAGGCCTAATGTTTTTTTATTATAGTGAACATTAATTGTACAAAAATATTTAGAATTAGACATAGCTTATAGAGATTTGTGCATATGGTTGTAAAACATGTGAATGCATTGTGAATAAGGGTTTGAAATTAGGCCTAGAGTCCTTACGGAACTTTTCCCTAGGAACAATAATTCCCTCTGCTCACTTTTAAGGCAAAGTAGGCTAAATAATAATACATTTTATTTATATTGTGCTTTACACGGTAGGATACTCAAAAGACACTTTACGGTAGATATTTTTACATCCTTACACATTCATTTTCTCTCCGTTTGATAACAGCCGTATTTCCCTTTTGCATATTCTTCACCTCCTCGTTTCTTTCCATTAGAAGCTGCTGCTCATTGGGTGAAACATATGCTGCATGAGTCTTCTCCATTTCTGCATCAGTAAATCTGTGATCGATACCGTGGTCTATTTGAGAAAGCCGTGAACGTGCACTTATCCCAGCTATCTACACCTGGCTTGACATAGCTTCACCTGTTCATCCTGGCTCGGCAAATGTGCAACCGATTAAGCCGCGATAAGCAGGTCACACTAAGTCAAGCTGCGCTTTTTCACTTATCTTTATTCTACTTTCGTGCAACAGGCCCCAGGTTTGTTTGGACCAAGCATCAACCAAACCAGGCACAGGTACAAATCCAACAGGCAGAAGGCGTGGTTGAAAATACAGGCAATAAATTAGGAAACACTGGAAACAAACACTGGAAACAAACACTGGAACCGCTGAAGAGTGAGACACATGAGAAGAAACAACAATCTGGCAAAGGGTAAGTGAACACAGGTGAGTATATATTGTTGGAATTTAAAATGTTATATGTGCTTAAACATTGTGTGTGATTTGCATTATACATTTAAGCTAAAAGGCAAAAGCATTATTTCAACATAAGTGAAGACATGTTGGTCATGCATTAAGTTTGTTGTTATAAATATATAGTTTGTTGTTTGTTGCATTAAGTTGTTTTGCAATTTTTATACAGGTTTTATAATATAAGATGTTCTGGTACATTTTGTTATAACCCAGCTCTACAAATGTGTCTGAAGCATAATTGACACATCCTGTCTCTGGTTGCAGTGCCTCTTTATGGCCCAACTGCTCTTTTGCTTTGCAAGTCCTAAACTGAGGGTCATAAACTCTCAGTCACATTCCAACTGAAAGATAACGAATAAGCACACAGACACATCACTGTGGTCTAGAGACCCCACCCTTTGTGGATAAGACTATGGGTGCAAGAGCCAGAGAGCCAGACAAAGGAAGGGTAGAGCTGTGACAGTTTGATCCAGGTAATTCTGTCTCAGGATATCCTATGTAATAAAATGGATTCACACATCAACATCTGAGATTTTGACTACTAATTGACTGAACCCTGAGAATGGAGCAGAATTTAGCTCCAACAGTATACACGGGGGAGGGGAAGACAACTAGACAAAGGTGAATAACATTAGGGCGGAGACAGGTAATCAAAAACAGCGGGATACAAACAAAGGCAGGAAGACAAGTGAAATGAATTAAGACAAAGTGGATTTCAAAATAAAAGTCCATGAAAACAAACATAAAACATAAAACCAACTAAATCAGAAACATGACACAAGGACAAAACATGACACTTTGGGGGAAAGGCGAATCATTGCAAACCGTCGTAAAATAGTACCTACTTCTTCATATTATATTCAAATTTGTGATACCCAACGACATCAAATACAATGGATAACACTTTAAATGTTTATTACCAACAAGAAAATAACACAAATTCATTGGAAAATGAACCCTGCAACATGGACTTTTAAGGTCTGAAATGTCTGGCTGATGTTTGAGTTGTTCAGTAAATGAAAGAATTACACCCTTTCAAAGGGCAAGGAGCTCCCTTAGACAGTAAAATGAGCGAGTGCTTTTTTTTTTCTTTTGATGATGTAAATGGCATGTAATTTGTTAATCTTTGAATCTTTGGCTTTGTGGACCAAACTTCTGAATGCAAGGGCGTAACTGTGTGTTGAACATTAAGTTAATTAAGTTAAACACAGATCTCCACTGTTGAACCAAATATCAAACACTTCATTTCCTGCATTCTGGTGATTTGTTTCTGTAACAATTTATGTTTCAAATGTCTGTATTTATGTAAAGAAATTCTAATAGGTTTTTGGGGTGGGTTGTACTGGCCAGTTTTGATTCCCCCCTGTAAATTACGTCTGTGACTGAACATGTCTTATACACACTGACCTTTCAAACACAGAATGCAATGTGTCATATCTATAACTAATTAATTGTAATTAACCTAACTGTAACTTAAGCAAACTCACTGTATTAGCGTATCATATAGCGCAATAATGGAAAAGCACCAAGTCAAATAAAAGCATAGTTACCATCCAACCCCAAAGTACAGAACCAATACTTTAATCTGTAGCATGCATGGCATAACCTGAAGCTGCTGTTTTTACCCACCCATCAGTGAGTCCCAAACCACGGTGGCAGCTGCGATGTCATATTAAACTGTTAAGCATGTGCAAATCAAGCTGTTTTTGAATTGCATCCAGACTGAATAGTCAGAAAACATTACTGAAATAGGAGTATATATTGCATTTGTTGGGGACTACTTTCAGCTGCACATTTGGTGCTGTGGTGTGTCATCAGTGGTGGAAGAAGTACTGAATCTCAGTACTTAAAGGAATACGCCACTGTTTGTTGAAATAGGGTTTATCACGGTCTCCCCTAGCTGTAGAAAGGTGGGCCAACGCATTGTTTTAGTCTGGTGCAACACCGGCAGCACAGGAAGACGTTTTGGCAGGGGAGAAAACTGATCATAAAACGTAACAAAAAATGTAACAAAAAGTTGTGGAAATGTGGTGGAGAAGAAAGTATAGATAATTCCTGCAAAATGCAAGTAAAACTCAAAAGTATGCACCATTGATTCTACTTGAGTAAAGTACATATATCTGAAAAATGTACTTAAGTACAGTAACAAAGTATTTGTACTTTGTTACATTCCACCACTGGTATTTATGGCAGCAGGATGGTGTGTGTGTGTGAGAGTGATTGAGTCAAAATAAACTACTTTGTGTGTGTTCATGGTGATGAGGAAACATGTCACCCAGTGCAACAGTGTGGCTAACTGACATTTTTGGACAACAATGGAGCTATACGGCACAAAGTAAACTATATAACAGGCTTTGGACACACACACACACACACACACACACACACACACACACACACACACACACACACACAAACAAACACACACTAAATACAATACTTGTTAGCAGGAATCATTCATTGTTGGTTTGGGCCTTTTCTGATGGGATTTGCTGATAAGAAGAAAATGTAGAATATCACCAGATCCTTTATAAATGTAGAATAGTGTTAAAATAGGATCACAGTGGTGAAGTCATTGCAAAATGCCTTATCTTCGCAAGACAACTGACTGTGTGGAGGCCCTGTTAAGCTCAAGTGCTTCTCTTCATTAAAACTGCAACATAAAAGGGATTGTGAAACAGTACAGTCACTACAAATAGGAAGATTAACTTCTGTTTAAAGGTCCCATGGCATGAACATTTCATATGCATTCCCCCCAGCCTGCCTATGGTCCAGTGGCTAGAAAGGGCGATAGGTGTAAACCGAGCCCTGGGTTGAGAAAATGAAAAGCTCAGATGGGCCGATGTGGAATCTGCAGGCAAGATTACCTCCCCATTCTCTGCTTTGCCCACCCATGAGAGAGAGACATCATGGCTTTCAAACAAGCAAAGTGGCAGTTGGTCATGCCACACTCCCAGCCTCCACCCCCTCATCCTCAAAAGCTACAGACTCAGAAATGGCACATCCTAAGGAAAGCTCATTGTGGGACTGGCTCTAGTGGCTGTAATTCTGCATCAAGGCTGAATTTTGGGAAAGAGACTTCAGATACAGTATTAAGGGACCACTAATGTCTATATAAAAGCATCCAAAGAGCACCATCTCATGGGACCTTTCAATTTGGCAGGCCTCTCGTGCAGGGACACGAGCAGTGGCGCTGACAACAGCCTAACTATCTAATTAAGAAAAATCCCTGCATTGTTAAATAATAAGCAACAGAGTAATGTATATATGTTTTATATCTCTAATAAAATACAGTATGTACATCTGAAGCTAAAAGTCCCCTGGCTGTTTTGCTATAAATCTAGGCCTGTCCGCTTTTCCTTTTTTCACCTTGATAATGTAATCAGCGTTGAGTGGGCCGTGTGTCCTGAGTGTCTGCCGGTCTGTCCCTCTTTGGAAGTCCAGGGAGGTGTTTCCTATCACATATGAGCCACTAGACACCAGAGTGGTCTCCTCCTTCCTCCCCTGAAGAGAGACGGCTTCGATAACTGAGGGACAAGGAGCAAGACGAACATTTATTACTGTTCAGTAACTTTACAGTTACTTCATGTTTTAAAGAATCCCTGTTGTACTTCTTTTTCCGGGTCATGTTTTTACTCTTGGGGTCTACTAGAATGGGGTTACATGCTTTGATGTTCAAAAAACATTATGTTTCTCATAATTCCCATTGCTGCAGCTCCCCTGTCTGAAACACTAGGCTCGTTCGAGATGAACTGCGCCTCGCCTGTAAAGTAGACGAGAGCAGGCGGCAGCAGCAGGGGGCGGGGACAAAAAGCTGCGGTAAAGTCGGACAGTTTCCAGCCGATTCCAGCAGCCTTCAGACTGAACAGGAAGTGACAAAAACACTGTGGTGCGATTCCGATTTAATAAAATATAATCAGACCCACATATCAGCTGGTACACAGTCTCCAGTTGTTTTAATTATGACAGAGTAGCTCTCAAAATGTTCTACATGCAATCTGTTGCTGATTTTAATTAACAACAGACTGTAGATGATCAGTAATCTGAACGGATTTAGTCTCTCTGACTTCTAAACGTCACTACCAGCCACACAACATGTGTGCCGATCGCGGGTGATCGATTCTGCGCAGACCTGGCTCATCTCGAACGAGCCTACTCTGTCTGAGCTCTTGGCCCGCCTTCTTAAAAGGCCCAATCTGCTCCAATTAGTCAGCTGGCCCACTCTGTTGTGATTTGTCAACCAAATTTAAACAAGCCACTGCTCAGGTAGCACCAATCGGCAACACATATGAAAAACTGGGCTGGCTTTCTCAATCAGTTACATCACTAATTGAGGTTTTAAAACATAATTTTAAACAGGAATGTGGGCGAGGTGTTTCAGGCAGTTGGATTAAACAGCTGTTTGTGGGAGAGAAAGCTCCATTTGGAGTATAATGTTATAGTTGTACTTTATACATCTATTGCATACACAAGAAACTATATAACACACTCAAAGATGGGAAAAATCCCCCAAAAGCATAATAGTGGCTCTCTAACTTCATATTTGAATATTCCTTTTAACATGATGAGCAGACTTGAGGAGGTTGGGTGTAAAATGTGCTGTAGGCTATGCACCCAAAAAAGAAAAGAATCTGTTATCTAATACAGATACAAATATTAACTTCTAGGTGTGCTGTGCAGTAGGATTTAAACTATGTTGGGGAGAGAAACCATCAGACAAACCAGACTGTTGGGGAGAGAAACCATCAGACAAACCAGACTGTTGGGGAGAGAAACCATCAGACAAACCAGACTGTACAATTCTACAAAAGCAAAACTGAAGTCAAAAATCAAGACATCAAGACACGGATGTAGACAGGGGAAAAAAGAGTTATACACAAGATATAAAAAGTGGGTACAGGCCACATATTTGGCTTGCAGTGTTATTGTTATTAGAGTAAAGCAATGGTAGCTGCTAATGTCACATAAGTATAAAGTCAGGTGTTGATAAGTGCCCACATGTCAGACCGACAGAGGGTAATGTTTACCTTGTACAGCAGCTGGATTCTCGCGATATTACCAAATCACTCAAGAAACACGGGTTAACAAATCACACAAAAATCTATCTTGTCGGGCTTTAAGTAAAGGCTTTGTGTCTGAACTACGAGCAGACCGAAACCAATCAGCATCCTTTGAGGCAGCTACAGGCGTGGTCAATCAATAAGTACACAACATAATGACGGTTGCTGTTAGTTGTCATGGTGTCAACACATGTTAATGGGGCCGTAAACTGTGTCACAACCATAGACAGTTAAAGAAATGGGCCAATAGATCCCATAGCTCTGGACGGAGACCAGTGAAGGAAAATAAAGCACTTCCGGTGATGGCTAGGCGTTACTGCCCAGCCTCCAACTGAGCTTGACAATGTAGTTGTGATGTGACCAACGTGAAGTGAGAGTTGGAAGTCTTCTGGTAGCTGTGCCAAGAGAAATCTCAGTCATTCCCAAAAGGAGATAACATAGGCACAGGCTTAACTGAAACTAACATTAGCCTATTTTTAAACAAAAATTTAAGTCAAACCTGTCTGCTGCTTCTCCTGACAATACAGTGATTTGTTGACCATAATGTAAGCTACAAGGTAACTGAGCCTATTTTTACAAAAAACGCTGCTACGGCCATAATGTGAGCAGTTAGGCCCTGAGCCTGCGGGGAGCGTTGGACCACTAGACCCAGCATGCAGTAGGCTCACTCTCTGTAAACGATGCACCATGAAAGCACAGTGGGACCAGCAAGCCAGCCAGCTGACTTGCTAGTTGGCTAACGTTAGCTTGCTAACTCTGCCGTTCCCCCTCCAAGGAGATGGACAAAGTCACTCATCTGGCAATAGCAATGTGCTTTGTGTGGATAAAGCATTAGGTTGTTATATTAAACTTATTAAGCGACTGGCTCTCTGCCTCATATTGTTACTACTCCACTGCTCATTGGTCTGTTTACTGTAGAACCTCAGCTCCGCGACTTTCCGCAAGTCAGTTTTTACCAAAGTTTATACGTTACCTTGGCAATGGTACAAAAATAGCTGCTGCTCTGACCATTCTGCTACGTTGATTTGAATGGAAATGGCTTTTCTATCCATTTTATTTCTATGGTAATTACCATTCTGCAAAACATTAAGGTAAAGTTCCCAGTTGTATTTTGTATTGTTTGGTTTGGAACAAAAAAGTTGTCATCTAGTTCTGGTTCCTGACTTATGACTAACACAATAAGGTAACAAACACTTTCTATAAACATATATTAATATCCTTTGAAATTCTGAGCTGAACTGAACTGTTGTCACTCACCTATAATATCAGGTCCTTTGGCATTGAGTCTGAGAAAGCGGCTTCCTATTGGCATGTCCAGCACTGTCTTGATAGCTGCAGGCAGACACAAGGTTGGAAAGGTTTAATTTCAACATATAGTACAGTACAAAATATATAGAGACAGAGAACAAATTTAAGGAAAAACCTGCACAGCCGCTTCAGCATGAGTGTATTTATGTGTGCTCTGCATCCAGATTTGTGAGGACCATATGTTCAATCTGCTGTCCACCCTTTGCACAAAGAGGGAAACTGCCAATTTTAGACACTAAATTCTACAAGTCTACAAGAACATGTTTCACAAGTTATTTAGCAGACTATTTAACTTCATTGTAGTGGGAACTGGGGAAAGTAGTTTGCTATTTTGACTAATCATATAGCTGAAAAAAAGAAACCAAACCAAACTTCCTCAGGGTGTGTGGGGTTTGACTGTAGTGGGAGTTCACCTCGGTGACTCAGTCTGATAGCGATATTTCACCATTCCCTCTGAGGACTTCATACATCTGGAAATGTTAAAACTATTAAAAGCACTCCCAGACTAATTCTAACAATGTAATGCTGTGAGAAATATCCCCCAAATCAGCAGTCTCAGATCTCCTGGGCTTGATGTGTCAGGGCCTTAAAGTGCTCATATTATACTTTTTTGACTTGCCTCTCAACAATTCCTACTGGCATCAGACTTGTAGCTGACTTATCACAGTCCTTGCTGTCTTTTTGTTGTCCCAATGTCTGTCTCTGTAGTTTTCATTTTACTCAGTATGTCCCCATAGACCCCTCACTTCCCCCAGGCTCATGCATTTCCTAGTAACTCTTTGGACCTGCCATTCCTCATCCATCCACCAGCCAGTCACCTAACTCTCTCATTCACTTGCTCACCTGTTCTCACTTTTATTACACTGTATTGTGTGAACAGTTAACTTCATTTTATATTTTATGTGGCATTTTCTCTTACGGGGTGCTAATGTTACACAAAAACAGAGGCTATTGAGAGCGCTGTGGAGATAGGTCTGGCAATTTGAGACTATTGGTTTTCAATATTGATCATGCCTTGCTCTTCAGCCTCTGAAACTTGCTACCTGAACCCTGCAACCTGTACCCGCCTGCCCGCTATTCTGCCCGACCCACAGACTGATAATTCTCTGCATAACCCCTTTGGATAACTTTGCCTGGTCTGACTGGTCCTGGTTTACACCCAGTCTTGTGGTTACATTTAGGAGAAGACCATGCTTTAGGTTTAAGCTTGATGGGCTGTTAATTGGAACAAATTTTGTGTGTGTGAGTGCTTATTTGTTAAAGCTTCAAAAAGTCTCTATATATTAAAGTGGAAATCCAAATCAATAACTTTCATTTAAGTTTCTGGGTGCTTTCACATGTATTTAGTCCTTCAACTACATGAGAGAGAAAGCACAGCTCGTGTTTAATTTGAATTGAAGTCCCTTTTTAAAGAAACATCTAATTCACTGTGCAACTAACCAGGTCTAGGCAAAGGTATTCTAGGCACATGCCCAGGGCCCAGTAAAAGAAAATTGTTTTGTAGTTTAAAAAATATATGGTAACACTTTATTTTGAAATGCTTGTAATAAGCAGTAACTAACATTATTAAGACACTTATAAGACCTTATAAGATGCTTATAAACATAAATAAGTCCATACAAGTGTTAATTAAAGAACAGTTAATATTTCCAAGTTAAGACTTTATCTAAACATGTATAGTTTTATATATTATTGTTATTATTATTATTATTATTATTATTATTATTATTATTGCTTTAATAAAAACTACAGTAAAACAAAAAAACTGCAATTGCAGAAAAATGTGTTTCTTGTTTCAGCTAGCCATAACTGTTACACTACCTTTTCTGGGATGCTTTCAGGTGCAGCAAAGTGATAAAAAACTGAAAAAAATGAAAAAGAAGACAGAAAAATAAGAGAGAAAACAACAGAGAGGCTTTATACAAGTTTCTCTCAAGCCCTTCTAAATAAGCCTAAGGGAGGGGGGGGCAAAAAAAGCACTATGCCAAGTGGAATATTTCCATTTAATCCGGCTGTGCTCCTAGCTTGTTGTTCCGGCCCTTTGCTGATTGAGGGGGACCACCACACTCCAGTCACTGGCATCCCTAAATCTGCCTGCTTTACAACTGCGCAGCAGCCCTGATCAACCCTGCAGACCTAAATAACATACACATGTGTCCTGTTAAACATCAGTAAGGCTTACTAACTAGTCAATCATGCGACTCTTGTTAGGTCACGCTCACAGCACACATACAGCACACCGCTTAACTATTGAAAGTATTTACTGCTGTGGAAGGATTTCTGTTTTCCAGAAAAGAAAAAAATACTTCCTGACTCTTCACACTAGAAGTGTTTCTCCCTCTGTGGTTAAGCGAGTAGGTGTAGTAACGAGGCGAGACCTTTATAGGCAAATGCAGTGTTAATTCTATTTTCCACATTTTATGAGAGTTACTTTTCCCTTCTGGCAACAAATGAGCGCTGAGCTCAAACAATTAAGCTGCCCTGGCTGCCAGCCACAGAGCTTTGCCCCCTAACATAATTATGCTTTGGAAACTGCATCTGCAATTTCCAGAATTTATGGGAGCAATGAAATAAATTTTAGCAGCATCCATTTGCATTTTCTTTTCTGAACTAGAAAATGAAGATTAAATGCACAGCCAGGCAAGGACCTTCAAAATAAATAAGGGAAATGAAAACAGAGATAAACAGTTATGAGCTCATTTTACACAAGTGTGCTGGACCCGTAACTGAAGCTTTAGGGAATACAGTAGCCAATTCATATTACAAATGCACTGATAAGTAGTAGTCATGCATAATGGGTGAGGAGGAACAAATTTGATACTCTGGGTGTCTGATGGTGAAGAAACTCAGTGACAAAGGTAAGCATAAGTGGCTGTGATTGGTTTACACACTCTCCTCTTATGGGACATTAAAGCTGAGGCCAAAGCAGAGAGGACCCAAGAGACTGAAACTTGACAACGGAAAGGAAAACGTACAGATGAATGTGACAGGTAGAGTATAACTAACCAGAGGACACTTTGACACTTGTTTAAAGATAACTATGGCTTTACAGGTTCCCCATTGGCCGCTGACTAGTCTCGCATTGCCAGACCTTCCTCTACAGCTCTGCAGAGGAGGATCTGGCTAGTCCACACAGCATTCCGGGATTGGGAGAAAAATATGCTCTGGTTTATTGGAATATCTTTAAACCAATCACAATCGTCTTGGGCGGTGCTATGCGCTTTACGGAGCAACGGTGCCTCCGCAAAGGGTTAGGGTTAGGGTTAGATGGTGGAACATGTGTTTGTTCAAATGGAAAACTCGAAAACTGGACACAAGTCTCACTAAGGGCCACTGCACAGTGCCAACCAGTTTCAGAAACCCACAGTACGTATTCACATTTCACACATTAAAAGGGGTTTTCAATGTTTGTTAGAGACACGGATCAGTGACCCCCTTACTACATATATTGTATAAAATTGAGTTGCATATTAAACTAGGCTTACAATAATGTGTAGGTGGACCTAAAGCCTATGCACCATTTTGTATGGAGCCTTATAATACTAACTTATCAAAATGATAAGTAACACTTTATTGTGTGTTCATAAGACTGATATGACACTGTCATTATTATGCCATGGCATCTGTCATGAACATGAAGGAGTCATTTTGAGTGTTCATGACTGTATATATTTTGGTTATTTGGTAAATGACACTTTTGATGCAAAATTAGAATTGTCCAAGATGTCTTTGTAATGACAACTTGACTTTAGCGAAGCCAACAATCTCAGTGTTATGACAACTTGACATTAAGCAAGACAGTACAACCTGTCAATGTCTTTTTAATGACAACTTGACATTAACCTAGACAACATAACCTGTCATAAATATGTCATGACAGGCCCTCTTATCAAAATTGAATAAACTATTTAGCTTTATGTGTTAACATTACATTAAAATGTAATTAAGAGGTTGGTTTTTACATTGGCTTTCTTGCGAGCATTATAACTGTATTTATATATATATATATATATATATATACACACACACATATATATATACTGTATGTATGTATGTATATATATATATATATATATATATATATATATATATGTGTGTGTGTATATACAGTATATATAGTGCCAATATGTATTGATTAACCCGTTAGAACCCGTTAGAACTTGGGGAAATGCAGAGTCCTGGGAACATTTAAACAAAATTCCACCCCAGTGGAAATTGCATTTTCCTATTTCCAATATTGTAAATCTATTATTTGTGCTGCTGGAGCCTCCACATCTATCAAGCAGTGATTCCCTATTCTATAGTAAACAAATCTTCTATTCCATATTGAGAGACATATGCAGCAGTGTATTTGCTTTTCACGTAAAGACTTTTAACAACAAAAAATGCTGAGAAATAAACATTAAGTGAATGCGAATTTTTTGTTTGGCCTGTTTGTTCATCTATCAATATTCAAGAAAACTCTGACAAGCCATGAATACTGATTTCCCTGTCAGCAGTTTTGCTGGTAATCTTTAGTGACAGACTGAATCGTCGATGCTGAGCCAGGTTTGTTGTTCTAAAACTAAGATAGAAACTGATTAAAACTCATATCCAATCACACATTTTCAGCTTGGCTCATCCTTTTATGCACAGTGCTTTTGAGATTTAATCAACTCCAAGCGAAAAGAATTGGGTGTTACATTTTATGAAAACCTGTGTGAGAAAAAAAAGTCATTGATAGGTGAATGGTGTCGCTCCATCTGCTAGTGGGTGGGTTTCTGTAGCCAGATGGCATTTTTAATAGTTCAGCCTTCATAAATAAATCCTGGAGGCAATAAGAGAAGAGCAGGCCAAAGCTTAGGTGGCTCCTGGGGGCCTGCTGCCAATTCAGCAAGGACCGACACATAGCCAAGACAGGTGAGGAGCCAAAGTCTCAGCAGACCAATATCCAGCTTTACTATGTATAGAACCCTGGCTGTATCTCATGGCCCTTAATAGATAGCTCATTGACTTCTCGTTTCGACCTATTTATGCAACAACAAACCAACCCTGAATGAAGACCATTGCAATCGGCCACATTAACACCACTTCATAAGGTGATGAAAATTGCATGACCCTAACCTTAATGTCAACTGTGTGTTTTCATTTTCATTTAAGATTATATTTAGGACGCAGCAGCTCGGCCGTGGCGCTGTAAGATGACAAGTATTAAAAGTACACTACAACGGTAGTGAGTAGTATGAGAGACCAAAATCTCGTTCTTGTCCCACGAGTCACTGAAACGTACAGTACATTTTATAACCCCACCCACCATATTTTCCTAAACATAACTGACCCGTTCTTTTGCCACATGTCAGTTAAACGTATAACCCAACCCAGAGTGTCATAAAGTAACTCCAAGAGCCCTGACCAAGTGCGTTAAAGGAGACTTGATGGGTCATTTACTGATGCCAAAGGCATTTACCAAGCGTCGCTTTTTGACACGTTGGGAGTGAAAGTGCATTGCAACTTCCATAGAGCCTGACTGGGAGGAAGGCTGTGCAGCATTCATCTCAAAGCAGAAAAATCTTCACATTTTAGAAATGGGAAACAGTTCTGTCAATCAGCTGTAAAAAGTGTATGGTGATCTCAACGTTTCAGCCGGTTACACTGTTAGGTCGTGAAATGTATAATTAAACATCAGATTTTATAAATTACATGCGTTTTGTGTGAAAAGAAATCTTCATTTGCAAAGTACCTAGTAACTAAACCTGTCAGATATGTAGTGGAGTAAAAAGTAGAATATTTCTCTCTGAAATGTAGCAGAGTAGAAGTCAGGAAAAGAAAAGACTCAAGTAAAGTACAAGTACCTCAACCTATGGACTTAAGAACAGTACTGGAGTAACTGTACTTAGTTACACTCCACTATTGCTGCCTGTTAAAAGAATGTTTTTTCGTCAATGTCGCGCTAAATAAAATAAAATTCAATTAAATATGTCTACAGTCATGCAACCGGATGAAGGTCTGAGCTGAGGTCATGTTCATATAATATTCATATATTCTTTAAAATGACCTACAAAGCCTTCAGACTTCAGATACAGTATCAAACATAATTTTTGAACAGTTTTGACAGATCTTATGTGTATTGCATTGATCAGATGAGAAAAAAAAATTCACTTAATGAGATTTTTAACATTAAGTAAATTCCCCCAGCCTGCCTATGGTTCCCCAGTGGCTAGAAATGGTTTTTAGGTGTAAACCGAGCACTGGGTATCCTGCTCTGCCTTTGAGAAAATGAAAGCTCAGATGGGCCGATCTGAAATATTGCCCCTTATGAGGTCATAGAGTGCAAGGTCACCTCCCCTTTCTCTGCTTTCTCCGCCCAGAGAATTTGGCCCGCCCATGAGAGAGAGACATCATGGCTTTCAAACGAGTGGCAGTTGGTTAAGGCCACACCCCCAGCCTCCACCTTGCCCCCCCTTCTCCCCTCTCCTTCTCAAAAGCGACAGACTCAGAAATGGCACATACTAAGGAAAGCTCATTGTGGGACTGGCTCTAGTGGCTGTCACATATCACATCACATATACACAAAGAGAGATATATGGAGCTGAGCAGATCACAGATACGTACATTGTTGTGAGATTGAACGTGCCCCAAAATATACAGTGAGAATGGATCATGTCGATTGACAGACAACAGCCATTGTAATAATCAAGAAATCATTTAAAAATGCCAAATGATAAAGTGAGGAAAATAAGTATTTGAACACCCTGCTATTTTGCAAGTTCTCCCACTTAGAAATCATGGAGGGGTCTGAAATTGTCATCGGAGGTGCATGTCCACTGTGAAAGACATAATCTCAAAAAAAAATCCAGAAATCACAATGTATGATTTTTTAACTATTTATTTGTATGATACAGCTGCAAATAAGTATTTGAACACCTGAGAAAATCAATGTTAATATTTGGTACAGTAGCCTTTGTTTGCAATTACAGAGGTCAAACGTTTCCTGTAGTTTTTCACCAGGTTTGCACACACCGCAGAAAGGATTTTGGCCCACTCCTCCACACAGATCTTATCTAGATCAGTCAGGTTTCTGGGCTGTCGCTGAGAAACACGGAGTTTGAGCTCCCTCTAAAGATTCTCTATTGGATTTAGGTCTGGAGACTGGCTAGGCCACGCCAGAACCTAATTCTGCTCCAAGGCTGAATTTTGTATTTTAGACTTCAGATACAGTATTAGGTGACCACTAACGCCTAAATAAAAGAGACTTCAGATACAGTATTAGGGGACCACTAAGGTCTATATAAAAGCATCCAAAGAGCACCATGTCATGGGACCTTTGACTGAAGAGCAGGGACCCCTACTACATATATAGTATAAAATTAAGTTTCATATATAAACTGGGTCTGCAATAACATGTAGAGCGGCCTAAAGCCTTTATACATATCTTTGTAGCGCGTAAAATACTAAGCTCTTAAAAAAATAATTGTTGGCATGATTTTATAAATAATGTTTTATTATTAAACATAAATATCTTTATGATTAATTGTTTCTGTGGATGGCTACGTTAGTGACTACATTACCTATAGGCCAGTAAGCCTATCATCAATTTTTTTTCACAAATAGGCAGATTTAAAGGCTGATTAAAAATGAATGGTGGCCCTGATTCTGAGAACCTTCTTGGGTTCCCCTGCCCCTGTTGAAGATCTCTGATCCAGAGTGAATGTAGACATGTGTACCGTATGTGATTGGACACAGATGGGGGTTTTATCACCTACATTGTTCTGGTGTAAGGTGGGGTAGGGCCTGTCCTCTGACCAGCCGGCATGTGGCGCCATCGCCGCCGCAGACACCACAGTTATCCTCCCTGGCACCACTGGCCAGCTGGCGATCACAGCCCACTTCCTGCACATCACAGATAAACAGAGGGAGATACATGGGGCTGAGTGGATCACAGATACACAGAGAAAGAGATATATTGGTCTGAACAGATCACATATACACAAAGAGAGATGTCTGAGCGGATTACATATACACAAAGAGAGATATGTGGGGCCAAGCAGATCACATATACACAAAGAGAGATACAGTGGGGCTCGAAAGTTTGGGCACCCCAGGTAAAAATTTGTATTAATGTGCATAAAGAAGCCAAGAAAAGATGGAAAAATCTCCAAAAGGCATCAAATGACAGATTAGACATTTGTATAATATGTCACAAAAAGTTAGTTTTTATTTCCTTCATTTACACTTTCAAAATAACAGAAAACAAAAAAATGGCCTCTGCAAAAGTTTGGGCACCCTGCGGAGTTTATAGCATTTATAGCTGAGACCTGACAATGTCATGGATTGTTCTCAATCATTGTCTGGAAATACCAGGTGATGTCAATCTTAAGGTTTTAAATGCCCAGACTCATCTGACCTTGCCCCGACAATCAGCGCCATGGGTTCTTCTAAGCAGTTGTCTAGAAAACTGAAACTGAAAATAGTTGATACTCACAAAGCAGGAGAATGCTATAAGAAGATAGCAAAGCGTTTTCAGATGCCAATATCCTCTGTTTGGAATGTATTAAGAAATGAACAGTGGAAGTTAAAGCAAGATCTGGAAGACCAAGAAAAATATCAGACAGAACAGATCGCGGATTGTGAGAAAAACAAGTCCAAACCCACGTTTGACTTCACAATCCATCCAGAAAGACCTGAAAGACACTGGAGTTGTGGAACACTATTCCACTATAAAGAGATAGTCGTACAAATATGGTCTTCATGGAAGAGTCATCAGAAGAAAACCTCTTCTATGTCGTCACCACAAAAATCAGCATTTGAAGTTTACAAATGAACATATAGACAAGCCTGATGCATTGTGGGAACAAGTTCTGTGGACCGATGAAGTTAAAATAGAACCTCAAAATCCACGGTGGATTACATCAAGAGGCGTAAACTGAAAATGTTTCCATGGCCTTCACAATCTCCTGACCTCAAAATAATTGAAAATCTATGGCTAGACCTTAAAAGAGCAGTGCGTGACAGACAGCCCAGAAATCTCAAAGAACTGGAAGACTTTTGGAAGGAAGAATGGGCGAAAATAGGTCAAACAAGAATTGAAAGACTCTTGGCAAGGTATCAACTCTGCAGGGTGCCCAAACTTTTGCAGATGCCATTTTTTTTGTTTTCTGTTATTTTGAAAGTGTAAATGATGGAAATAAAATCTAACTTTTTGTGACATATTATACAAATGTCTAATCTGTCATTTGATGCCTTTTGGAGATTTTTCCATCTTTTCTTGGCTTCTTTTATGCACATTAATACAACTTTTTACCTGGGGTGCCCAAACTTTCGAACCCCACTGTATATGGGGCTGAGCAAATCACATATACACAAAGAGAGATATATGGAGCTGAGCAGATCACAGATATATTGTTGTGAGATTGAACGTGCCCCAGAATATACAGTACCGACAGTGAGAATGGATCCTGTCGATTGACAGACAACAGCCATTGTAATTATTATTATTATTATTAATCCTTTATTTAACCAGGTAGTCTCATTGAGATTCAAAATCTCTTTTACAAGAGAGACCTGGCCAAGATAGCAGCCAAATTACAACACATACATAAACACCAAGTTACATTTTCAAGGGAAAAAAAAAAAATACAAAATGTTAAAAACACCATTAAACTCTCAAGAAAAACAAGAACATGTCTCCATCACAACCTTCCTTACAATAGTTTTAAATTCATTAATGGACATAAGTGTTTCTAACTTTAATACTTTCTGTAGATTATTCCACCCCCAAGGTGCTGAATAATAGAAAGCAGTTCTTCCTAATTCGGTTGCAACTTGTGGCACGTTAAACAGCAACCACTTTGAAGAGCGTAGCTGATAGGTACCAGAGCAGACAGAGAGGAGATTACAGAGGTACAGTGGAAGTTTGCCAAGTATAGCTTTATAAATAAAGATATACCAGTGTTGTTGTCTACGAATTTTAAGTGATGTCCAACCAACTAATTCATAAAGAATGCAGTGATGGGTAAGGGACTTTGTATTTGTTATGAATCGTAGTGATGCATGGTAAACTGAATCAACATGACACAAGATGGAAGATGCGGCATGCATGTACAATATATCTCCATAATCAATTACAGACAGAAAAGTAGCTTCCACAAGTTTCTTCTTAGCACTAAAAGTAAAACAAGATTTGTTTCTAAAATAAAAGCCAAGCTTTACTTTAAGTTTCTTGACCAAAGCAGTAATATGTTCATTGAAGGAGAGCTTCTCATCTATCCATATCCCCAAGTACTTGTATGAAGACACTCTGTCAATTGATTTCCCATCTAAGGACAAGAGGCCATAATTGTCAAGTAGCTGTTTTCGAGCTTTTGAGAAGACCATAAACTTTGTTTTCTGTGTATTTAAAACCAGTTTTAGACTCAGTAATGTATTTTGCAATGTCTGAAATGCAATCTGAAGTTCCTGCACTGCTGCTGCAATGGTGAAAGCCTGGGTGTAAATCACTGTATCATCAGCATATAAGTGTAATTTGGCTTGAATATCTCTGTCTAAATCATTTATAAAAATTGAAAACAGAATTGGTCCTAAGATTGATCCTTGAGGGACACCTTTGGTTATCTTAAGAAAATCAGATTTATAACCTTCAGCATAAACACATTGAGTACGATCTACAAGATAATTTTCGAACCATGCAACAGCCTTTTCACTTAAACCAACTGAACGTAGTTTGGTCAGTAACAATCCATGATCAACTGAATCAAATGCCTTAGAAAGATCTACAAATAATGCAGCAGAGTGTTGCTTCTTATCTAAGGCGCCAATAATATCATTTGTCACTAATGTAGCAGCAGTGATAGTGCTATGGCCACTTCTGAACCCTGACTGGAAATTATTGAGAATTATATTAATAATTATATTATTGAGTAATAATCAAGAAATCATTTTAAAAAATGCCAAATCACCAGATAAAGTGAGGAAAAAAAGTATTTGAACACCCTGCTATTTTGCAAGTTCTCCCACTTAGAAATCATGGAGGGGTCTGAAATTGTCATCGTAGGTGCATGTCCACTGTGAAAGACATAATCTAAAAATAAATATCCAGAAATCACAATGTATGATTTTTAAACTTTTTATTTGTATGATATAGCTGCAAATAAGTATTTGAACACCTGAGAAAATCAATGTTAATATTTGATACAGTAGCCTTTGTTTGCAATTACAGAGGTCAAATGTTTCCTGTAGTTTTTCACCAGGTTTGCACACACCGCAGAAGGGATTTTGGCCCACTCCTCCACACAGATCTTCTCTAGATCAGTCAGGTTTCTGGGCTGTCGCTGAGAAACACAGAGTTTGAGCTCCCTCCAAAGATTCTCTATTGGGTTTGTCTGGAGACTGGCTAGGCCACGCCAGAACCTTGATATGCTTCTTACAGAGCCACTCCTTGGTTATCCTGGCTGTGTGCTTCAGGTCATTGTCATGTTGGAAAACCCAGCCTCGACCCATCTTCAATGCTCCAACTGAGGGAGGGAGGTTATTCCCCAAAATCTTGCAATACAGTGCAGTCGCCCTGTCCCATGTGCAAAAAAACACCCCCAACGCATGATGCTATTTTCGGTCGAGAGTGTTTTTTCCCTCGAGGGTTTTTTCCCCCCGCCTCGTCAACGATGCGGAGGTGGCTTCCCACCGGTTGTGTCCGGTGCGTGCCCTGTCTCAATACATTTTACGCATGGCAAATATCAGAAAAACACAACAGCTCGTTGTGCATTATAGAGAACATTCCCGAGGGTCAGCCCGCTCAAGACAGTGTCTGTCTCACTGGCTGTGCGAGGCCATTACGCGACATCCGAGGGCATGCTACGAGGGCTCTGCGGCTCTATTTAAAGGTATGGCAGCCCACATTTGCGCGGCAGCCTCCTGGGCTTCCCCGTGCCCTTTCATCCACTTCTATGTGCGAGATATGTCTGAACCTTCCATGTCCCGTTCAGTTCTGTCCACAATCAACAACGTGTAATGCTGCGTTGGATGTGCATTATGAGGACAAGAAGCGGATGCCCGATTGTTACCAATCTCACGCACCTAGTGCGTACCGCTGCAGTCACACCCTGCTGTCTTCACCTCGCCTGTTTTAGGCCCATGTGAGACGCAGTTTCTTGTAGTTTAATAACCATGTTACTTCCAGGCACTCCTATGCCATGTAAGTGGTGCCGCAGCAACCTTGCTCTGCTGTCTCACCTCTCCTGTTTTTGGAGTATTTTTGTGAGACGCAGTTCTTAATGTCATACATTGTCATCATGTTACATGCACGGAGATAATGATGTCACTCCGTTGCATGCGTGATTTCTTCGCCCGCATACGGTTCTCCCTCGGTCGTCCCTTGCAGGGTCAATCACGCACAATTCCCATTACTCATTGAACTACTGCCATCATATTGCGGGCCTTATGAACTTTTCAGGCCACGACATGGCATGGCTTTATCAGAAGAATGACTCTGATTGAGCCTCTGTACATTGTAGTTGGGAAAATGTGGTCTATGTTTGGCTTGTGGGCCCTATGCCGCAGGTGGCATTGACTACATCAGCTTCGCCCTAACCCAATAGCGTAGCCCTTATGAGTATAGGCGTAGCTCTCTAAGGGCTACGCCTATACTCATAGAATCTGGAGTTACCTACGTAACTATCGTTAGACCTAAACTGCATTTTGTTGCCTTGTACCTGTACCTGTGTAATGACAATAAAGTTGAATCTAATCTAATCTAATCTACTGAATTCAATACTTTTTAGGCACCATTGAATTGCCTCTCTAGTATTGAGTATCGAAAAATCAATACCCAATTTGAATACCTACAAAGTAGATCTCATCAGGGCAGTGAGCCAACAGGCATGCAGTATCTTCTACTAAGGTCTGGTAGTGGTTGTGATTGGCTTTCTAACGTTACACGTCTTAAGGACCTGACATGAGAGGAAATAAATCCCCATACCAGCAGTCGGTGGTAATCTATTCGTCATTCAACAAGGGTAAGCGCTATAAAAACATTGCTATGTTACCCACGACAAACAGCGCTTGCTCGAGCAGCAGCAGAACCGAACGGAGCCTACGGTCTGCTCCACTACCCGAAGGATGACATCGGACAGTGGGAAATGGATAACCAGACTGTCCATCTTCCGGGCTGTTATCCGTTCTCTTGGCAAAGTGGGAGTGAAGGGACCGAACGGCCTGCTGCTGGCTAGTTATCTAACATTAGCTTACTAATTTCACCCACCCAACATGCCTTCATCATACCGAAAATTAGCCAAACAAATTTGTCACTCAACTGGTGATAGCAATGTGCTTTCCTACGATGTCACAAGAGCGTGTGAATTAAACATTAAGTTGTTACATTTAACTAATTTAGAGACTGGCCGGCTGGCTAGTGAGGTAGCTTGCTTGCTAAGGGACTAACGTAACTAAAGTGCTGCAGAGAGAGAGAGAGAGGTCTATTACGGTCTTTATATTAAATAACACCGGTATAGAATGATATTTTGTAATGTGTAGGTTTGTAGATCATTTAAGATATGTTGTTGTTGATAAAAATATACCTACACACGTAGTTATGTATATCTCGTTGTACGTTTGCCATCTTATGAACACAATGTGCAAAAATAGTTATTCCAATCGTTCAAACTTGTCGTTTTTTTAGAAGGAACATTCAAACGTCATTTTTGAACAGTTTTGACAGATCTTATGTGTATTGCATTGATCAGATGAAATGAAAAATGACAGAAGCGTTGCATGTGGCTCTCACAGTCATTTGTTTGTTTTGGCCGAACAGCCAATCAGATGAATTGGCTGATCGCTCACTGTCGGCCCAACTAGAACCGACGGCCAACGGTCGCCTTGGTGTTTCTGGGCTCACGTTGTAGGAGCTGAAAAATAATTAAAAAGATTTGAGCCGTAATGTTGGAAGTTATTTTTCTTTTATAAAGTTGGTATTGAAAAATTAATGTTTAGGAACCAGTATCAAGTTATGGTACTGGTTTCAGTACCGGTATTGCAATTTTTAAATGATACAAAGCCCCAGTTACCATACCATATCTCACTCTGCCAGACATGCTGCAAAGGGTCTGGCTAGTCCACATAGAATTCTGGGATGGGAGAAAAAGGTGCTCTGGTTTATTGGCATTTCTTTAAAGGTCCCATGGCATGAATATGTCACTTAATGACATTTTTAACATTAAGTAAATCTCCCCAGCCTGCCTATGGCTCCCCAGTGGCTAGAAATGGTTATAGGTGTAAACCTAGCCCTGGGTATCCTGCTCTGCCTTTGAGAAAATGAAAGCTCAGATGGGCCGGTCTGAAATCTTGCCCCTTATGAGGTGATAGGGGGCAAGGTTACCTCCCCTTCTCTGCTTTGTCCGCCCAGAGAATTTGGCCTGCCCATGAGAGAGAGACATCATGGCTTTCAAACAAGTGGCAGTTGGTCAAGGCCACACCCCCAGCCTCCACCTTGCCCCCCCTTCTCCCCTCTCCTTCTCAAAAGCGACAGACTCAGAAATGGCACATACTAAGGAAAGCTCGATGTGGGACTGGCTCTAGTGGCTGTAATTCTGCTCCAAGGCTGAATTTTGTATTTTAGACTTCAGATACAGTATTAGGTGACCACTAACGCCTAAATAAAAGACACTTTACATACAGTATTAGGGACCACTAAGGTCTATATAAAAGAGACTTCAGATACAGTATTAGGGGACCACTAAGGTCTATATAAAAGCATCCAAAGAGCACCATGTCATAGGACCTTTAAACCAATCACAATCACCATGGGCGGCGCTAAGCTCCGCATAGAGTCACTGTAAAATAGTTGTGTAAAAGAAAACTCAGATTAGACAGATAGTCTAGCTAGTTGTTTCAATTTACCCTGCATAGATCAGAAGAGCAGTTAACCATAGTCCTCATAAATCCACCAGTAGTTTAAAATTTGACCACAAAGAAAGCGGAAGAAAACATCAAGGATATTGACTACCATACCCACGCACAGTGATGAAGTGGAGTTTTGGTAAGCTATGGCCTCACTAGAAAAGCCAGCATTGGCCAATACAGCTGAGTTTAATTGAATGTACCACTGCTCTCTCTCTCTCTACACACACACACACACAGTGTATGCTGAGGCGTGTCATGCTGAGTTACTGTGAAAAACAAGTTACTGGCAAAACAAAGTGACACACACACACACACACGGACAGACACACAACTGCTCTCTTCCACTTTACTCCCAGGAATTGTATTTATTTTCTCCTCTTTCTGTATACAGCTGGATTTCATGCTGCTGTGTAGTGTATTATTAATCCATGTACATGCACTAGAGGAGGGATTGGCCTCATTCCGTCATAGACAAACTTTCTGCTACAGTGCCACAGCACCCCAGTACCCCAGCAACGCATTCTCATGAACGTATGTATGTATGATATCGAACAAAAACGTAAGTACAACCATACGTAAGATATGTTACAAAATTAGAATGACAGTTAAGTTCAGCGGTTCTTAACAGTTCAATTTAGCTGGGTACGGGTCACCGTGAGGCGCTGGTTGATTCCGAGTTGTTGCAGTTAAGTTTAGCCGTCAAAAATTTGATTCATTTATTTTTCTCTATTACCATTTAATTATTTATCTACCCCCTTCCTTTTTTATTTATTATTAAGTATGTGTTTGTATGTATGTGTAGGTATAAACTCATATTTGTCTGCACTCTTCACTTTAAATTTCAAGTTCTAGATGACAAAATGTATTATAGTACATCACAAACCTGCTAATTTCCTTTTATATGATGGTTTTGAGTGCTTGTGAACATCTGCCTTCTCTAAGCTATGTGAAAGTGTGATTATGTGGTGAGTGGGTAAATGGGGTGGGTGGGACTTGAACATTATCACAGGACTTCCTCACGTTGTTTTGGTGCCCTTGTCACTTTGTAATTCTGTTCAACCCTGTGCAAAAAACAATAAAGAAATGTTGGATTAAAAAATTATCATCATAGGCGACAAGAGTAAAGATTAGACACTAAAACAACTAGTTGGATTAGGTAATGATTGTGGTTTAGATTAAAACACCGGCCGCCTAAATTAGAAATTATACAAAGACATGTTTCCTGGGTGAAAGTCTTGTGTTTTCCCGGGAATACAAACTAAGGGTGGGAATCCCCAAAGGCCTCACGATACAATATCATCACAATGCTTATGTCCCAATACAATATTAGTGCGATTTTACACATATGATAAACATGTGATATATTGCAATTTATTACCTTTTTTCCAACTTCCACAATTTCAAATGATGTCCCCAAAAGGAAACTTTGTTCATCTCACTTCAATTTTATTGCTGTAAAATGGGATTTTCAAGCAGACAAACTAACCAACACATATAATAAAAGATTAGTACTTGGCGTCTGTGTATTGATACAGTATTGCCCCGAAAAATATCACAATATTTTGCTTTCAATCAATTTTTTCCCACCCCTAATACAAAGTCCCCCACTGCTTGAAAGCCCTGTGTTTTGGGACCCACCCATCCACTCTAACGTCCCTACAGTATGTGGACCAGAGTGTTGTTATACAGCAGCAGATACTGTGGGGCATGCAGCAATAAATAGGAATACATATGAATCACAGTGCTTAACGTTTTGTAGTTATATGTATGAATGGGAACAGCCTGAACCCAGCAGCCCTTCCCGTGCCCCCCTGCCTCCATCACCAGGTGATGCCATTTCATCCTATGCCCAGTACCCGCGCTGCGTGCCAGCAACGTCAGCAGGTGCTGCTTGAGCACACATCCATCATCCAGCTCCCATTACTGCCGACGAGTATCTGTGTATGTCTTCCCTGATTCTTGGTATTTTTATTTTAATGATGCACCCGAAGCAGCCTGAGAAAACTGAGCCTCTCCAGAAATTGTTATTTACTGGATTTTCACAGGCAGATTCTGGCACGTCATTCAAACTAAGTTCAACTTGTGGGGCAAGTACTAGCCAAACAAACCCTAACCGAAAAGAAGGAGCTTTTTTTTAGCCTGGAGGAAATAAACGCCATTTGTGAGTGTGTTTTTTCTCCCTGTGTCCTTGCCAAACAGCAAACAGCTTTCCAATACTGAAGTCTCCTAATACTTAGGTCCTGTCCACACTAATGTAGATACATTTGAAAATAGTTTTTCTTAGTGCCTGCTGTTTCAGCCTTCCACCCACATAGAGTTAATATATCCCTTCAGGGAAAACAGAGTTTTCCATGTTCCTGTTTGGACTCAGAAAACTGATCTTTTAAAATTAAATATATGGCAATCTGTCATATCCAACTCTCTCGCTCAAATTGTGTTGCGGTATATTAACACACAACAATATTTTTGTCATTGACACAGTTTATGTTTCTGAACACAGGCCTGAAAATGATTGAAATTCACTGATTGATTTAATTATTGACACGGGACACAGCAGCAAAAGATTAAATACCAACCAGGTCCATTTAGTCCTTTCTAGTCTTCCTCAGTGAATGGAGTTTTGGTTGTCATGGAGATGAATCAGTGCTCAGTTATCACGCTGATATAATAACAAGTGGTTGTTAAGAGTTGAGATGGTAACCCATGTCTCTGTTAAAATAGTGTCTCTGGTGTCAGTTGTGAATGTCCCCCTTGAGCTTTCCTCGTCCACTCAGATCTGGCTCTAACCTCTGACGTCTTTTCCAGGTGGATGCCAGATGTTGGTCTGTATAAGTCTTTGGTTCCCAAGTTATTCCACGTCAAGGACCCCTAAACGGACACCAAAGAGATCACAGACCACCATTTGATGCAATTTTGTCCCGGGGTCCCCCACCCCTTTTTAGCTTTTTGCTGTTTTACTACAGATAGTGTGTAAAACCAATTATGAAAATAGTCATACAATCTGTGATTGTGTTACTTATGGATGGGACTATAGTGAAAATATATTATTCCCTATTTGTTGGGACCCATTGAAACCCCCTAAAGGACCCCTGGCAGTCCCCCGGACCCCTATTTGATAACCACTGGTATAAGTGAAGACAAAACATCTGGATTTCCCCCTGATGGCTGGCTGGCTGTTAGTGGATGGGACATGGGGCCAAACTACAAAATCTAAGTACAGTACATGTCAAATAAATCTTTCAAAGATGGTTGCTGTCATTTTTAGGTAGCTCTGATCACGCTGATATTTGTTTCTGTTCATTTTTTAGATATGTTTTGTTATTTGATGCTATATAAAGAGCCTTCACTTTTGTATAGTGGGAGGAAGTGGAGACGCGTCGTCCATCAGTCTCTATGCTATAAAGGGTTTTGGTCTGGTGTTAACAGTGTTCATTCAGTCTCTTGTTCAGGGTCCTTGCTGTTTTACTGATGTAGTGCTCTCCACAGCCGTCACATGTAATGCCATGATGATTTCAGAATCAGAATCTGTTGTTTATACCTAATTTGTACAATTCATTGTGTCTTAACCCTTTCTATAGCCAATTTCAAACATACCTTTTTCTTTGAATGTAATGGCAATTTAACCAACCCGGTCTCACACTAGTTTGTGAAATGGTCACATTATTTTGATATATTCATTTATGTATATGTTGCGATTTTCTTGTTTATTACGTGTACAGGTCACGATTTTTGAGAGTGACCATTTCACGGACTGCCATGCCACTGGGCTGCTCTGGGGGACGCAACAATGGGGAAATGAAACGCCACAAAAGGGACGGTGATAACAACTCGCGCCGGGACACAATCCACGGTCTCTGGGAGATGCAACAACAGGGAAATAAAACGCCACAAACGCGACAACAATGAGACAGACCACCACACACGGGACTCGATTCCCAGGCGCAGGGACGGTTGAGGTTAGGAAGAGAATAATAGGGAAAGGAACCGCAACACGCGGGACACTGTCCCTGGTCTCTGGGGTGAAAGTTCTGTGTTGTTTGACCCGTCCACGACCCAAACCAACCTTCCTGTGCAGATTTTCGGCTTTTCAATACTACTCGCTACCGTAATCATTCTGTGACCATGAAGTAGGCTTCCCATTGAAATACATTACTTCAAATTCATAATCAACACACAGAAATAACAACATTAACTAAGACTAAGACTGGATAGTTTTAACATAACATGTTATGTTAAATCTATCATGTTTCATGTCTAAATAAACGCATGAGTCACTTTTATGTACAATGGCAATATTACCAGGTCAAACCTTGCAATGTTGGAAATGCAATAACACTTCCAAGATTGCAATAAAAATTGAATTGAAAGGCCGCAGCTACACTAATTTACATATGCATCAAGATAAAGTGTGCATCTTGTTTGCCTAATTAAGAACACTGTAATAAATATCAAAAAGCAACTGTCTGCCAACACAATCACCAGATAAAGTCTGTAAAGTCATAATTTCAATGTGTTTACAGCTTGTTGCGCTGCTGCCAACCAGGAACCAGAAAACATTCTTCATCCATCACATCATTACCTCTTGTGTACGGTGCCAAATCGAAGTGCCAAGTCTGAATGAAGCCATAACTAACAGTTGCATGGCAGACACCTGGGTCTGAAGGACAAAAAAACTGTAACAAAAATATGACACCAGCAATTCATTTCATGTCTGAATGTGGCCTTTTGCAATAGGTATGAATAGTTTAGATGATTAATCGTGCAACCTAGTTTGTTACTCAATGTACGGTACTTTAGAAGATGGAAAGAATTTAATTTTCTTCCACTGTGTACAGACATCTCTACCCTCCCTAGAGAAACAACGTTGTGTGCAGTGTTAGCTGGAGAGTGAGTCACACATAATCCGTGATTAGGGTAAAGAATGTTGGGAGAGAGACAAAGGACTTTCTGAGATGCTGAAGTTTTCTGTTGAACTGAGGCAGATTTTTTTACGCATCTAAGGAAACCAATCAATGTGTAACTCATTAAACATACATATATTTGTCACGTCACACCACAAACACTAATATGTTGGCTATTTCTAAGGAGGAGTAAGAACTTAATTTGAAAATAACTTTTTACTTCTTCAAGGTGTACCTTCAAACTGAATGTTAGATTACAACCTTAGCACCCCATGGTGTTTCCTAGAAGCACAGTTCTAACAGGACTGGGAAATGGAAAAGGATTTGTTGGTATTGTACTTTTTAGTGTGGAAATCCAAGAAAGAACTCTGTAAACTCGGGTGTATTGGTGAGGATAAGAGGCATGTAATACTGTGTAGCATCACTAGTAACTTAATTTCAGATTACTGCATATAATAAAAAAGGGATATGTTGGAGAAGACAGGGAGGAATTTCCAATTAATCTAGAAAACTGCATAAATAATCCCTATGTTGTGGTTTGGGGTTATCTCCCCCTGTTTAGTTGTCGTCCTGACTTGTGTTGTCTTTGTGTGTTCCCTTTGAGTGTTTGTGTCTTCTGTTTCCTGTTTTATTTTGAAGTCGGGTTTCTGTCTTGTCCTGTTTTTAGTTTAACTTCCTATGTCCGCCCATTTGTGTGATTTCCTGATGTTTTCCATCTGCCCCCTGCCCTCTCGTCACCTCTAGCATCAACAAGGCATTTTCTCCCACAGGACTGCCGCATACTGGATGTTTTTCCATTTTCACACCATTCTTTGTAAACCCTAGAAATGGTTGTGCGTGAAAATCCCAGTAACTGAGCAGATTGTGAAATACTCAGATTGGCCCGTCTGGCACCAACAACCATTCCCACAACCTTTCCCATTCTGACATTTAGTTTGGAGTTCAGGAGATTGTCTTGACCAGGACCACACTCCTAAATGCATTGAAGCAACTGCCATGTGATTGGTTGATTAGATAATTGCATTAATGAGAAATTGAACAGGTGTTCCTAATAATCCTTTAGGTGAGTGTATATTAACAATTGTTTTTGTAACTAGGTCTGTCAAGTGTGATACACGGTGCCCCTCCTCCTGCCATGCGAACAGCCTCTAATCAAGCAGCCAGCTTAGGAGTGGAATAGATCCACAGGGGATTCTGCTTTGTGCGTCCTAAAACAAAGCTCAGCTAAACATAGATTATCTGACATGATTATGACACTGCAGGGGCCAGAGTTTCCATGTCCCACAGACCGTTTTCTGAAATGACAACAGATTCAACAACTGCATGGCCTATTTCTCGCATTAAATGTTTTTAGAAAGAAGTTTCGATGAACTATTTTCATAAAATAAGAGACTGTATTTCAAACGAGACGCCATTATGGTCTGTTTTGAAATTCACATCAGTTTTTTCAGAAAATGGCCAAAAAATTATGTGTTTATGTTCAAGTGAGCCCTATAATGGCTGTAGTAATTATGACTATCATCTCTCGGGAGCAATGGAGGAAGTGTTATTACAGAACTAGAAAGTCAAGAGGGAGGAAGTCGGGTGGACGGGTCAACAACATGTGCAAATGTGAAGTCCGTTTTTTTAGCCTTGTTTACTACATCTACATCACCATTGTGTCTTTTAACCCTTTTTTATTGTATTCTATTAGGCAGATATCATAAATGGCTAAATACCGTAATAAAAGAAAAAAAATCATTATAGAATCTTTAAATCTATTTAAAGCTTTAATACGTAACTTCTTTATAAGCAACAGCTAATTAAGCGTATCAGCTCTACACAACTCTCTCTGTATTTCTTAGTATGACTATGTTTAAAAAATGGTGTCGTCCGGCAACTTTCGCACGCAGAAAATCAAGTGATAGATAAGATAATTACTTTTTCAGAAGAGTCCATCATGTTTTTTAATCCTCTGTGTCCTCCATGGCTACAAGCAACTGTGTGGAGGGGTGGGGATGGGGGTGGTGCGTGATAACCGATGGCTTGGATCATGTGGATGCACCAACAGAAATGTAGCTCAGCGTAAATTCTTTGAGGAAGACCTAACTTTTAATCGATGCACTCTTAATTCAATTCAGCTGTTATCCTAATAAATGTATATTTTTATCATGCGTGTAACTGTTGCATATCTGCATCTAGTCTCTCCTGATTGAAATGTATCTCAGTGTAAATCCTTTCAGGAAGACCTCACTCTTAAATGCTCTACCTAACTCGAGTCAGCTGTTGGAGGCGTTCTCCTTCCTGCTAAACCAATCAGAATTGTACACAAATATCAAGGGCCAATCACAGAGTCACAACCCTGCTTTAAATAATCTGTTTCTCCCTTTGCTATCAGCTGTCGTTGCAGGCAGAGAGCACAACCCTCCACCCCCCCTTCCACCTCCAGTTATCTACTCCAACTGACCAGTCCGAAGCATCCTTTGGTCTGGTCTTTGGGCTCCTTCGTCGCCACCACCGGTGTCTAGATACCATCGGGGGGGTGGGTCTGATGGTTCTCTACCCTATACATATATATATATATATATATATGAAATATTCGTATAGCGATGGAGTCTAATTGCCAAAGACTTTGAAAAGTTACAATTCCTCATGGGGGAGACAGAAACTACGCTGAGATGATACAGGTTTATAACAAAACAAACATACCCATTGTTTGTTTTAGTTTATAATAATGTAACACTGGTTGGTGTATATATATATATATATATGACCAATCAGCTTTCCTAACCTTAACTACTCGAGATCAATACCTAGCCTCCACCAATTGGCCTGCTTTGTAGGGCGGGAAACCTGGTAGGATCCATAGTACTAATATGTTTGTTGGAAATGAGCCAGGCCTGCGCAAAATCTGTCACCGGCAATTTCCACCCAATGCATGCCGGTTGGATTTGCATCCGACTTGATCCCGAATAGCTCTGACGTGTTGCATTTCCTCCTACTCATTTTTATGTTCTCCTTCTCCGTGAACAATATGAAATCAAGGAGAGGGTTACCTTTTCTTGCAGTCAGAGAGACTAAATCCGTTCAGATTACAGATCATATACAGTCTGTGGTTTATTAACATCAGCAACAGATCACATGTAGAGCATTTTACCAGCTAGCCTGTCTTAATAAAAACAACTGAAACAACTCGAACAAGCCTAATATTCATCCGTTTGTGGGCGGCACCTTTGTTCTGAGCTTCTGGCTGAGCAACACCAGACAAACATTGCCAATCAATACACCTGACAGTCTTCTCCAATCAACCATGCTGCATAGACTCGGATTCCTGATGTTCACTGCCAGGCTTTTCCTATCCCATGGCCCTAAATTGCATCCCCGAATCCTCCACTTGCCTCCCTTCCTGTTCGAGTCCCTCCCACCGAGGAGGCAGGGGAGAGATGCGAGGAAATCACGGGAGGAGAGAGCAAATGTTTTATAAAGGGATGAGACGTCCTTTCCGTTGAAGCGCCACATACAGTGTCTTGTATAAGTTTAGACACCCGTGCTAAAGTTAATTAAAAAGAGGAATAAAAAACATCTTTTAGAAATTGATCTTAATGGCTTAATTAAAAAATGTTAGGAAAACCCAACCTTTTAAGGACACCAATTTTCTTTGTGAATGAATAATGTATTGTAAGTCAATTAATTAAAGTTCTTCCTTAAAATACAGGGGGCATAAATATACACCACCCTATGTTAAATTCCCATAGAGGTAGGCAAAGTTTTATTATTAAAGGCCAATTATTTCATGGATCAGGATACTATGCATCCTGATAAAGTTCCCTTGGCCTTTGGAATTAATATAGCCCCCCCATCATCACATACCCTTCACCATACATAGAGCTAAGCATGGGGAACTTTCCATAAGATCATCTCTCAACAAATCAAACCAGCTATTAGGCTAACTGAAATAAAACCATGCCAATCTCTGGGGTTTGTGGGGGTATGTGATGATGGGGGGTGGTTATTTTTAATTCTAAAGGCCAAGAGACCTTTATCAGGATGCATAGTATCCTGATCCATGAAATAACTGGCCTTTAAAAATAAAAATCTGCCTGCCTCTATGGGAATTTAACATAGGGGGGTGTATACTTATGCCCCCTGTATTTTAAGGAAGAACATTTATTTACAATACATTATTCATTCACAAAGAACAATGGTGTCCTTAAAAGGTTGGATTTTTTTTTTTTTTTTTAATTAAGGCATTAAGATCAATTTCCAAAAGATGTTTTTTATTCCTCTTTGGTTTAATGGGTCACAGAACTCCAACCACACCGTCTGTTACCTGGAGCTCTACACCAGTTCACCAGCTCACATGCCTGCCCCTCGCTCCATCCTGTTCGTCAGCCCTGGACTAAACCTACCTTCAATCATCTGTCTTTTGTGATCTGTACAAAAGTGAAGTCCAACTACAAAATGTAACAGAACTCCTCACAAGCACGCTTGATCTAATTAGTAAAACTTCATTTTAAATATGAGCTAAGCTTTACAGGCCATAGATCAGACTATGCCCCAGGTATCATTTCATGTCACAGAACCTGTTATGATGTACTGCATTTGCATCCATTCTTCATTCACTTAGGTAATGAGACAAATGGTTGTTGGATGAACATCTGGCTACACAATCCGTTACCTGACACGCTCCGCTGATACACATGTCATACGCATCCGCCCGGCATCGTGTCCCGTCCAGCACTTTGGGGGCCAGTTCAACAGTGAGACTTCTCCCTTTGGCTTGGCAGCGCAGTGCACAGGGTGCTGACGGGTCATAAGTTGATGGGAACCACTCGTAGGTGACACCCTGGTACTTGATGTCATTGTGGGCCGAACACTGCTGGGCCCGGAAATCACCAGACTCTGCTGGGCAGTCCTGAGGAGAGGGACAACAGAGTCAAGGACACAGGTTGGAGTGTTGCATCGCAATCCATCATTTCAATGTCACTTGTAACTTAAATATGCATTCAAAGCAGCTGAAACCTAAAATAGCTTAACATGAATCCAACATATTTTAAGAAAATAAATATATTTGTGAAAAAAACATTAATGATAGGCATACTGGTCCATAGGTAAGGTAGTCACTAGGGTATCCATCCACAGATACAGTTTATACTAACGATTTACTTTGCCACATGTACAGTGCCTTGCAGTATTCGGCCCCCTTGAACTTTTCAACCTTTTGACACATTTCAGGCTTCAAACATAAAGATATAAAATTTTTATTTTTTGTGAAGAATCACCAACAAGTGGGACACAATTGTGAAGTGGAACGAAATCTATTGGATATTTAAAACTTTGCTGAAATGCTGAAAGCTCTGGGTGTGGAGGGGATGTCTTGGTTGACACGCCTCTTCAACATTGGGTGGAAGTCTGGGACGGTGCCTAAGGAGTGGAGAGGAGAGGAGCTCGGAGTAGAGCCGCTGCTCCTTCGCGTCGAAAGGAGCCAGTTGAGGTGGTTCGGGCATCTGGTAAGGATGCCTCCTGGGCGCCTCCCTAGGGAGGTGTTCCAGGCACGTCCAGCTGGGAGGAGGCCTCGGGGAAGACCCAGGACTAGGTGGAGAGATTATATCTCCAACCTGGCCTGGGAACGCCTCGGGATCCCCCAGTCGGAGCTGGTTGATGTGGCTCGGGAAAGGGAAGTTTGGGGTCCCCTACTGGAGCTGCTGCCCCCGCGACCCGACTCCGGATAAGTGGATGAAGATGGATGGATGGATGGATGGAGTAGGGGTCCCTGGTCCGTCTCTCTTTCTTTCTGTTGGCTTGAAAAAACATTGAAGACCCATGCCCCAGAAGACCTATATAAGCAAACGAGACACCTAAGAAGCATGACGGATACTAATGACGGATACTAATGACGGATCTTTGAGGCTGACACCAATATAGATATCTGCCAGTTGTATTTGTTTAGATGATGGTTTAACAAGTACTATTCACTTTTCAATATAAACATTATGACGTAGACTCTTGATGAAGATCCCTTAAATTTGGTTATTAAATAATTTTGACCAAGTTATCTCTGTATGCAGTGATCCCCCGGTGTTTCCATTAGAAATCTGAAAAAGAGTTTTCAGGTTTTGAAGGAAATAGAGGAACTGTGAATATGGACGGGTGCGCAGAAGGGCTGGGACAACATGCTTTTGTCCGATTTTGACGATACATGGGTGCCGATTGGATTTGTATTGCGAGTTTAATTCATTGTGATTCTAGAGCTATTTCAATATGATAGTATTGAGTACTGCGATTTTCTTTTCTTTCTCTAACTAAAACAAAAGTTGAATAAAACAAATAAAACATTTTCACATTGTCTAGAGACAATATTGTGACGTCCTCCTGCTAGAGCAGGGCCTACTGTATTTCACTTTATAAGGTTTTTTAACAATAATATGACTTCCCCCAGCCTGCCTATGGTCCCCCAGTGGCTAGAAATGGTAATTGGTGTAAACCGAGCCCTGGGTATCCGGCTCTGCCTTTGAGAAAGTGAAAGCTCAAATGGGCCGATCTGGAATCTTGCATGTTATGAGGTCATAAGGGGGGCCCAAATGAGGTCATAAAGGGCAAGGTTACCTCCCCTTTCTCTGCTTTGCCCGCCTAGATAATTTGGCCCACCTATGAGAGCGAGACATCATGGCTTTCAAATGAGCAAAGTGGCAGTTGGTCAAGACCACACCCCCAGCCTCCACCTTGCCCCCCCCTCCTCAAAAGCTACACACTCAGAAATGGCACATACTAAGGAAAGCTCATTGTGGGACTGACTCTAGTGGCTGTAATTCTGCACCAAGGCTGAATTTTGGGAAAGAGACTTCAGATACATTATTAGGGGACCACTAAGGTCTATATAAAAGAGACTTAAGATACAGTATTAGGGGACCACTAAGGTGCACCATGGGTATGGCCCTAAATTGCATCCCCATCTCTTCCTCGCATTTCAGTCCATCCATCCGTGGAGGCCCTAGGAGAAACGCAAGGAAATCATCGGAGAGAGTCAACAAGCAAATGTGTTTCATAGGGATGAGACGTCCTTTCCTTTGAAGCGTGACATAAATACGTCAGCTATTTGGGCTCTTCAGCTGCACAGCTTCCGGGAAGGCTGCTCTTGTGTATCCTCAACTATAGCTCCTCAATGATCCCTCCTCAATGTTCGGTCCTCGGGGGAAGAAATAAGAGCTTTGAGACGGTCTTCACCGAGGAGGGATGGAACAACTTCTGGTTCAGCCGGGGAACGAGAAGTCAAGGAGCTATCAAATAAGAGCCATGAGATGCAGCCCATGGCTCTGTTTAGTTTCGGCCTTTCGGCTTCGGCCTGGTTAAAAGTTGTATTCATTATTACTTTAACGTTTTAAAATACATCATCCCTTGTATATTTCATTATCTTTGTTACTGCATTATAATTTCTTGTCATGGCACATGAGCTCATGACAATATATCATGAGCCATTTCTAAAAACTAATAGATTTCTAAGAAGAATGCACATCACATGTCAGTCATTCAGTCTGACTTTTATTTCATTTGTAAAAAAGAGAACAAAACATGGATTTTCTGCTTTTTCTGCATTCGGTTAGAAAACATACAGTATATGAGTAGTTGGGATATATGTTCAGTACATATACAGTATATATGAAACAGATTGGATTCTATATGTGTTTGTGTGGTTCCAACTGACTGGACGCAGGAAACGTCCAGCCTGTGTGATAGTGCAGAAGAGCTGTCAACAAACAGCTTAACACCTGGTACTGAAAGCCGTCTCAGATCAATAAGGGATGCTTGTTTCTCCAGGTGACAACTGGCAGACTTTTGGCAGCCAATAATCTCTCTTTTCCCTGACAGAAGTGGACACATCCAGCCTGACACATCAGCTTCACCAGTCACACTCATGCCATTTTACATATCCTTCTGACGCCCTAACGGAGCCCATAAACAGAACCTTCAGTTCAGACAGAGTTAGCCTCCATGTGTGAAGGGGAGTGGGGGATATTATCCCAACATTTCCCTACTGGATGTGATTAAAAATGGTATAAGGAGGTTGTTTCAACAGGCTGGATGTGTTTCTGTGGTTTGGGAAAAGGCAGTCCCTCTGTAGAGCCACTGTCATGGGGCTGGGGGGGGTCCATGGTCTCTCATGGATCAAATTACTGCTGGTATTACGTGATGGACTGTCAAGGACTGGTGGAGGGATTATTCACTTCTAACATTAAACAGACTTTATTTTTGCAAAATAATGCATACTTCATTTCCCTACATATTTGGCACATCACATATTTGTGATACGGCCTGAATAATTACCCAACAGTCATTAAGGGCTGGGGGGTAACATCTGCAGAGTCCATTTCCTATTATTTCCTCTAAGGCAGACATCTTCAACAGTGGGTCTGGAACCCTTGGGGGGTCCTCAGAGTCACTGCAGGGGGGACTCCAAATTATATCAAAACACATGTCCATCATAAGATTAACGGGAACCTGTGGTTAACTGCTTCATGACTATAGCGTGGTGTCGCAACGTCATACATCCTTGGTTGATGCTCCACGCCCCTGGCTTGCAGCTGTTTGGACGGGTCATGTGGGTCTGGCTGCTCGAGAATTTCAAACCACTGTCATGGTGGCTCAGACGGTATACGATCCCATTATTCACTGAAACGTGGTTCAAAAAAACATTTTAAGTGAGAAATAGGCCATACAGTTACTGAATCTGTCTTCATTTCAGATCGACAAAGGTCAGTTTGAAAGATTTTCGTCTACATACATTGCATAAAGATGGACATTGGCCAGCTTTCTGACGCACAGCATTTTTTTCAAATGCAGCACAGCCTTCCCAGAATGCTTTGCATGCACACTGAAGACGCATGACGTCAACCATAGAAATAGAGTTGAGCGCGCCCCAACAGAAGCGTCGTACGGGCATACTATGGATCACCACCGTGAAACTGCAAAAGCTCCTGCAGCCTCGACATCCACACTGGCCGGCCATCACACACACACACACACACACACACACACACACACACACACACACACACACACACACACACACACACACACACACAGGGGGGAGAGAGATACCTGTTTCTATTTGGGAGGGGGGGACGGGACGGGACTGTTTTCTACGGATCAACTAGGCAGATGCTGTTTCTCAGATCTGCATTGACTTGAAGCCAGCTGACGGTTAAAAAAAAAAAAAAAATCTCCGACAGCAGAGACTCAACGGGAGTCGCATTTAAACCAAGCAGCATGTCTGAATCCCCACGTTTACCAGAAATCTACTGGTTACTATGTAAGTACTACAAACCGAAGTTAAAAACAAACCTGAAGCTGAAGAAACCCTAAACGCTAACGGAACAGACTCGCGGACCTGATTGACTGTATTTGTTTTCTGATTTATTAGATGTTGAATTTCAGTCTGTATGATAAATGAACAGTTGCACATCAAGTGGTAACATTCTATGACATGTTATGTAGACTAAATGAGGAGACACCAACCTTTATAGTTTTCATTGCTAATTCCCATCTGTTGTCCTTAGACATATACAGTGCACTGAAATAATATAGAAATGATATTTCCACATAACACTAATAGGGAAACCTAGGACAAGCCAGTACATAGGCCTACATCGTTTTAAAATTTAAACTGACTTAAACTAATACACTAATAAGAATAGGGATCGCAACGCGTTCCACTCTTTTGAATAAGTAATGAGTGTTTGAGCTAAACCATAAACAATAAAATTAAAGCTCAATGAGTTTTATTTCACAATACTATTGCAATAAACATTGTGAGGTTTCCTTGTCCGGAGATTATTTTAATACAAAATGGTTATATTGTTGTGTTTTTTATTTCTAGCTTTTATTTTGGAGCACTGCAGGTAGCCTCTGTGCTGAGGGTGTTGCGCAAAACTAGAAGAATGCATTGTTAAATAAGAGCATTTTCTGTGCTTGTGAACTTGCGAGTTCATTCTTCCAAGAACAACCAGCAAGAACGTTCTCCCCAAGAACAGAAGGCCGTTCTTTGCATTCTTGAGATTGACAAACAGTATCTTAAAGTCCCCGGATGTGTCTTCGGATCTAACTTCCGCACAGCTTCTTGTTGATCTTCTAATCCTTAACAGCATGTTGGGAGATAAACTGGGGATTTGGGGGAGCTGTAGAGCATGGACTGTGCTATGGAATAAGGTCTGGGTATGACTGCAGAAACCAACGTTGAAAATGATTCACAGATTCAGTTGAGATATTAGGGTACTTTCTGTTGGTTGGGAGGCGCAAACATTTTGAGTGGCAGCCTACTTAATGTTCTCAGCTAGCAGCTATAAGATATTCATTAAATATGTATCTGACAAATGAAAGGGCATGTTACGCCTTACACACGTAAAAACATACTTTAAATACTGGAGATCAGAAGATTTTGAATCCAAATAATTTGATTGTTGCAGTCAAAAATAATGTCAACATGTTTTTTGAATACATTTTTGTGTGTGTGTTTGACGGACAATTTAATATCAGTTGGACTTAACCATTATACAGTTGTATTACAGAGTAGTGTATATTTGACCTCACACAATGGTCTTTGGCTGACTATAGACACCGGCTTACACAGAGCACACAAACTGGTTAGATTTAAGAAAACACCTTGGTTTGGGTTTAAATTACTGCTATGTTGAAGATAAGGGTCCTACGCCACCACAATCAGTAAAAATGAAAAATACTCTGAAGTCCTGCATTGAACATGTTACTTAAGAGTAAGTATGTAAGTGTTATCAGGAAAATTTACATAAAGTATCAAAAGTAAAAGTATTCACTGCAGAAAAATAGAATAGAAACTGGAAACGATCCAAACAGTGTCAATCAACTCATGTGTTTTGTGTGCAAATTGTGTGTAAATGAAGCTGTCAGATGATTAGTGGAGTAAAAAGTACAATACTTCTCTCTGAAATGTAGTGGAGTAGAAGTAGAAAGTGGTATTAAAAGAAAAGACTCAAGTAAACATTTGTGTTTAAGTTCAAACGTTTTGAGTGTTCATTTGTGTTACCTGCTCTATCTTTTCCAACATTTTAGTCAGATATAGTAATAATAATAGTCCAAAATGATGTAAAATTCCATTATTTTATTTAAAAAGTAAATAAAAAGTGCACCTTAGTCTTCCACGACTCTAGGAAAGCACTGGACTTTAACTATAGTTTATAGTGAACCTATGTCATATACCTATATGACAGTTTCAATTTCCTTGCGGGAGTCATCCCAAAAGGATTAATAAAGAGAAGTCTAAGTCTAAGTCTAATATCCTTTACTACTACAGAACAATCGTTGCCATGGGTAAAAATCCAATGTTGGCTCGTGGAAATCAAGAAGAAGGGAAAATAAAGGGAAAGGTGGGAATTACACTGCAGCCAGATTATTACTGTAAATTCAAATAATACAGTAAGAAAGTGTATGTCTATTTACAGAATAAATACCTCAAACTTTAAAAACAGTTTACCGGCGACACTGATGCCAGTATATTACTGTAAATTTATGGTGAAAAGTTTTACAGTGAACATGAACGAACATGTGTTGCTTTGTGCCACTTGGTGAAATGACTGACTCTGTCATTTGTCATGGGCGGACAGTCTCTTAAAAACACACATGACTTTCGAGTGTGAATGTTTAATGTGCAGCTGAAAATGCTTTGAGATATAGTCTTCATCTCCAGGTGAACCCAAGTATTAAGTCTAAAATTAATTTAGTAACAAATATTACCCATGAGTGCTAAGGTTCGGACTCACCCTGTTGCTGCAGGTTCTGTAGCGGATGTTTTTGCCAACACAGCTTCTGCAAAAGAAGATTAAAAAAACACAAGTCAGCACTATTGCAAACCAAAGGGTGTCATAGTGATACTGAGCTCTGTCAAAACACAAAACTACATGCAAAGAGTTGTTAATCAAAAGTTTGGAAAACAATGAATGCCACTAATGGAGGATCCTTTTCTCCTTTATGGTTGCCAGACCTTTGTACACCTGACTGACATTATTTTGTATAAATAATCAAAATTTCTAAATTCTTCCATAACTGTGTAAAACAGTTACAGGGATTTTGTTAAAGCAGCAAAACAACAGTTTTGCATTTCCATTTTCTTTGCCTCTGAATATTACTCTTTTTTTAAAGAGAGTTTTTTGGGGCTTTTCCCTTTATTTGAAATTGTGGAATGGTCTGTGTACAGAACTATAGCAATGTCCAAACATAATCCAGTTCAAAAAAAGGTACAAAGCAATGATTTTCAAAAAATATAGGAAAGAAGGAGGGCTTTAACAATTGCAATACAGTATGTGTACATTGACGTATGTGTATGGTTATGTGTGTCTGTATAGTACAGGCCAAAAGTTTGACGGTCAGTCAGTCCGGAAAATTGCGTAAACTTTGAATGTGTCCCCAAGTGCAGTCGCAAAACCATCAAGCGTTACAACGAAACTGGCTCACATGAGGACCGCCCCAGGAAAAGAAGACCAAGAGTCACCTCTGCTGCTGGATAAGTTCATCTGAGTCACCAGCCTCAGAAATCGCAAGTTAACAGCAGCAGACACATCTCTAGAACAACTGTTAAGAGGAGACTGCGCGAATCAGGCCTTCATGGTCGAATAGAAGCTAGGAAACCACTGCCGTGTCTTTGCGCGATGGAAAAAGGGTGACCGGATGGATTCTACATGTCTGGTTCCCACCGTGAACCAGACTGCTGCAGTCTTTGTACATGTGTAGGAGCTGGGGTGAATGTCACCTCTTTATATGAAGCAATACTGAGCACAGGATGTTCTCTGGCAAATATAGCAACTACTTAATCCCTGACAACAGGCTGCTGTGGGCCTGCTGTTCTCCATGATCAGCTCAGCAAAGAGGTCTTTATTTGGACCACATCTGTTTATAAAGCCACTGAACCCGTTACAGAAGCAGGAATATTTCTTCCATCTATTTTCAGGGTGGTGGGACTTCAAGCCCTGATGTGTTGATTATTGATCGCTATACTTGCTATCGCTGTGAATTGGGAATATAATGAGGAAGAATTAAACTGCTCATATGTGTATACACAGCCACATGGAATTTGTGGTTGTTTTTTTTTTAAACCTCAAATGAAGTTTTTTTTTATGGTGATTAACCACCTACAATAAATCACGACATAAAAGTCATACATTAGGAGTGCTAAAAAAAGCAGCTCAGATTAGAGACCAGATAAATACCACACAGAGTTCTAGCAGCAGACACATCTCTAGAACAACTGTTAAGAGGAGACTGTGTGAATCAGGCCTTCATGGTCAAATAGCAGCTAGGAAACCACTGCTAAGGAGAGGCAACAAGCAGAAGAGATCTGTTTGGGCCAAGAAACACAAGGAATGGACAGTAGAAAAGTGGAAATCTGGGCTTTTGGTATGATAAGTCCAAGTTTGAGATCTTTTGTTCAAACCGCCTTCTCTTTGCGCGATGGAGAAAAGGTGACTGAATGGATTCTACAGGCCTGGTTTCCACCATGAAGCATGGAGGAGGATGTGTGATGGTGTGCTAGGGCCGGTGGGGGGAGGCTGGTGACACTGTTGGGGATTTATTCAAAATTGAAGGCATACTGAACTAGCATGGCTACCACAGCATCCTGCAGCGGCATGCAATCCCATCCAGTTTGTGTTTAGTTGGACCATCATTTATTTTTCAACAGGACAATGACCCCAAACACACCTCCAGGTTGTGTAAGGGCTATTTGACCAAATATATAATGTACTTGGTGTAGTGTTAAGTACATAATTCCATATGTGTTCATTCATAGTTTTGATACCTTCAGTGATAATCGACAATGAAAATAGTCATGAAAATAAAGAAAACGCATTTAATAAGAAGGTGGATCCAAACTTTTGGCCTGTACTGTATATATAAATATGTGGTAAATGAAATAATAATAATATTAATTTACTGAGTTAGGGAAAAGGGGTAGGATAACTGTATACTTCTTCTTACTCCTTTTCAGACATGTCCATGTTGGCTGATGTTACTTATTTTGTTATTGAATGTGTTAACTTATTGGTACTTTTCTTTGATGTTTTATTTGGTTTATTTTTGATATGTCTGAAATAAATGTCTTCATTCATTCATTTGATGACAGTGGTTAGACAGGAAATGTGGGAGAGAGATGGGGGACGACATGCAGCAAAGGGCCACCCGTCGGACTGGAACCTGGTCCGCTGCAAAGGACTAACTCAACATGGGGTGAGCCAGAGGTCACCCCAGAATTTTACTCTTCAACCATTCAACAACTTTTTTTCACCTTTATTTTTCACAGTTTTTCATTGTTCACAAATTCAGAATAAAAAAATTCAAGGTTAAAAAATGTCAATGTACCAAATTCAGATGCAAAATACAAAGTATCAAATTCAGTGTTAAAATCCGTCAGTAGAACACTTTTTAGGTGTGATTTAGGTGGACTGAGCCTTAAAGTAACTTCTAAAAACCCATTTATATAAATATATGTTACCTTATGAAAAAAAAGTTTGAAATTGACTGATCATTTCATATTTGTTACATTTCACATGGGAAATGTCTTAAACCTGAATGTGAATTAATGTTGCAATTATGATGAAATCACATTTTGTTTGATAATAATGTATATGTTTGTAGTTACTCTGCATCTAGTATTGTGCTGTTGGCTTGCCTCTCTATATATTTTGAGCGTGCCTTTATTATTTTCCCTACTTTTTCACCTTGAACTTTGTTGAGCTTCTCCTAATTTGCTCTGGAGTGGCAAATACCTGAAACATGAAGTACATTTGGTGGATGACTACACACATAGTACTCAAACACACACACGCAGTAAAAACACCCATACAATGCCCTTTACACGCACACGCACACACACACACACACACACACAAACACACACACACCTGTGAGGTTACAGTGCACTTCACCTGCAGTACACATCACCCAGCCAGCAGCCATCTCAGCACTTCACTGAGCTCCAGCTGGCAGAGACCTAAATGTCAAGCAAAACGCACTCACTCACACACTCACACACACACACATATACACACAGTAACAGAGCTTCAGAATGAACACTGGTTCACTGTGTGAAATGTGCCATAGCAGAACGTTCCTTTCCCCGTGACAGCATGGCCACGCTGTTAAGTCTGTTCCACCTTGTTAGCAACAATAACAACATCCAATCTCTCGGTGTGTGTTAACTGCCATTAAGTGCACATTTATCCTGCCGGCTTACAATAACATTAGACTGAATTGGTAGCAGCTCATTTATCCCATGCAGTACAAAGCAGGCGTGGTCTAACATCTGCCGTTTGGGCCAGGTAGAGAGCTGAGAAGCACAGTACAGCTTTGTAGTCGGCTCCCAGCTGAACCGAACACAGACAACAGCAAGCCATATTACAGTAATAAGCCAATTATAGTTTTTTTGATAAACTGCTTACACACATTTTCAAAACTGTGTCTCCTTTTTTCCAAACTCTTCACACAATTCCAAAAACTGCACATACAAAATGCAAAATGCCTCACATCTCTGTCAAAATGAAACACTGTATGCAAAATGCCGTCACATCTCAAAATGAAGCATTTGAAAACACATTTTTCATAATAGTAAATTTTTGGATTTACCATGTACACACTGTTGTTCTAAATCTAAAGCTATTTTGTCTTTCATAGGATTATATCTACATTTACAAAGTTATAGAGTGAAAGTAATCTGCTGAGAGTGTTTAAATAGTATACTGTAAACAACAATGCAAAGTTACAGTGAGACAGAAATTATGTAATGGGCAAAACATATACAACTACATTTGTATGAGTAGCACAGTGTAGTATACAGTATTCCAACGGCCTAGGGAACTTTATCAGGATGCATATTATCTTGATCCATGAAATATCTGGCCTTTAAAACCTGCCTGTCTCTATGGGGAATTTAACATAGGGGTGTGTAAATGCCCCCTGTATTTTAAGAAAGAACATTTATTTATATTTTGATTCACAAAGAAAATTGGTGTCCTTAAAAGGTTGGATTTTCCCAATTTTTTTTTAATTAAAGCATTAAGATCAATTTCCAATAGATGTTTTTTATTCCTCTTTTGAATCAACTTTAGCATGGGTGTGTAGACTTTCTCAAGTCACTGTAAAGTAGCATGAAACAAGAAAACCAAACTACACACTTTTGTAAATGAAAGATATCATTTTTGTGCAAAACAAAGTCTGCTTGATTTGTAATGCTGAAATACTCATTAGATAGTCATTAGATGCCTGTTCTTGTTTCTGATGGTTTAAAGTATGGACGCCACTGGGCTTCTCTCATGGTCAATCCGTGGTTGATCACATGGAGAATAAGTGTTGCTCTGATCTCATCAGAGATGGCTCTTCTTAATTCTCTTCTTTCCTTCTGCTCCTACTCCTCCTCCTCCTTGTTGTCGTCCCCTGTCTCTCCCTCCTCCTCCCCTTGCTCTCTGTCTATTGTTGGCATCCATCATTCAAAACAGGTAATCTGACCTTTGATAGGCCTATTCTAAAGCAGTGATAGGTTAGTGTTCAGGAGGAGTGTGTGTGTGTGTGTGTGTGTGTGTGTGTGTGCGCGCCCTGGTCACCCAAGTCACTTCCTGTTAGATTTTTTGTGTCTAAGTTATAGAATTGTGTTTAGTGTTTTGAAAAAAGTGATGTATGCAATTGAGAAATAGCTTGTGGTTTTGGAGATTTGGTGTGTAGTCAAATTGTGTGACATGAAAAGATTTTGTGTGTAAGCAGTTGGAAAAAAAAACACAATAGATTTCAGCCATTGTGATGCATGAATAACTTCTCAACCATGGACAAACTGTTAGTAGGTGTGCACCAGTCTATGCATGTCTGTGTGTGTGTGTGTGTGTGTGTATTTTCAATGTCTGGGAAAGTCTAAAGCTATAGCCATTAGTCTTCTACTAAGCTCACAACACTGACATGACAACAGTGCATTTCTGGGGATGGCTTTTTCAGGACAGGACACAACTACTGAGTCACATGACCTACTGTAAAAAGGACAAAAGAATGTTAGAGAGATACCGTTTAGCTTGTTTTGTTAATCCCTATAACCACTGCTTCAATACAGTGATGTTTTCGTATGACACACCACCAACATCCAGATGAGCTCATGTACTGAACACTAGAGTTTAAACCTGGTAAGTTTTGCTTCCTCCACAGCGCTGCGGAGGAGGGTCTGGCTAGTCCACACAGCATTCTGGGATGGGAGAAAACCTCCTCTTGTTTATTGGCATTTCTTTAAACCAATCACAATCGTCTTAGGCGGTGCTAAGCGCCGGACGGAGCCACGGTGCAAAATAGCCTCGGGAAGGAACTTGTTTTGGTGGAACATGAGGTTAGAACACCAACTTTCTGTCATGCCTCACCAGGAAATGCATAGCTGTCATAATGTGTGTAGTGTCGGGTGTCCTTTTGAGTTTAGCTGAAAACTGAGAAAAAGAGAATATTACAATTTGTCAGCAGACAGATGCAGGGATGAGTAGGTTTTCTGTTGCACAACTAAAACAACTTTTGAAGGTACACGTTACATCAAAACAAGTTCCTTATCGAGGCTATTTTGCAAAGGCACCGTGGTTCCGTCTGGCACTTAGTACCGCCCAAGTCAATTGTGATTGGTTTAAAGAAATGCCAATAAACCAGAGCATGTTTCTCTCCCATCCGGGAAGGTTGCGTGGACTGGCCAGACCCTCCTCCGCAGTGCTGTGGAGGAGCTGTTTGACCCATCCACCACCCCCACCAACCTCCTTACGCGGTTTTTCGGCCTTTCATAGAACTCTCTACTGTTGACTCTCTTAACACTGTCATCTTACAGCGCCGGGGCCAAGCCGCTGCTCTGCCGCTGCGTTCCGTTTAGATGCTGAAGGACAGTGTTGGGAGTAACGCGTTACAAGGGTAAGGCAATTACATTAGTGTATTCCTTTTTGCTGTAACGCAATAATATAATGCATTACTGATTAAATGTTGGTAATATTATATCCGTTATAATCTCAGTAGCGTGAGTTACAACGCATTTTAACATTTAGTGACAGCCACTGTCCAAACGTACGGATTTTACGCGGTCAGATTAAGAACGGGTTGTCCCGTCACTGTTCCTGTGGTTAAAGGCAGAACCAGAGAGAGTACAGACAACATCTGTGTCACAACAGGTGATGTAAGTCAGTGTGTCCGAGCTGCTGACAGATATAAACATGTCAGGAATTATTGTTTTGGCTTACTACACGTACATATCATTGCATTTGATCAGATGCAGGAAAGTAACTATGCTGTACTTTATTACAACTTTAAGTTACTTTTAATTGAGTATTTTAATTTTCTCCTACTTGCCTATTGTACATTTTACTTCTATTGTTTATAGCTTTAGTTACTTTGCATATTCATATTAATTATATAAAATATTATGAATAATCTATGATGTATTGAAGTGGATAAAGAGGAGACTTTATTGATCCGGTGGTGAAATTCACAAGCTAGAAAGTCACAAGTCAAACTTCTGCTGTTATTTTGGTGAAAGTAACTCAAAAGTAATGCAAAGCATTACACTTTAGAGACAGTAATATTGTAATAACTTATTACTTTCAAATTACAGTAACTAGTAATCTATAATGCATTACATTTTAGAAGTAACTTGCCCAACACTGCTAAAAGGTGAAGTTTGCGTTGGTGTCTGACGCTGAGAGACACTGCACAAGCGTCAGTAGTTTTATGTGTTGTTGCATTGTCTGAAAATGTGGTTACCGCCTCACGGTGCCCAGTACCCCGCTCACAGTCACCTTTTCTGGGCTACATGTAACCAGACACCACTCTACCCACCGTAGAGTAGCCAAAAATTGTACTCAAGTAAAAGTACTGTTACTTCACAATAATATGACTCAAGTAAAAGTAGTCATCCAAATAATTATTTGAGTAAGAGTAAAAAAGTCCTTGATGAAAAAACTACTCAAGTAGTGAGTAACTGTTGAGTAACTGATTTATTTCTTAACACAAGCATTAATCAGACAGACAAAAATACAAAATAATCATCTTTAGGCAAATTATAGTTCATCCAATCAATAGAATAAATTAAAATTAATTTATTAATTACAAAATATCTTAAGTGAAGAGATTTAAACATCAAATTTGGATATATATATATATATATATATATATATATAAATATTCAAAACATATAGTGTTCAAAATGAAGACAAACATTCGCCTATCCACAGCAAAAACAAAAATGACTGCTACATGTTTTCTCAAGTTAGATGTTGAGTTGTTGGACGCTGAAATGTCCGTTTGTTTTGGTCGACACAGAAGATGCCGCATAATGTAGCTGCTGTTTCGCACTTTTATTAAAAGGTAAACATGCTTTCAATATGAGGCCGGGGGTGTTCCTCCTCGTCTGTGTCTGCATTGCCGACGGTTGATTCTAACATCTTTGTTTTGCTACGACTGTCAAGCTAACACGTCCTGATGCTGAGATCGAGTATGGTCGCATGACAAGACTGCACAACGCCGTTTGATTGGTGAAACAGTCACGTGGTAGAGCCTTTAGCGGAAGTCTCTCTCTCTGTCAAAATAAGACATTAAAATGAGGCATACGCGGGGGGGATAAAAACAATGACGCCTAGAATACCACAGAGGTAAAAAGAAAAGTAACGAGCTCATTGTAGCCGGATGTAGCGGAATAAGAGTACAGTTTCTTCTTCACAAATCTACTCAAGTAAAAGTATAGTGATTTAAAACTACTCCTAGAAGTATAATTTTTTCAAAAACTTACTCAAGTAAATGTAACGGAGTAAATGTAACTTGTTACTACCCACCTCTGCATGTAACTGTAAAGACAGCTAAACTTAACTGTCATGTTACCGGCAAGTAGTTGTCAATTTTTCGTAGGACATTGTACAAATTTTTGTGCAAATTTTTGTGCATACGTTTTCATTTGATATCATACTAACCTGTTGATAATAAAAAACGTGTTGTACTGGAAGTATACAGAATAAGCTTCATGTAAATATCATTTAGCAAAAGCATCTTTTATGATTCCGCTGTCTGGAAACAAGTTACCTTTAAAATCTAAAATCTACATTCTCGTTTTTAACAGCTAAACAGCAGTGGACAGTGTCAGTTATTTTAGCCACAGACAGACATGTCCTCTGTGTATTGAGTGCTGCTGTATAAGGACAGACAGAGCTAGTGGGAGTTAACTGACCTTTAAAGGGGAGAGAGACACAGAGGAGACGATGCATAGACAAAGACAAGTTCCATTCCAAAACACTGGACCCAGACATAATACCAGTGTGTGTGTGTGTGTGTGTTGTTTGTGTGTGTAAGAGCTAAATGAAGTTGCAGATTCGGCTAACTAAGAATGTCCTTACTCTAGCTTTACGCAGATGTCCTCAAAGGACGTAAACACAAATTCAATATACAGTGTGTACACATGGACCCACCATCGCACGCACTCACGCACATACGCATGCGCACACACACACACACACACACACACACACACACACACACACACACACACACACACACACACACACACACACACACACACACACACACACACGCACTTTTCCAGAATCAACTAATTATGTGCAGAAAATCAACTGGTCCTCACTAGAGTGCGGATCGGGCCGGATTTTTCTGTCCGAGCCCGGCCCGCGTCCGACAGAGCAGTAACCGAACCCGACCCGAGCCCGACAGGCATTAAGATATTTCTGTCCGAGCCCGACCCGAGCCCGACACAGTTAAAGCGCATCAATGCACCGCTGACTTTCCTTCGTTTTCAATAGTTTTAAAATCTCCTGCGGCCAACTTCTTTTTAACATCTTCCATCGTTGCGCTGCCACATGGAGCTTAATACGCACGTCTTTCGTTGTCACAGCACACAGGAAGACGGATGTTAGGGTAATATTTGACATTTATTTTAAGCTGTTTTAAATTCAAAATGTTCAATGCCTTATCGCGCTGATGTGACCGAGCCCGACCCGAACCCGAGCATCCTTTCTAAAAATCTGTCCGAACCCGGCCCGACCCGTCGGGTACCGTCGGGTCCCGTCGGGCTCGGGTCGGGTATCCATCCTCTAGTCCTCACCCATGCAGAAAACAGCACACACACACACACACACACACACACACACACACACACACACACACACACACAGAAAGCCCAATCACATCCAGACGCTGTCTCAGGAACCTTGTCAGACTTCAAACAGTCCAGAGGGAAGCACAGGTCAGACTGATAAAACTCACTTTAGACATATTATCATATCAATAATCTAGACAAGAAATGAATAGATGTCATTTGGTGAGAGCCTGTACTCAAACGAGCATATCATGTCATGAGGGGATGTTTAGAATCAAAATATCTTCCGTATGGCCGAGTGGCCGTGGCTGCACTCATTTGTAAAACCCTCTGTTATCCCAGAATAATACAGTTGTTTACTTGTATAACATGTTTTGTCATGAGATATTCAAAGGGGCACTCAGATTTTACACATAAGTTTCAATTTACTGTACAACCAAAAAGGTTGTACAGAATGATGTTTAACAGTGTCTCACTCCATGCTGGGGAGGAAGCTTTCCCAAACTGAGAACAATACGGTGATGATGTCCTCAAGGGTGTCTCATCTTGGGCTTAATTTATTTAATTCAATTTCAATTCAATTCAATTTTATTCATAGTATCAATTCATAACAACAGTTATCTTGAGGCACTATACAGATGGAGTAGGTCTAGATGAAAGTCAAAATATCAATATTATATTGATGTCAAGATACGAGGCAAGATATTGTCTTAGATTTTTGGATACGCAACACATTATCACTCCCATCACGTAAAATATGGATGCTTGGCTATGTGCCTTTGGCGTTGTTATTGACCATTAAAGTCTCCTTTAGTGTCATATCTAGACGCACTTTGTCTTAATCTTAATCTTATCATCTTACAGCACCGCGGTCGAGCTGCTGCTCTGCCAAGTGCCTTCCATACAGACGCTAAAGAGGGATTTTTGCGTCTCTATCAATGTTGAGAGCCACTGACCATGAGTCAGTATTTTACCAGTTGGGAGTGAGAACAAGTTGTAAAACGACGTTGCCGTTCCTGGTTTGAAAGGCTGCATTTTTAAAATTTTCAGCAGAATTGAAATTAATGAAAATCTACAAAGTCAGCAGAATGTGTTTCTGCTTGGGGTGGAGATGTGTTAACATTCAGAGTTTTTGAAATCGGTTTTTGAATTACTTTAAAATCTGTGAAAAATCAGCAGAAAACATTCACCAATTCCGTGTGGCCCTGCTTACCAGACTTGACTAGCTGTTCTGTTATTTGACTTTACCCACTTAAGTCTTTGTATCTACATTACTGATGATTATTTACCAGTCAACCCTACTGGAGGTGTTTGAATGTAGATGCTATCAAGTTGCATTATGGAAACAGTTTTGGGCCTCTGCTACATCATTTTTGACTCTTTTTTAAAAATCTGTCTCTTGTTAGTCCACATCCTATACTCCCTTTTATGTAAGAGAGAAATATTTTTAAAATACGTTTTCAGTGGCTTTGGAATGTAATCTAAACTAAAAGGTTATAATGTAGCTCAGTGTAAATTCCTCTCCGGGAACCATCACCTTATCGTGGTGGAGAGGTTTGTGTGTCCCTATAAACCTGAGGGCTGTGTTGTCTGGAGCTTTGTGCTCCTGGTAGGGTCTCCCATATCAAAGAGGTCTCAGGGGAGGGGCCAGACAAAGAATGGTTCAAAGACTCTAATGGAAGAACAAGGAAGAGATAGAGGGACCCCGCCCGGAAGAAGCCCGGGGCCCCCGTCTGGAGCCAGGCCCAGACGGTGGGCTCGTGAGCGAGTGCCTGGTGGCCGGGTTTGTCACGGAGCCCGGTCGGGCACAGCCCGAAGAAGCAACGTGGCACTTCTCCCTCCAGCCCATGGGCCCACCACCTGTGGGAGGATCCAAAGGGGTTGGGTGCGCTGTTATATGGGTGGCAGCGAAGGTCAGGGGCTTCGACGGACCAGACCCGGGCGGCAGAGGCTGGCTATGGGGACGTGGAATGTCACCTCTCTGTGGGGGAAGGAGCCGGAACTTGTGTGGGAGGTGGAGCGCTACTAGTTAGATCTGTTGGGGCTTACCTCTACGCACAGTCTTGGTTCTGGAACCGTACTCCTGGATAGGAGTTGGACTCTGTCCTACTCTGGAGTTGCCCATTGTGTGAGGCGCCGGGCGGGTGTGGGGATACTCACAAGCCCCCGGCTGAGCGCCGCTGCGTTGGAATTTACCCCAACATATGCACCAAACAAGAGTTCGAAGTATTTGGCCTTCTTGGAGACCTTGAATGGAGTCCTATATGGGGCTCCAGTAGGGGACTCCATAGTTCTGCTGGGGGACTTCAATGCACACGTGGGCAATGATGGAGATACTTGGAGAGGCGTGATTGGGAGGAACGGCCTCCCTGATCTAAACCAGAGTGGTTGTCTGTTGTTGGACTTCTGTGCTAGTCATGGATTGTCCATCACAAACACCATGTTCGAACATAGGGAGGCTCATAAGTGTACGTGGTACCAAAGCACCCTAGGCCAAAGGTCAATGATCGATTTTATAATCGTTTCATCTGATCTGAGGCCGTATGTTTTGGACACTCGGGTGAAGAGAGGGGCAGAGCTGTCAACTGATCACCATCTGGTGGTGAGTTGGGTCAGGGGGTGGGGGAAGACTCTGGACAGACCTGGTAAGCCCAAACGGATAGTGCGGGTAAACTGGGAACGTCTGGAGGAGGCCCCTGTCCGACGGACTTTCAACTCACACCTCCGGCGGAGCTTTTCGGGCATCCCTGTGGAGGCTGGGGCATTGAACCTGTGGACAATGTTCAAAGTTTCCATTGCTAAAGCTGCGGCGGCGAGCTGTGGTCTAAGGGTTTTAGGTGCCTCAAGGGGCGGTAACCCGCGAACACCCTGGTGGACACCGGTGGTCAGGGAAGCCGTCCGACTGAAGAAGGAGTCTTTCCGGGATATGTTGTCTCGGAGGACTCCGGAGGCAGTTGCAGGGTACCGACGGGCCCGAAGGGCTGCAGCCTCTGCCGTGACCGAGGCAAAGCAGCGGGTGTGGGAGAAGTTCGGAGAAGATATGGAGAAGGACTTTCGGTCGGCACCAAGGTGCTTCTGGAAAACCGTTCGTCACCTCAGGAGGGGGAAGCGAGGAATCATCCAAGCTGTATACAGTAAGGATGGGACGTTGTTGACCTCAATGAAGGCTGGGTCATGACCGAAAGAACGAGATCCAGGGTACAAGCGGCCGAAATGGGTTTCCTCAGGAGGGTGGCTGGCGTCTCCCTTAGAGATAGGGTGAGAAGCTCAGTCATCCGAGAGGAGCTCGGAGTAGAGCCGCTGCTCCTTCGCGTCGAAAGGAGCCAGTTGAGGTGGTTCGGGCATCTGGTATGGATGCCTTCCGGGGCGCCTCCCTAGGGAGGTGTTCCAGGCACGTCCAGCTGGGAGGAGGCCTCGAGAAAGACCCAGGACTAGGTGGAGAGATTATATCTCCAACCTGGCCTGGGAACGCCTCAGGATCCCCCAGTCGCAGCTGGTTGATGTGGCTCGGGAAAGGGAAGTTTGGGGTCCCTTACTGGAGCTGCTTCCCCCGCGACCCGATACCGGGATAAGCGGATGAAGATGGATGGATGGATGGAGTGTAAATTCTTTCAGGAAGCCTGGCCCCTAACTATTAATTGATGCACTCCTAACTCAATTACTGTTACCCTAATAAATGTATATTTTTTCATGCTGTGTGTAACTGACATATCTGTAATTAGTATCTCCTGATTGAAATGTATCTCAGTGTAAGTCCTTTCAGGAAGACCTCACTCTTAATCAATGCTCTACCTAACTCGAATCAGCTGTTGGAGGCCTTCACTTTCCTGCTAAACCAATCAGAATCATTACACAATGGCAAGGGCCAATCACAGAGTCACAACCCTGCTTTAAATAATCTGTTTCTCCGTTTGCTATCAGCTGTCGCAGGCAAAGAGTGCAACCCTCCACCTCCAGTCCTTTACTCCAGCTGACCGGTCCGGAGTCTCCTTCGTCGCCACCACCGGTGTCTAGATTCCATCAGGGGGTTATGATGGTTCTCTACCCTTATATAGATATATGACCGATTTGTATAGCGATGAAGTCTAATCACCAAAGACTTTGTACATTTTATTGAGCTGTAAAATAAATCAAATTTGCATATCTGCAAACATGTCTTTTCTGATTGAATTGCAGTCAGAATCTACTGCATGATGAAAACGGGGGATGAGCATCTGATTTAGATGCAAAAGGATAAATGCAGTTCAGTCCATTTGCATTAGCATGTTAAAGCCTCAGCTGATTGTTCCAGAGCTCATACATTTCCAACTCTCAGCAGGTGTAACTCTACACGCCTTAGGATGAAACATTCAATGGAGCAACACTGGCCCAAATACAGTGGAGCTCGAAAGTTTGGGCACCCCAGGTAAAAATGTGTATTAGTGTGCATAAAGAAGCCAAGAAAAGATGGAAAAATCTTTAAAAGGCATCAAATGACAGATTAGACATTTGTGTAAGATTTTATTTCCATCATTTACACTTTTAAAATAACAGAAAACAAAAAAATAGCATCTGCAAAAGTTTGGGCCCCCTGTAGAGTTAATACCTTGTACCCTCCCCCATTTTCCACCTTTTCTTGGCTTCTTTATGCACATTAATACAAATTTTTGCCTGGGGTGCCCAAAACTTTCGAGCCCCACAGTATGACAAAACACAACCATTAAACCACCTACAGCCAAGATCCAAGTTATAGTAGTTTTAAATTTTATTTTATTTTTGTTTTGACTGCTGCATTTTATTTGTGTTAGTTTTCAGAGTTCATTAATTTATAGTTTACTTTCAGTTCTTTTAGAAAGTTTTAGTTTTTATATATTTAGTTTTAGTTATTTTTTTTGTCATGGCCAGGTGTAATGTACGTATCTACAGTACATATCACAATTTTTGACCCCCGATTCAAACCTTCCTTTATTTGAGATATTTTTATTAAATAACATTTGAAAAACCTGTATAACCTGTACACCAAAGAACAACATTAACTATGCAAATTATGAACAACATACCTCAAGTCAAATAAATAAATAAATAGCCAAAACTTTAACACTTCTGTTTTCTTAGTAAAAAAAAATACTGTTGAAAAACAAATGGAACTCAACTCCGTTGTGGAGATGATTCGAGCATATTGAAAATTCTTCTTCAATCAGGTTCTCTTACATTTACAAAGTTGATTAAATGGCTACTGTTTCACAGTACTGCGCAGGGTCCGAAATTAATACTCTGTGTCTGTCTTTTATGCTCTCAGACGGCCGATTTAACTCGCCGGTCCTCCTCAATATAGTTTCATGTGTCACGTAGCTCTCTACAAGCAGAAAAAAGAAGAGCTTAAAATGTTGATGTCTAATATTTGTGCGTGCTACTTTAGTGTGTGATGTGAAGCAGTTACACCACAGTCCCATCTCATGTCAGGTCTGTTCATTCTCTGTGGTTCAATGTCACCAAAGTTCAATTCATGCTGTCGCCACATAGGCATAGATTTTGATGTGGGGGGGAGGTAGGGGATATGCCCCCCTTCCCCCAAATATTTAGAAGAGGTAGATTTTCCCCCCTCAAAATATCTGACAAGCCACTCCCCAAAAACGGTTCAGGAGGCTAAGAACATGTATATGTCCTTCTTACCTATACTGTAAATATGTTTCCCAATGATTTCAGAAACCCCTATAGTGGACCGTACCATTCTTACCATGCAACGAATGGCTCTTAATGATTTCGAAATGAGCTGTGCATCTGCTGTAAAGTGGGCAAGAGCAGGCAGCAGCAGCCGGGGGGCAGCAACAAAAAGCTGCGGTCATGTCGGACACTTTCCAGCCGTTTCCAGCAGCCTTCAGGCTGAACAGAAAGTCACAGAAACACTCACATCCATATATCATGTTTTAATGAAAAACATTTCATTAAATGTGTGTGTGACAAATAATATGTCAAAATCTAATAAACTCAGATTTATATATATTTTTTTTAAATAACGCAAAATTGTTGCATCGATAATCTGTTTAGAATCCAAACGTTGGCCTCTGAATCGGAATCGAATTGTGAGGTGCTCAGAGATCCCCCCCCTACATGTCACCAATTGAGCATATTTGGGATGCTCTGGATCGGCGTGTATGACAGCGTCTTCCAAGTCCTGCCAATATCCAGCAACTTCTTTTTTTTAATTAAAAATTATTTTTTTTACTGACTGCTTTTCGGTCGGTCATTTTAGAGTGGCCTTTTATTGTGGCACACCTGTGCAATAATCATGCTGTCAAATCAGCATCTTGATAGGCCACACCTGTGAGGTGGATGGATTATCTCGGCAAAGGAGAAGTGGTCACTAACACAGATCTAGACAAATTTGTGAACCATTTTTGAGTGAATTAAGCACTCAAAAAAAACTTTTGTGTGCATTGAAAAAGTCTTAGATCTCATGAAAAATGGGGGCAAAAACAAAAGTGTTTATAATTTTGTCACTAAAAATGTTGTTACTACTTATTTTAGTTTTAGTTTTAGTTTACTATAATAACTCTGCTCCAGACCAAACCAAAAGCCAGTTTGCAGGGTGTATTTTCTCCTCTTTGTTTCTCTTTTTTAGGTCTATTCGTATCAGCTCATGACCACAAGGTGGTCCAGTAATTAGCAAGCTTTAGCACTGTTGTGTGTATTTACAGCATGTGCTTCAGCAGAAAAATTCTTCAGTAGTACTGTAGCATGGCTAGGAAAGCGAGTCTGCACTCATTCAGATATAATAGAGACACATGTGTTGCCAGGAGGCTATAGTATAATGATGCCACCAGCCACTGTCTGAAACAGATAGGCTGTGATGAATTCCTGAACAAGCAACAGTGTGCAACCAATATCTGAGCAGACAACGGCCGACAGTGAGAGCAGACAGACTGAATGTGGCTTTTAAAAACAGCAGAGATTTCAAACACCCACACTCTTGATGCTTTTATCAGTGGGAGGAAATTACGGAACACACCGGACCCAGACACTCTGTGTCTCCTTGACTTCCTAGCATCCCATCCACACCGACCCATACAGATGGTCTGGAGTTTTCCAGCTCCTTCTTTCCCTCTCTGGGTCTAGTAGTAGTTTTATTCAGTCATAAATAAACAATAATTATATAAATATCACAGTGTAAACTCAAACAGATAATAGTGACTAAAAGGATTAGGCTGCATAAGACATACAGTAAGTAAAGAAGCAAGAAAATTAACTACGTTTGTAACCCTAAAAATAGCATTACAAACCATTTTCTTAAAAAGTTGCACTTTTTAAAAAATTTATATCGGTTATTGAAGCGGAAGCAGCTCTGTACAAGGGTCACATACTGGATTATTTTTTTTCTTCTCTGCAAGGGCTTTCGTATTTCAATGATGCTGTCAAATTGTGTCTCGTTAGATGTTAAATAAGGCTTACCCTCCATTGAGACAGCGTCGCAGAGAGTAGGAGGCTCCTCCTCCACAGGTGCGAGAGCACTCACTCCATGTGCCCCAGGCGTCCCAGCCCAGGTCCCTGTCTTCATCTGAGCGAGTCATCCTGGACGCCTACAGGAGAGAAAAAAAAACACCAACACAAGGTGAATTATTTCATGTATATTAGAGGTCTTTAATGATTTGTAGGCCAAGGACCCCTTAACTGAAAGAGAAATGGAGTAGGGACTAGGGTTGGGTCTCGTTTGGTTTTTTTCCCAAACCAGATACTAGCTAACAGTAGACTAACGTTACCTGCTGTCAATGTTAACTAGCGCCACATGCAGCGATGCTTCTGTTGCCTCTAACGTCTGTTTCGGAGCACCAGAGAGAAGCGCAGGTGAGGCAGCAAAATCTGCGTTGCTATTCGGTCCAGGAGATACCGGTCGTCAAGGCACTGTTGCCGTATTAGTTTCCACACAGTTTCTCGGGATCAAACCCTAGTAGGGACCCCTACGTATATTGTATAAAATTAGGTTGCATGTTAAACTAGGCCAGATGGATGATAATGAATGGATATTAATATATTATTTTTTTGTATATATTTACACATCATGTGGAAGGCCCAGTGAATCCTTAAGCTTAATGCTATAGCTACCATAGGGACTACCCTATGTTTCTGCAACTGTGTAATTTTTCATCTGATGATCATAAATGACCTGTAACAGGAAATGAGACTGCACTAGTTTTATATCATTTTTATTAATGCCTCTGTCTAGGTGCAATCTTTCCCACAAAGTCAGATTTACGGCATGTAGAACGGTGCTACAGTAACCCATTCTGAAGGGTCACAGATTTCTTTGTAACACCGAAAAACTTTTATTTTAGAAGTTATCTGCTGTAGTTATGGCTGATACTGGGACAGGGCAACCACAGAAAAGAAGGAAATTAAATGAACCACTAAAAGATAAAAAAAAACTTCACTTTTTAGAGCCTGACTTGGACAGCTACAGAGAGAGTAGAGTAAATAGAATAAATATAGAAATAAACCTGTCTCCTAAAATCTCAAAGATGGAGGAATGACAGCTTACAAAACTCTCTTTTTTAGTTACTACATTTTTACTTGTGGGTACTGTTTTTAATCTACTTGTGAGCCACATCATATACCATAATGGACAATAATCTTTTAATTATTCTGATGTGACATCTCTTCATTAGTCCTGGTTTAATAATGTAAAAAGACAATGTATACTGTGGCATGTACCAATATACAGGAACAGTTTAGAGCTAATCAAAAGTAGAATGCCGAACATTTGAAAAAGAAATACCTTTTGTGACCCCCCTGTAATGAACATCAGTCCTATGATTCGAATGATGTCACATCACTTTCTCAATCCAAGTATGTTGCTCCAAGCTTGGATTGGGACTAGGGATAGAACAATTATTGGCCATGGCAGTTTGTGGAGTCTACAGAGTATCTGTATCAGCGTTTTATTTTCCTGATAACCAATAAAGTTAATTAATTAAAAAGTGTGCTACTGTGGCTTGGCTACAGCTCTATGTCTGTCCTTTTCAGATCTAAGGAAATTTTTACATACAGTATCTTCTTGAATTCTCCTTTTAAGGGTTTTTGCATATAACCTTATCCCCATGTGTTTCATATCAAAATGTTCAGAACAAACAAACTTTCTGTAAAGTGACAAATTTGTTGTTCTAAAGCGAATTTCTCAAATCTCTTGTGAACACAAACCTATACTCAATTACTTTAGTGCTTAAAATACGTTAATGAAAGTTACTATCTGTTACTAGGTATTATGTAAAAGCATCTAAACAAAGTCCTATGTTTGTAACATTCCACAATCTTAATTTTGATTTAAAGATTTTCATTTTTATCGGTTTCAAATATTGGTTATCGGCTTTATTAACTACTAATAATGGGTATCGACCTTGAAAAAACAGTATCGCTCAACCCGATTTGGGACTTCTTAATAAGATCCTGGTTTGATTGCTGTCAGTAAACCAACAAACCCAACTAAGGGAGAACTGGCTGCAGGGTTTGAAGTAACTGTTCTGAACCAAGTAGGTGTGAAAAATACTAAACAATAAATTCTTGGAAAAGCTGAAGCTAAAAAAGCTTAAAGGCCCAGTGGGACATACTGAAAGTGTGCCATGCTGACGTAGAGCATTCCTACTTACACAGTGACAGCCAATATATCCACACTAATCTGACACAGCACAAGATCAGCTCAGTCAAGTTTGGATTGGTGAGACTGAAAAGTAACAGTGAAAAGTTCCAGTTAACTGCTAGTCTTGCTTTGCCAGACCCTCCTCAAAAGCACTCTGGAGGAGGGTCCGGCTACTGCACATAGCAATCCAGGATGGGCGGAAAACATGCTCTGGTTTATTGGGGTTTCTTTAAACAGAATTACATTCAACTTGGGCGGCTCTAAGGGCTGGGAAAAGCCATGGTGCTGCTGCAAAATAGCCTCTGGAAGGAACGTGTTTTGGTAGAAAGTGTATGTTTAAAAGTAGTTTTAGCCGTGCAACAGAAAACTCAAATTGGACAGACAGTCTAGCTAGCTGTCTGGATTTACCCTGCAGAGATCTAAGAAAAGGTTAACCACAGGCCTCAGAAATCGACCAGAGTTTAAATCGGCAACAGAGCAATCCCAGAAGTAGACTGAGAATTGTCAACTGACTCAACTCCTTACAGATATTGATAACTGACAGAGGGGCAATAACACTTCCAACAACTAAATCAATAATCACCAAAATATTGCTCATATACAGTAGCATAAAATCAGGATAAGGTATTCTTTTAAAGAGTAACTACCATTTTTTTTTAACCTGGACCCTATTTTCCTATGTTTTTGTGTCTAAGTGACTGATGGGATCGCTGCAGTCGGCAGCAGTGAAACAAGCTACAATGTAAGTTAATGGGGCAATTACCCAGCTTGTATTTACCTTCACAAAAGTGCTCCTATAGCCACTGACAAGCTCAGATTAATATTATAGGTGTCTGACAACTTTGTGGAAAGGATTTCTAAGGAGGTCTTTTTTTAAACATAAAAAAGCAAAATTGCGTTCGCTAAACCCACCAGACTCCATGTAAATTAACAGTAGTTTGAGCATTTTAAAATACACTTTATTCAAAGTCGACAGAAATTAAATAAAACTATGAAAAGCAGTTTTGGGTCGTCTTTCCACACTTTTCCAACCAACACAACTATAGTTTAGGTTTTATAAATGGAGTCTTGTGGGTTTAGCGCTAGCGACAGAAAGGTCTTAAAGAGGTTTTAAAAAGGTCTGTCTTTATGTTATCAGACACTTAGAATAATAACCTGAGCCTTTCAGTGGCATAGGGTTACATTGCAGCCCACTCTGTGGCTGCCGGTCACAGTGTTTACGCTTAATACTAGACCGATGTCAAAGATTGTTGTTCCTATCAGTCACTTACACACAAAAACATAGGTTGAAAAAAATTACCCTTTAAGTCCAAATCTTCCCTTAAAACCCTTCTCTGAGGTATGTCAATGGCTCAGCATGCTGTATTTACAGCACAGTGGGGTCCAACGCACAGCAGCCGACACTCATTTTGTCTCAGGCGCAAGTTAGAAAAACACCTTCCTGCAAGTCAAAAGACTAAACTCTAATGATATTTTTGTCCATAAAGTTCAACGCTTTAAAGTCTTAAAACATAATTTAAAATTGCAAGGTAAGTGACTTGCATTATCTAATCCATAATCAAAACTAATCCTACTGTAGACTTTAAATCTCAACATTGAATGATTACACTTTTTGTGGAGTCATTCTGGTGCTTTATGCAGCTACAGTATGCAGTGTTTTCCCATTGGGAACATTCTCCAGGGAGTAAAAGAGTCCAGCAGTAATCCGGAGCAGGCCTCGGATCTCATCTTTGCTGGATAATGGACTACTGAAACACTAAAGAGAGCCACCACCTTTTTCCCCTCCGCAGCCACTGAACAGCAGCATTACCTCACAATAGAGAGATACACTCATCTGTCTTAGTCCCACCAGGCTGCGACAGCCTTCATGCATCTCACGCCGACCTTTCTCCATCTTATCTGCTGTGTGAAAAGCTCAGATGAAAGAGAGGGAGTGACTGAGAAAAATCAACTTTGATAGAGAGAGCGGGAGATGGAAAGAGAGAGGGTTTTCCTGGCTGTGTGTCACCAAAAAATAGGAAAATTGGCTTCCCTTGGGTCAGTGATGTCACTGCAGACCCTATGGTGCCAAATAAAAAGGAATCTCATACTGGGGCTGCAAGTGTGTGTGAAGTATTTATGGAAAATAAAGTCAGAGAACCAAAGAACTGAGCTTTCTAAAGTGCTTTTAAATTGTGCCATTAGTCAAAACACATATTTATACTATTCAAAAAAACTGTTTTTTTAGTAGAAGAGGTAACGCAGGCCCTCCACCAAAACTTTTTCTTGCCGTGTCAGTAAAACGCAGAGCACAGGAACAAACTCTAATTCCTCTGACAATGTTATTTATGCCTGGTCAACCAGAATTAATATTTTTGACATGCCTCTGCAGGTTCCATTTCACCCTGCCTCATAGACCCGGATCACTGGCTGACCTTGGACCTGGCAGAGCGAACCACTTTGCAAGCTTTAACCTTGTTACGTTGTACCCCCATAGACGGGATCGATTTGTGTATCTTGGACTGTTGCACTGCCTTGGAACTCAGTATTCTCTCGTTTTCCTCTGCCTGCTGCCTCCAAAGAGACAGACTGATCAGCTGGAGAGGAATTAGACAAGTTAGCACGTCGCTAATAGGATAAAACCACCTTTTGTTGTCAGGCTCAGCCGGCTAACAGCCATCACAAACCTCCAACAGTAATAACATCGGCATGAGGAGAATCTGTCCAGCCAAGGCTTTTCTGGCCTGCCTGGCCTTTTGTGTGAGTACTGCATAGTTCAGCATCAGCAACCTGTGTCCACTGACAACCCAGATGACCTGGGCGTGTACAGAATATTTCTCAATTTACCATGATTAGGACTAAACATGGTACTTACGTCGCTGAGTGCAAGTTCCAATGGTAATACTTTCTAATATGTCCCTCTTTATGAAGGGTTTATAATGGTTCAAAACTGCAAATGGCTTATTGAAAGTGGGAAACCCTGTATTATAGGGGTTCTTAATCTGGCTATTGGGACCCTTAATAGGGAAGGAAGATGCATTAAGGGATTGAAAGATTATTTATTTCAAGAAATGAAAAAAAGAAAACCATATTTCTGCTACACAAATTATAGGTCTTTGACTTGACAACCCCCCCCCACACCCCTATTCATGCAGGGATTATGCACTTAAAGAAACCCAAGATGGATTGGCAACATTAAGGCTGTGACTACAAATCTGATGGCTTATTAGCAAGTGAATAGCCTTGCATTGCCAGACCTATCTCCACAGCGCTGTGTTGTAAGATTTGGCTACACCACAAACACATTCTGGGATTGGAGAAAAAAAATGCTCGGGTTGGGTGCTAAACTCAACCAAGGGCACTCTTGGGCGGTGCTAAACTCCTGAAACAACAATGGTGGCTGTGCAAAATTATTTTGGGAAGCTACTTGTTATGGAGGAACATTTGCACCCCACAAAATTAAGGCCAAATACAATATTAAATTAAGTTAACTGTTACAACACAGTAACGTGATCTATTTATTTTAGCTGGATACACGGTTAAACCTCATCTTGCTATTACCAGTGTATCGCTGTGTGAACTTCGTCCTTAGCAATCCAACCATTCGGTCCCAAAACATTTCAGTTAGAGAGTAAGTGCCATAAACATATTCTTTGTAAATCAATACTTTAATCCACAGATACATTCCAGGATTCCTGGTTGTTTGCATTTCTTTAAACCAATCAGTACTGTAGCCAGGCTAACGGAAGGTCACAGCTCTACTGAGCCAAGTATTCCCATAGCTCTTAGTAGTAACGACTTCATGAGATTCTTCAATGATAAAATTATAACTATTAGAAGCAAAATTCACCAAGACCTGCCTTTAACTGGCACTGACTTATCTCTAAACTCAGGAACCTTAAACAGCTGTAAAACCAGATATATGTTTAGACTGCTTTGCTTCACTTGATCTTTATCAATTTAATTCAATTATTTCTTCATCTAAACCATCAACCTGCCTCTTAGACCCCATCCCGACTAGGCTACTTAAAGAAGCTTTACCCTTAGTCAACAATTCTCTACTAGATGTAACCAATCTATCTTTATTAACAGGCTATGTACCACAGCACTTAATGTAATTAAACCTCTTCTGAAAAAGACCAACCTTGATCCAGAAGTTTTAGCCAACTATAGACCTATATCCAATCTTCCATTTCTCTCTAAGATTCTTGAGAAAGCAGTCGCTAAACAGCTATGTGACTTTCTGCATAGCAATAGCTTATTTGAGGATTTTCAGTCAGGATTTAGAGTTAATCATAGCACAGAGACAGCACTTGTGAAAATTACTAATGACCTCCTAATTGCATCAGACAAAGGACTTATCTCTGTACTGGTGTTATTAGATCTTAGTGCTGCATTTGATACCATTGACCATCATATTTTATTACAGAGATTGGAACATTTAATTGGCATTAAAGGGACTGCTCTAAGCTGGTTTAAGTCTTATTTATCAGATCAATCTCAGTTTGTTCATGTTAACGATGAATCCTCTGTGCACGCCAAAGTTAGTCATGGAGTCCCACAAGGATCTGTGCTCGGTCCAATCCTGTTCACTCTATATATGCTTCCTTTAGGCAATCAAGCCGGATGAAACTAATCAGTTAGCTAAACTTCAAATGTACCTTCAGGAGATTAAAACCTGGATGAGCTGTAATTTTCTAATGTTAAACTCAGATAAAACTGAAGTTATTGCTCTGGGACCCAAGCACCTCCGTGACGCATTATCCAAAGAGATAGTTACTCTGGATGGCATCACCCTGGCCTCCAGCACCACTGAGAAATCTTGGAGTTATTTTTGTCCTTTAATTCTCACATAAAGCAAATTTCAAGGATCGGCTTTTTTCACCTACGTAATATTGCAAAAATCAGGAATATCCTGTCTAAAAATGATGCAGAAAAACTAGTCCATGCATTTGTTACTTCTAGGCTGGATTACTGCAATTCTTAATTATCAGGCTGCTCGAAAAAGTCCATAAAGACTCTTCAGCTGATCCAGAATGCGGCAGCACGTGTTCTGACAGGAACCAAGAAAAGAGATCACATCTCTCCTGTTTTAGCTTCTCTGCATTGGCTTCCTGTAAAATCCAGAATAGAATTTAAAATCCTGCTTCTCACCTACAAAGCTCTTCATGGTCAGGCACCATCTTATCTTAAAGAGCTCATAGTACCTTACAACCCTACAAGAGCACTACGCTCCCAGAATGCAGGATTACTTGTGGTTCCTAGAGTCTCTAAAAGTAGAACGGGAGCCAGAGCGTTCAGGTATCAGGCTCCTCTCCTGTGGAACCAGGTTCCAGTTTGGGTTCGGGAGGCAGACACCGTCTCCACATTTAAGAGTAGGCTTAAGACTTTCCTTTTTGATAAAGCTTATAGTTAGGGCATAGAATTGAATATTGTTAGGGAGTGAAGAGTTGCAGCGTCCGCCTAATCCGGCCCACCTGCTTCTCGTCATAGTTGTCAGATTTATCTATCATATAATCAAGATTATAATAAAACTAAAGGGAGACTTGGCAGAGTTATAGCCTGTCCAGGCCCCTCTCTTTACCCTGTCTCTCTTGGTTATGCTTTGATAAAGCTTATAGTTAGGGCAAAGAATTGAATATTGTTAGGGAGTGAGGAGTCGCAGCGTTCGCCTATCCCGGCCCACCTGCTTCTCGTCATAGTTGTCAGATTTATCTATCATATAATAAAACTAAAGGGAGACTTGGCATACAGCCCGATCCGGTTGGGGAGAGTTCTTGCCTGTCCAGGCTCCTCTCTTTACCCTGTCTCTCTTAGTTATGCTGTAGTAGTTTTAGACAGCTGGGGGACTTCCTTCGACACACTGAGCTCCTCTCTCCTATCTTTCTATCTTCCTATTTTGTGTGCATCTATGTCCCAGAAATGCTTGTTACTAACCTAGCTCTGGGGAGTCATTCCCCGGAGTCCTTTTGTTCTTTTTCTCTCAGCATGTTTCCTCGGATCAGGGAGGCTCCAAAATCATGGTTGCAGCTGTTGCCATGGTCCCGCTACACGTTCCCTTCCCTGCCACGATCTGCGGTGCCCAGCTACGTCCTGCTGTGCCTTGTAATGCTGCACAGTGCCCTGCTATGCTATGAACTACTGCAAAGAACTACTACAAACTACTATTATTATTATTTTTTTTTTTTGGGACTGTTATTGCCACTCTTCATTCTATCCCCAACCGGTCGTCAGACACCGCCTACCAAGAGCCTGGGTCTGTCCGAGGTTTCTTCCCAAAGGGGAGTTTTTCCTTGCCACTGTCGCACTGTTGCTTGCTCTGGAGGAAACTACTAGAACTGTTGGGTCCTTGTAAAGTGTCTTGAGATAACTCTTGTTATGAATTGATACTATAAATAAAATTGAATTGAATTGAATTGAATCATAATCGTCTTGGGCGGCACTAAGCTCTGGACGCAGCTCTGAGAAGGAAGTCTTGAGAAGGAACTTGTTAGGGTGGAATATTTGCACCCCGATAAAAATAAAACACCACATATAATGAAGATAACTGTTCATACAATACAGTAACGAGACCTATTTAAATTGGCTTAATGCATGGTTAAACCTCATTTGCTCTTACATGTGCATCACCCTGTGTAAAGTTACTTTGTCCACAGCAATCCTATCAATCAGTTCTGATATGTTCCAGTTAGACAGCAAATGCTGTAATGTTACACATATTCTTAGTACATCTTTACAATTATTCCCCTAAAGAACCAAGCAAGCGGGCCTTGTTGCACCATCCAAATTTCCTTCTTTTGAATGGCCAGGGACATGCAGCAGAACATACAGCGATTATCAATGAACTGTACTAGGAAACATGGAACCTGTGTTCCAATGCATTGTCTACCTATCCGATCCTCTCGACAAAGTTATTATATATATATATATATATATATATATATATATATATATATATATATATATATATATATATATATATATATATATATATATATTATATACAATGTTTTCGTGGTGTATAACATTGCCCCGTCTTTGCTCTTGATAGACCATAGTGATCATTTATACAGCTGCCAGAGGTTCTTGTCAGAGTAAATGTAAACATGCATATCATATCAGACATTTAACAAATGACAGATGTGTCTTTCTTTGAAGGATAGTCTAAGTTCACCATTAGTTCTGTTGACATGTGCAAAATCCAATGTTCTCAAGAAAGACTTTCCACTTTGGAGGATATACATTTTAATCAACCAGGTAGCCGAAATATGGGTTGTCTTGATCTATCTCTAAAGCATTAGTAAACAATTAATAAAAGGTTCCTTGTTACAAGGTGGTAACATTTAGTTTTATCTAATAGTCTGACCATTTGGGGAGGCCAAACAATTTACTGAAAAAAAGGAGGATAAACCAAGAAACTCCTTCAGCACAGCTGTTTTTTTTGTATTACATTCTACACATTGATACAAAGAGAGCTGGATATCCTGATTTTAGTTGATTAACCTCATATGAACCACTTGAAAATACATGCTTTTCTCGCCTAAATTTTTACCCCAAAAAAAGTGATGCAGTTTCCACATACTTTGGCCCTCTGGGATGACCCTGAGGTCATTGGGAAGTTAACACTCTCAACTTTTAGTTTCTAGTGTCAGTGTGACACTAGGCCTTACTGACACAGATATAAAGAGGTTAGAATAGAGAAATAAAATGGATTTTATATGAATTTATTTCTACAGATATGTCTGTGCATTTTTCTTATTTCCTTTCAGAAAAAAAGCCCAAAAAGTGCTAAATACAAAACTTCTCAAATTAAAAAACACATCTACATCACTCACACATATACCTGAAATAACTACATGCATAAATTTATAGAAATAAGTTATTATAATTTGATGAAATTGTGAAATGCCATGAGAAGGCCATATTTTTTGCTTTGACACAGCTGGAGCCATCACAGGGTTAACATTTTCTGGTCAAGTTAGGTATCAATCAACTCGTCTTCTTATTGGCTACACAGGGAGGCTGGTTTCATAACATTACTTCTAACTGGTAGGGACTACTGTCTGTCTTTCCCAAGTCCCTCCCTCTGTGAATCGTGCGAGTTCATTTGCTCCATTTTGTGATAACTCAAATTACCGTCAACGGATTGGCTGAAAAAAACTGTCACTCAATTCCTTAAGGGTCAGGCTATACGGCTAAATATAGAAATACAAAGTGGCAGCTTGAGGGGAGACGCCAGCAGCGATCAAAATCCAAAAGTGATAGACTGTTCAGCTTTGTTTATGAGGAAACTCGGCCAGAATCTACAAGATTGTGAGGGGACCAGCTGGTTTTGGATTAAAAGGATTGGATGCACTTATTCTTTGAACTGTTGGCGAAGTAGGAAAAAAAAGTTTATGACGATCTTTCACCGCTGTGGATAAAGACACGAGGAAATAAGGTAGGGACGCAGCGCGACTTTAGACAGAAACGGCGCAGAATCTTTCTGTGTTCCTTTACTTCATACGATGATTATAACCGCTGTGAGTCACCTTGTGCTTTGTGTGTGGGCTTGATGGAATCGTGAGACTTTAAGCTTTCTAATGATGTGCTGTATGTGCGTGTTTATGAAGATTTAATGCTTGCAATTTATCACTGAAAGACGTTTTCTCCTAAAAATGGAGAAACCGGTCCCGGCAGCGGGACCGTGTTGCATGAGAGATATGTTGAATTGAAGTTGGATTTGGACAAGTTGTCCATTGTTTTTCTTCCTCGTACAGTTCAGCCACATTTGGGGAATCCATCATTTCATTCTTTTGATTCATTCATTTGTCCCTTCATACATTTTTATTCATTCATTAATTCACTGTTTTATTTATTGATTCCTTTATTCCATTTTTTCCTCCAGTAATCCCAAATTGCATCATAGATTTTCCTCTTTGTCTGAGAATCACAAAACATGTACAAGTGCAAATCCTATTAGGTTGCTTCACACTTGATCTCCTGCAGAGTTTCCGAGCTGGTAAACACTTGCATCACTTTATTTAGTTGTGGGAGCTCATACAGAGTGAATATAGCCAACAGCATTAATCTCATCTTGTGTACTGATATGGGAGTGTGTCTGATGGGATTAGAAAAAACTGCTTGCCTCCTTAGATGTATGAGAGTGTTGAATTCAGGATGCAATCTTCTAAGTATTAAGTCTGTTTCATGTTTTCTTACTTCACTGTAGGTGTGTGAATTCTTTACTTATGGATTTAATCTCAATCCATATTGTTAGCGCAAACTATCATGAAACCCATGAGCAAGGAGGGTTTACGATTCAGCCATGTTTGCTGGAAAACATTCAGTTCCAGTTAAGAAATCAGAAAGAGGTTCATAGCAAAATGAGAAAGTGGACACTAGGGCATAGAAATGATTTGTCTCCAAAACCATTTGAGTCTTTTCCCAAAGTCTGTGTTGAAATTTGAAAGGACCATATGATGCATTTTATGTCCTGAACCACAATTTATGAATATATTTTATTCCCAAAAAAACTGCATGCAAGTTTAGTTTTTTGGGACATTTTAGGCCTTTTTTTTTTAAAGAACGGGAGAGAGAGGGGGAATGACACACAGCAAATGGCCGCAGGTCGAGGAGTAAACCTCTATAAATGGGCCCATGCTCTACCAGGTGAGCTACCCAGGCACCCACATTCAAGTTTTTTTTGTGGATGCATTTATTTCTACAGTTCCAACCAGCCATTGGTTTCCATTCATTTTGGTATGGTATAAAATGAATTAGCAATTTCTTGAAACTCTAATAACTTGAGCCAGGGGATCTCATTGCTGCTTTTTATAGATGATGTGGTCCTAATGGCATCATCGGCCCATAACCTTAATACTCACTGGATCGGATTGCATCCGAGTGTGAAGTGGCTGGGATGAGGATCAGCACCTCTGAATCTGAAGCCATGGTTCTTAGCAGGAAGCAGGAAAATGGAGTGCATAAACCGGATAGGGAAGGGGTTGTTACCCCAAGTGAAGTACTTTGGGGTCTTGTTCGTGAGTAAGGAGACAAATGAGCCGGAGATTGGCCAGAGAATCGGAGCAGTGGGGAGGTATTACGTTCACTTTACCACACTTTACTCAGTGACCTGAGTTGGAAGGCAAAGCTCTCAGTTCTACTGGTCAATTTTCGTTCCTATCCTCACCTAATTCCAGTATCTCCTTTCTGGACGGAGGCTAAAAGTCCCCGGTTGTCCCAGCGGCAATGACTCTATTAAACAAACTGCAGAATTAGAATTACTTGCACAAAACACACAAGCACTTTGGTCATGAACTGTTTTCTATTCTTTTTATCCATGTTTTACTGTCTCTATTACATGTTTTAATGTTTGGTGTGTTGCATGTTATGTGGTGGTCTACAAGGTTTTAAGGATGTCCTGCCTCTTAGATTGTAAATCTAGTTTACCCACGGGTACGAATAAAGTAATCTGAACCTGAACCTAAAGGCTGGGTCATGACTGGAAGAACTAGATTGCAGGTACAGCGGCGGAAATGGATTCCTCAGGAGGGGGGCTGGCGTCTACCTTAGAGATAGGGTGAGAAGCTCAGTCCTCGGTGAGGAACTCAGAGTAGAGCCGCTGCTTCTTTTCAGCAAAAGGAGCCAGCTGAGTGGTACTGGCATTGGGGAAGATTGACCCTGAGTTCCTCCCTAGGGAGCCATTCAAGGCCTGTCCAGGTGGGAGTAGGCCTTGAGGAAGACCCAGGACTATGTTGAGAGATTATATCTCCACCCTGGCCTGGAAACGCCTCGGCATCCCCCAGTCAGACCTGGTTAATGTGGCTCAGGAAATGCAAGTTTGGGGTCCCTGCTGGAGCTACTGACCCCGTAACCTGACCCTGGATAAGCCAATAAAGATGGATGGATGGATGAAACTTGAGTAATCTATCACGCGCAAAACAGAAGTAGCCTAGCATGGTGAGACTGGTGGAAGTGGAAGTTACATAAGCATGGTGCGTTGTGCTGGATGGAGAATGCCAGTTACGTCCTCTTGTCAGTCATCGTCTTTAACCGCCCCATGTGAGATAAACGGTTGTTAATGGTTTGTCTGTGGTTGCCAAAGTGGGCTCCCGGGACCCTAGGGGTCCATACTTATCCATAAGTAACACAATTACAGAATGTATAATTCCATCTCAGGGCACTAACAACATTGTTCCTCTTTGGCTTAGCAATGTTAACGGTTATGCTAGCCAGATTGCTCTGTGCTACTATTGGTTAACATCACAGACGTGGAAGAAAAAACTAAATCTAACAAGCCTTTGGTTGCTACATGCAGACATTGTAAAAACAACTGAGAAACCCTACGGAATGGTGATAATGTGAATTTTATGTGTACTATTAGGATGAAAAAACGTTTCCTCAAAATTATATTTGTTGATGCAAAATAAATGGATATAAGACAGGCATCTCATACTGGAATGACACTTTGAGGAAAATACGGTTCAAATACAGTTACAAGAATGTTGTTTTCACCGTTGTGTAGATATAAAACTAGGATCTGCTGGACTGCTTTGACCTGTTAAGTCCATCTCGATTATATGTCTGGCAAGTTGGACTCTGGACTCATTATAAACGATTAAGCTCATTCCCTGGCTGATTGCAGCAGAGGCCTCGCACTAGGAGACCTGGCCTCAAAATGCCACTGACAACTGTAAAAAACTTACTGTACCAGCCCTGATCAACATCACACGGCAGCCTTTATACACAACCCTCAGCTGTTTATCATGCTTGGGAGAGCTGTGTTTACTCAGCACAGCCAAAATGGTGAGCTGTGGTCCCTTACCACACTTCACATGAGACGCATCAATGACATCATGTATAGCAACAGGACAAATAATATAAAATATGTAATGGCTCTGGAGGGAAGCTGTATTGAATCACAGTGACTGCACACTCTGTTCTTTAGTGATCTGGAAATTTAAACTCACAACCATTTGTACACATTGCTACGCAAAGTGAAACACTGCAATTTGTTTGTATTCCACGTAATTGCAGTTTCATGCATCACAGTGACTGCTGCTGTCTGCACTGGTCCACGTAGGGAGGACGTCTGGGAGGATAGGTGGGTCTTAAAACACAAGGCTTTGGGGAAGTGGGGAAGCAGAGTTTGCGTCCCTCAAGAACTACCATTTTTTTCAACCTGGACACTATATTTCTATGTTTTTGTGTCTAAATGACTGATGGGAACAAAAATCTGTGACATTGGTCCAGTATTAAGCAAGATCGCTGCAGTCGGCATCGGCGAAACAAGCTACAATGTAAGTTAATAGAGAAATCGTCCAGCTTGTATTTACCTTCACAAGAGTGCTCTTTTTGCCACTGACAGACTCTGACAACATTATGCAAAGGATCCCTTCAGAGATAGACCATTAATACCTTATTGTTTAACCAGAAACAGCTCTGAGGTCGCTAGCACTAACCCACCAGACTCCATTTAAAGAAGCAATACTTTAGCATGTATAGACTCAAAATATTTTCACATGTACATTGGTAAACTATGTGTTTATTTCAACCAAAACTTGAGTTGTGATGGTTGCAAATGTGGAAAGACGACCCAAACGTCTTTCCATGGTCTTGTTTTGTTTCTGTTGACTTTGAATGAAGTGTATTTAACGATGCTAAAATGACTGTTTATTTACATGGAGTCTGGTAGGTTTAACAAACACAATTTTGTAGCTGTTCTTATGTTTACTCTTTTTACTGATTACTCTTTAACAGAGAGCTCAAACTCCTTAGAAATCCATCCCATAATGTTGCCAGACACTTAGAATAATAATCTGAGACTGTCAGTGGCAAAATGAGCACTTTTGTGAAGGTAAATACAAGCTGGACAACTGCTCATAATTATATTCAATACACATGGCAACACTAACAAGCCAAGACAGTATCCTACCTAAAGATTACACATTGCTCTAGGTATGGCAAGCACAGGAACCTGTGTTTGAGGGGTTTCATGCATCTAATTTGGCTTCCAAATAATGACCATTGCTAATGCATATCTCATATCCCGTTAATACGCTACAGTGTAGTTATAGTACATACCAACAGTTGTAATACAGAAACAGATGTCATATTTCTTTTTTTAATTGGAGATTATCTCATTTGGAAACGAAACAGTCTGTTCCTAATTTGAAACCATAATGTTAGCGTGGCTCCTAATGCAGAAAAAAATTCACTCATTACTCTCCTTGACGTGTGAGTGAAGACTTTAAGATCCACTCTCTGTCTGAGAGATGGCGATTTCACTATGTAGTAGTGGCACTGACAAACATATGGATTAGATGGCTACAGGGTCGACGTTATACAGAGTTGGAGCAAAGTTGCAATGCCTATAGTGAGTTAATTCTGCTCAGGTCTCTGCAGTACTGAGGAAGAACGGATTCTGTCGCTGCTAAAAGTATAGCACTGCTGAAAACAATGATATTACAACCGTGGTTGTTCCTCCACTAAATTCCTGTTCGCAAAATCTTTTGATGCTCAGGGACAATGGTCTGCATCAAGGCTATTCAGTAAACAAAATGGAATTGCATTAGTATACTGCATTGCCCTATAGCAAAGGGAAACTCAGAATTAGTATGGAGACTGGTCGTATGTTTAAATGCCAAAAATGACCTTGCAAAAAAAATTTGGCTTCATCCAGCATTGCGCTGGACTATTCTGACTCATCACATGTAGACTGTAATGATGGAGCATAACAGTGAGTTTGAAACCAAGCCAACTAGCTATGAGATGAAGCTTGACCATAAAACTTTGAAAACAGGAAAAAGGCAAAGCTACAAGACAATGTGTACGTCACCGATCATGCCATGGCTGTAGTAATGTTGCTGTATTCCCAGAGCAATTTAAGAAAAAGGTAACAAAACCAATAGGAATGATGGACACAGGTTCTTGTCCTTTTTAAAAGAAACCAATATTGTTGATTGGTAGGATGCAATCACAATCTCATGCTTGGAAATGCTTTGCCCTGTAAACCCAACCAAGCACGCCTCCACAATGTTAGATGACAGTATAATTCATTCTAATTCCACTTTTGCTCTACTGTAGGCCAAAACAGCACCATTGGGAAAACACAGGGCTGTGTTGGTGTGGGCGTTTTCATGAAATATGAACCAGAAGGTCAATGTTTAGTAAGAAGCATTGGTTTCAAGGCTCATCAGATGCTAAAACATTGCTGCCTCGATGATTGAACAATAAACCGTCAGCCATGAGCAGTCACATGATTGTAAAGGTTATAAACAATTTATCCAGATTACCTAAACCCCTTTATTCAAAGGGTTGAAACTGAAAGTGAGCACAGCTAAAGTGCCAGTTATTAGTTATAAAAACCTTATTGCACAGTCCCAATGACAGTACAGTGGGTCAAAAGTGAACCCAGATTTGTGTTTGTAATTTTTCATGGATGTTTGCAACAGAGAGTTTCTGTATTTATTTTACTGTTAATTTTGTTTGTCTTGCCTGGTGGAAGGTTTCCAGCCTGTCTGATCATCTGACAACTTGACACACTTTTTAAACGATGTGACTAGTTGTGATGTTAAAATGAAGCTGAAACTATATGGTGCTATTGGTAAAAGGGGAACGGCGCAAGAAATGGCAATTCAGTGTGCTTTCAACACTTTGGTATACAGAGAGAGAGCCATCTAGTGTGCTCAGAAAATAAAGACAATGGTTCATGAAGGAGGTGGTGTTCCCTTAAGAAGGCTAGATGGATAGCGAAGGTGTGGAGGATGGGCGTCTGTTGCGTGTGGACCATCATGTGATCATGATTTAAGCACTATGTCACTTCACTATTATCTGTCTTTAGAAAGGTCCCTGGGACTGACTCCGATTCTCCACTGGGCGCGTCTGTGCTACTTTCCCGGCTGTGCCTCTGTTTTGTTCCATGCTCCGCCATTCCACACCGGGCGCGTCTCAGAAGCAGAGCGTCTTGCTGCCCGACTCGCCAATTTTATTGTCTCTATAGAACAGTTACAAGTTTATTAGGCTACCTTCCAGTCCAACAACTTCTGCAATTAAACTCCATATTTCACCTTCTCCTTTCTGGAGTTGTCCTGATAAAAAATCTATGATGTGGCATTATGTTTTTCAACCTACAAGTGGAAGCTGTTGTAGATGTGTAGATGAAGGAAAAGAACAGGTTAACCGAAACTGGAACAGAGAGACAACGGGTTGGACTCCACACACAAACACTCCAAACAATACAATGACCTTACAACAGACAGAGACTACACAGAGAGGTGACGAGGTGAACAAGGTCGCGATGTCGATAAAAAAAAAAGATGCAGCCCTAGTCTATATTCTATATTTTTTGTTATTGTCAACAAATCCCAAATGGAAACAGCAAAACCAACAATGTGTTAGACCACCTCTCAATATGTTCTGACTCCCCTACTCTGCCTGTGGCATTCAACCCCAATCTGATTGGTTCCCGCTGAAGCTTTCTTTACAAAACAACAACAAAAGAAGCAGCTTGCTTAGCTGCTTCCAGCTGTTTTAAAAAAAAGGACTGGGCTCATTACCTGGATGACAGGTGCCAAAGGAGCTCAGCATTCACACATGAACACACACTTGAACAGTTACACAACTAAAAACACACACACTCGCACAAAAGCACAGGCTTCTGTCCTAGTTCCCTTTGCCGCAGCCCTGCCGATGCCAACAGCTAAGACTGAACGACAGCTCTGGTCTCATCATGCTCTCTGCACCCAGTTAGACACGTGCACATGCACATGCACATGTATCCCAAAGGTTGTTTGTTGAGTCTTGCAAAACACAATTTAATATTCACTGTGCTGCAGTACTATAAAATGAAAGGAAAAAAAAACCCAGGTCTTTACCATTCTGCCATACACAACTCATAAATCAAACAGGCAATTAAGCACTTTACACAAACACTGTAATTAATTTTATGCTTGGTAATCAACATTTAATCCCTGGTTTCTTGCAGGAAAGCTCCTATATCCAGTCCCCCCATAACCCAAGGTTCAAATTGCCAAAGTGTAATTCTTTTGGAAAGGCAGCCGTCATCTTCACAGCGGGGTTGGGGTTGACCACTGACTCCTTCAACCTGGCTCTACGCTGAACTGAGAGCCGAGAAGCAGCACAGGGATTTGAGGTTTTGTGAGATGAGGCCTCTTCCCCGGATCCTCTCTGACATCCTGATCTGTGACCCTGGCTAGTTCGGTTTATCATTCTTCCCCTTCGAGACATATCAAGTCCAATTATCCATATTGAGTACAACACTGACTCTCAGATGAACCACACAAGCTCATACGAGCAACATGAAGCGGATGAAGGCTTTCAGTTCGAAATCTGCTCACATTCAGACAGAATGCATTTCTCTACAACAGCTGTATGGAACATTTGAAATACCTAAATTAAGAAAGCTGACAAAGAAACAAAAGGGAAATGCAATGAAAAGATTTTAATGTAAAACACAAAAAAATTTAAACGAGCTTGCTTCTGAGCCTTACCTTTGCTAGCTTGGTAGCTTCAAGCTATGTATGTGCGGTTTTAACAACAGGGGCATCTTTTAGCCACGCCTCACATCTTTGCCCATTTTTGGTCTTGCATTGCCAGAGAGTTTAGTAAGCAACAGAATAGTTTTAACTTACGTTCTGGGCTACACACATCACTACGCTACATTCGGTCCCCTTCTCCTGTCTGAGCGCCTGCGCGGCAACTTCAGGAGCCTCAGACAAAACTGGGAAGGATTAAACACAGGGTTCCCACAGTGGTAGTAATCCACTACGATAATTAGGATATTTTAAATGAAAACAGTAATTGTTACTGTCAGCATTTCTACCGTGGTTTACCGTTACACCGGTAATCGTTACAACCCTACTTGCATGTTACATTTTCCACTGTTAAGAAACAAAAACCGTCTCCATTTTCCTTTTCAGTTTTCGCGGTGACTTCTGCTTCTTCTTCACACGATAAGTCCAAAAAGTACTTTATCAAACTGTATGATTGTGTATCAGCCCAGGCCAGGATAGGAAATTAAATAACAATGTAAAGATCAACGCTAACACATATTTTCAAATTTGACTAATTTAATAAATATAAAATTTTAAAATATATATTATATATTATAAATATTATTATTTATCTGAAATCCACCAGCCATTTCAACATTTGCAGCATCCTGAGCCTTTTTGGTAAGCCTAGAGTAGTTTTATTCTACCAGAAACAAGTTTATTTTTATTTTTAAAGAAGTGTACCAACAAAAAAATAAATTGCAACAAAAATACAAAAGACATAGCAACTCATATCTTTTTAAATTATTTTTTCCAAAAGCTGCCGCAAAAAAAAGACATTTTGGGCCGCAAAAATCTTTAAAAAAGTCTGCAAAATCCTGGAGGGACTGAAAAGCCACTACAGCCTGAAGTAAGTAAGTGTTTCCTACATTGGCACTGAACGTTGTCATTGGCTATGAAATTGGCCAATACCTACAGAATTCATAGAGATACTGGGCAGCATTTATTCCAATTGATTCTACTTTTCAGTTGTTTTTAGCACTGTTAAGCTACTAAATCATGAAACTTAAACATGCAGATGTTTGAGCAGCATTTCTGTAAAACAAAAGTAAACTCAAAACAGTAGATTGGTGACATTCATGTTATTGCATTAATGGAATTACCGCTGTTGAAATTTGAATTATCTTGAATTAGTTCAAGAAGGAAAACAAAAAGAGTTTGTATTAAGAGCAAAACAGCATCCATAGTAGAATAAAACAGTGTCATGTGATACAGGGAATTGTGGACTCAAATGCAGAGACAGACGGGACTGCTAGTTTGAGGATTTAATTAACAATAACAAAATCCATAAAACAAAAGGTGTCCTGTAACAGCAGGCAAAATCCAAACATAGGAATCCCAAAAACCGGAATAACAAAGTATCAGGAAAGACCAACGGGGTAGACGACACTCACACAGAGAACTATTTCAAGACACTTTACAGATAGAGTAGGTCTAGACCACACTCTATAATTTACAAGGATGCAACAAATCTAGTAATTCCCCCAAGAGTAAGCAGTGTGACAGTGGTGAGAAAAAACAACAGACAAGGGAAAACACACACACTATACACACAGGGTAACAAGAGGCAGGTGACACAAGGGCTGGGAAACAGGTGAAATATATCAAGCGATCACAAGAGCGGGAAAACCGAAAGACAGGAAGTAAAACAAGCCAAAACAAGACAGAAAATTAGACTGTCAAAACAAAACAGGAACTGGAGCCAAATACAAACCTGAAAAGCAGACTACCAAAATAAGACAAATCACCAAAACCATAACAAACAGGAGCAGATCAACAAACAGATTTGGTTCTTACTACAATATGATTAGGGCTGGGTACTGGTACAAATAACCCAGTACCAAGGAGTAGCAAAACTTGTCAAGTCAAACATACCCAAAATCAATTCTTTTCGTAACCAGATCTAGAAAAGACCGTCTGTTAGAATGGTTTTGCTCACAGCCAATCACCACAAGCGTTCAATTTAATGCAACGTCTGATTGGCCCACTACCGCAGGGGCTACAATACACAATACAATACACAATACAGCACACAGTCTGTGGTGTGGTGAAGTGGAGCGTGGTGTATTTGTATTTGCGTGGTGGAGTTGACAGAAAATTAAACTTCCCCTTGTGAAAGGGAAGTTTGGGGTTCCCTGCTGGAGCTGCTTCCCCCGTGACCTGATACCGGATAAGCGGATGAAGCTGGATGGATGGATCACAGAAAATTTGTTGATACAAAGCTGATCAAGTCTATGAGCGCCACAAAACTCTCTCTCTGTTTACTAAATGGTGTCTCGTTTCACTCAGTGGCTGTACTGATAGGAAAAGACCCACACTTTCCTCAGAAGAACAAAAATGCGAAAAAAGAAAGGACCGACAGCAAAGACAAACAAAGATAACCATTGTGTGTGGCTTTTTTTTTTTCTAGTTGGAAAACACTAAAAAAGAGAAGGGACTGAGGTCAGACACTGCTCTTGAACTGGTTAGTAATGGGTTTTGTAACATATTAGGAGTAGCTATTATTACTTTTTCATTTACTCAACCTAAATGATGTGCTACAATAACTGAAAAAAGCCCCTTCAGCTATTGTCTGTATCACAAAGCTGCAACCAGCATCCCATATCTATGCCTACTGTATGACCGTATGCGTACCACCCACACTACTGCTGGCACATCCCCTACTTCCAAAGTGTTTCAATTTCTCTAACGCAGTCGCTGGAGAGCTTTTCATTTATTTACATATTTTGGCACTAAAATTAGCATTGCACATGGGGCCTTTCTCACCAGGCCATTCCTTTATTTCCATTTGCAAAGCACTGTTCAGATATCAACAACCTGCAAAATGGCAATTTTGCTCTTCATTGACTTTTAATTATATTTCAGCTCCTAAGCAGCAAACACTCTGTTCATACCTGCCTGAGTAAATTAGCATGGGGCACTTGACTTTGAATATTGAATGTGTGTGTTTGTGTGTGTCTGTGTCTGAGAGAGAGAGCGAGAGAGAGGAAGTTAAGGCTACTAAATCTGGTTATAGGAGCCTATCAAGGGATGTAACAATATTTGTCCATTAAATTGAGATGTGAGAGAGCAGTGAATAAAGAGTGACTCATTACACATGCAGCCATTGACGTTCTGCATGTGTCCACTTAATTCTGGCACATAAATGCCAAAATGCAAAACAGTATAGCCACCATTACAAGTTACCACAACAGAGTCCATTGTTGTCCTTTTGGGGTGAAGCAGGCAGGGAACAGCTGCTAATGTTTGGATGGTTAACGGCTGAAGAGATATCACATCAAGAGTTGGGTTGGTGATGACAATAAGTTTCCCTTTGGGGTATGTAACGCAGAGCCGACAGGTAGATGCTGAGGTGGAGGTGGGGCATGTTTATATGCTATAGCTCTTTTATAACACAAAGGCAATTCAAAGTGCTTTATATAAAGCAATAAAAACAGGCAAACTAAAGAAAAACGGCACAAAAAACATCAAAAGGTTTTTTTATGAGAGGCTAAGTGATGAGGATTCATAGTAAAACACAGTCAGAGATGTATTTCAATCCAAAGCCATTGAGAGATTTATAGACAAGCTGCAGTAATTTATAATAAGAATTGTTTCTCTGGCACACTGGGAGCCAGTGCAGAGACCTAAAAACTGGTGGGATGTGCTCGCAGGAGTTTAGCAGCAGCATTGTGAACAAGCTGAAGTTGTCTGATAGTTTTTTGGTTTGAGAAAAGCCCATGACAGTAATCTTACCTGCTGGAAATGAAAGCATGGATCAGTTTATCTAAATCCTGCCTAGACATGAATCCTCGGATGTTTTTAAGTTGGTTGATGGCCATAGGCATGGCAGACTTTGTAACTGATTTGACATGGCTGTTAAAATATAACTCCAATTCATGATTCCACCAAGATTTCTCGTTTGGTTTTTTACACACAGAAAATTGAGATAAGTGTTAGCTTAGCCTTCTTTGTTTTGAGCCAAAGACTATTATCTTTATTTTGTCTTGTTTGTTTTTTTCTGTCAATTTAGCTGGAGAAGGCACATACCCAGAGCAGCACTCAGAAAAACAGGACTCTCAGTAAATGTTTGTTCCTGACTGATGACGGGTGCTGGAGGGCTCTAGGGCCACTTAAACTGTCGAGCATTGTTAGTGTCCGCAAGCATCTGTGCTTGGCTAATCTTAAATATAGTTTATTTAAACCTGTTTACCTAACTAATCTAACTAATTATGCCCATATGGGACAATTCCGCACCTTGCGATTTATGTCCAGTGCCAATGCTATTTTAATTCCAAAGGCCAAGGGAACTTTATCAGGACGCATAGTATCATGGATCCATGAAATAACTGGCCTTTAAAAATAAATCTCTGCCTGCCTCTACTGGAATTTAACATAGGGGGGTGTATATTTATGCCCCCTGTATTTTACGGATGAACATTTATTTATTTACAATACATTATTCATTCACAAAGAAAATTGGTGTCCTTAAAAGGTTGGATTTTCCAAAAACTTTTGAATTAAGGCATTGAGATCCATTTCCAAAAGATGTTTTTGTATTCCTCCGTTAGCATGGGTGTGTAAACTTTCTCAAGCCACTGTAGAAAAAGAGCATGGGGCTGTAAGGTGGTGGATGAGAGTGCATTGCAAAATTGACATACTGTATGCTGACATTATTTTTCATTCTTAGATCCGTGAAAGTGAAAAAAGATTAACTTCTTTGTATGAATGCACTGGCAAACCAAATTGTTGGGCCCAACTTAAAGAAGAATTAAAAAAGAATTGCAATCCCTGAATTTTGTTTGTCTCCACTTCATAAGAACACATAAACACACATGCAGTTTTATATACCGTAGGTACAATTACTGAAACAATACACATACACACACAGAATAATGCAGGTATTATAACAAGCATTTCCTGCTGGAAAACATTATTTTTGTTCGTTTTTATATTGGCCTGACAGTGATCATTTCATCCAGTCACTAATAGAGCAGCTGCACTATTTGTCCAGACCATCCAGGCTTCTAGGCAGCGCTCCGTCAGAGCTACACAACTTGTCAGGGCTTCAGAGAATTACTGACAGAAATACCTCTGAGCTGTCAGACCAGATGTTATACAAGGCTAGTATACAAAAGGAAAACTGGAGAAAGCTGCTTCAGACAAGGTCCAGCTTTTATGGCTACATTTCTTGTTAATGGCATGCCTGGGTATTAAGACTAATAAGAAATATGTAGAACAGTGTCAAACAAAGCAAATCCAGATTCTTTGCACTCCTCCAGATTATTTGTGATAATGATGTCTCAATTCCTTTGGGGGACAAGGATTTGCTTTTTCAACAAAAAATGACTTCTGACCTGTTCTTCAACAGTTGCTAGGTCCATCTAAAATTTTCATGGAGGATCCTCCAACAGTGACTTCTACGTTCACCAAGGAGATTCTACCTTCACTGAAGTGTGTAAGGCATATAATGTGAATTTCATGGTTGACGTCTCACTGAAGCTACGATGTCTCTGTGTATCATACCTGGGATGTAACACTACTCAAATGAGCAGCGGATCTCGCCTGTTCGTTTGCTTATCTGCTGAAAACACCTCACTGGATAAAACACATCACGTAAGATAACGTTACATGTGTTGTGGAACAGAGCTAAGCGAACTAGCTGGCAAGTTGAGCATCAAGCTAGGAGACGTAAATTGTGTGAGACAAGAGATTTAGTTCACTGACCGGTTTCACACAACACTAAGTGGTACTATGACAAGCCTATGGCTAACGGAGACATTCTTCAGTTGAAGAATTATCTTTTAAATTACCCGTTCACTAATGTTCATATTTTTCCGGAATTAAGGTCCCATGAGGTCCACTGGAAAGGGCGTGACTTTGTCTCTCTATAGTCGTGCAATACAAAACTCAGATTGGACGGATAGTCTAGCTAGCAGTCAACAATAGTCCTCATAAATTCACTGAATTTAAAATTCCAACACAAAGAAAGAGGAAGGAAACAAACAATACATGCATCCGGCGGAATTTCCTGTGGAATTTCCAGAGCAAGCCATCTTTCTTTCCAGGAATGCTGTGTGGACCAGACCCTCCGCCGCAGCGCTGTGGAGGAGGTACTGTGAAAGATGCCCCTGTTGTTAAAACCATGCCCACGTTGCTCGAAGCTACCAAGCTAGCAAAGGCTAGGCTAAGAAGTAGGCCCATTTTTATTTTTTTGTTTTTTACATTAAAATCTTTTTAGCTTTGCAGAATGTAAAACTGTAATGTAAAACACATAAACTGACTCAGACAAGCACAGATGCTTGCGTACACTAACAAGGCATGTCAATTTAAGTGGCCCTAGAGGCCACCCACCAGCACCCGTCATCAGTCAGGAACAAACATTTACTGAGAGTCCTGTTTCTCTGAGCGCTGCTCTGGGTATGTGGGGCTCGGCCAATAAAATCCCCGGCCGCTAATTTGTTCCGCAATAATTCTCAAGGCCTGGGAAGGAAACGTAAACTGTATTTGTGAGAAATAGGGGGCTCTCGCAGTAAATCACTTGTCTGCTCTCAAGTTGCTTTTGGGCAAGCATGTGACTCAGCCGCACTTAAAGCAACTGGTGCAGGACGCTTTTTCAAACGTAGCACTCTCATAAACCAGATTGTCAATAATCATTCTAAAAAACTCTACAGGAGCACTGACTGTTTTTATTTTAACTCTTGGTAAAGCAAGAAGTGTATTTTTCTCTTCTCACTGACAGTGGAGGCAGATATGAGTTACATATTTTGTCCTCTCTTCTGTGTTTGCCAGGAGCAGATGGTCTCTGAGGTCCCTGTGAGAAACAAGATTTAGATTCAGATCCCTAATATGTTTTTTTTATTTCTCTCTGTGACAGAGACATTTATAAATTTAATAAAACATTCTTCTAATGAGAATGTGAAAAAATAGCTGCAACAAAAGGCTGCACTGCAGGGCATTTGGGCTCTACTGTAAAATCCGATGCAGCTTATTATGAATCATTTAATTAGTAATTTCAGCCTTGACTAGAGTTAAATATGAATCTTTTTGTGATAACCTCTCATTTAATTGGTTTACATATATTGTTATCCTGATTTACAAAAGTCTAAGGTCATGCCCATACTGATCCATTTGCAGATAGGATTTGTGAATGCTATTTGTATTGTCAGTGCCAATGGACTCAAAGCAATGTTGACATGTCAAATAGGGTCTATCACTGCTACAGGCTTTGCATCAATTCCTAAGAGCTTGTTATAGTGAAACATCAATTATTGTACCAAAACTACACAATTATCATATTTCAGAACAAATTTGTCTGCATATAGTCACAATAAATGCATGGGTTCACCATGTTGACTGCAATGGGCTCTGAATACCATTATTATTACACAGGCTACAGGAGACAGTATACATCCTATGTAAGCAAATAGTTTTTGTACCATAAACCAAACTAAACATAGCGTTAGACACAAACTAAAGTTGTAAAGTACAGTCAAAAAGAGAGAAAAAGGATGAAATTATGTGAGCAGCGACTGTCTTGTTAGATCTTGGCAGAGATGGAATTGGATCATTTATGGCCAAGCAGGGGTCGGTTTTACATAACGCTCAATTGACATACAATCAATAATTAGGCTGCAAATCAATTCCCTACCATAGGGCTAAATTATTGTACCAATACAATTAATCCTACTTCTTACTTTTCTTTTTGGGGGTTGAAAAACGTCTCGGGGTACGTATGTAACCCTTGTTCCCCGAGATAGGGGAACGAGACACTGCGTCGGTTACGACACTATGGGAACGCCTTTAGGCATGACAGGGCTGAATGCGAATGAAAACTACTCCAATCCTATTGGTCCTAGTGAGAACGGTAGCATGTGACGGCATAACCGTAGGGGCATATAAGCACAGCGGCACATAGCTCATTAGCTCTTTCTATGAAGCAAGGCACTCCAGGCGGGGCGAGGGGCGGTGAACCGACGCAGTCTCTCGTTCCCCTATCTCGGGGAACAAGGGTTACATACGTAACCCGAGACGTTCCCCTTCGAGGGGAACTCGAACTGCGTCGGTTACGACACTATGGGAACGAGATACCCACTAACCCGTGCCGAAACCCCGCCTGCCCTAGCGTGCAAGCAACCTGTGGGCACGACCAGGAGGAGAGCACCCGGGTGCCGGGTGCGGAGGAAAGGTCCAGACTATAGAACCCGAAGAAGGTGTGAGGAGTGGCCCAGCCAGCCGCATCACAAACCCCCTGGAGAGATGCTCCCAAGAGGAGAGCCTTAGAGGCCGCCAAGCCTCTCGTGGAGTGAGCCCGTACAGCCACAGGTGAAGGCAAACCGCGCACCTGACAGGCCAGGGAGACAGTCTGAACAAACCAGTTGCAGAAAGCATGTCCGGAAGCAGGGAGCCCAGCCCTGGGGGGCCCAAAACACACCAGCAACTGGTCTGACGTCCACCACCGGGAGGACCTCAGAGTGAAGACACCCAGTGCTCAGACAGTGCAGAGCAAACGGAGCCTCCCGTCCTCCGCCGTCACATGAGGAGGAGGATGAAACGCCCGCAGCACCATGGACCCCACAACAGTGGGCTGCACCTCGGGAATGAAGCCCGGAACGGGGTGCAGGATGGCCCTCACGTCACCCGGGGCAAACTCCAGGCATCGGGGAGTACCGAAAGAGCCTGGAGGTCCCCCACCCTCCTCAGAGAAGTGATAGCAAGGAGGAAGGCCATCGTCAGGGGCAGGCACCAGGCCCAGCCGACTCCATGGGCTCGAAGGGGGCCACAGCCAAAGCATCGAGAACCACTGCCAGATCCCAAGTGGGAACCCTAGGGCAAGCCGCGTGTCCCATCCTCCGGGTCCCACGGAGGAACCGTTACGACCAGGGGAAGCCTCCCCAGAGACCCATCCCTCGAAGGAGCGTGGAAAGCTGAGATGGCAGCCACGTAAACCTTGAGGGTGGATGGGGAAAGGCCCGCAGAGAAGCGGTCCTGCAGAAACTCCAGCACCTGAACCACCGGGCAGGTATCCGGGTCCACCATGCGTCCTCTGCACCAAGCAGAAAAGACGGTCCACTTCAGGCCATACAACCTCCGTGTAGACGGGGCCCTGGAGCCGAGGAGAGTCTCGACTGCTCCTGCCGTCAGGCCCGCCTCCAGGTACCGCGCCCCCTCAGGGGCCAGACCCACAGCTGCCACAGGGCGGGGCAAGGGTGAAGAACCCGGCCTCCTGCCTGGGACAGCAGGTCCCTCCCCAGAGGGACTTGCCATGGCGGACCGTCCAGGAGCGCCATCAGGTCCTCGGACCTAATGGCGGACACCCTCTCAACGGACCTACTCCAGGAAAAAGCGCACAGACGCGGCCACGGCCACCACCGCGCCATGGCGTCCAGCCCTAGCGGGGCCGGGGGCGTCAGGGAGAACCATAGAGGACAGTGCGTAGTCTCCTGAGACGCAACAAGTCCACGTCTATAGGTCCAAACCTTCCGCACAAGGACTCCACCACCTTGGGTGGAGCCGCCATTCCCCGGGCCTCAGCCCCAGTCTCGACAGCAGGTCCGCACCCTGACCCTGAAGCCCAGGGAGAACACCGCCCTGAGAGAGAGCAGTCTCCGCAGGGACCACAGGAGGATCCGATGCGCCAGTCTGCAGAGAGGGCGCAAGCGCAGACCCCCCCTGATGAGTCAGATAGGCCACAACAGCCGTATTGTCGGACATGACAAGCACGTGGTGACCCAGGAGTAAAGGCAGGAAGCTCCTCAGAGCCCGGAACATGGCCAGCATCTCGAGGCAATTGAGGTGCCACGACGAGTGATGGTCCTGCCAAACACCCCTCGCAGAGCGGTCGTCCATGACCGCGCCCCACCCGGTGAGGGAAGCGTCCGTTGAAACAATACATGGCGACAGGGCGCCCCCATCGCGGGTCCTTGGGACAGGAACCAAGGCGTCGCCCACACCGATAGGGCACGAAGACATTCGTGCGTAACCCATATCAGGCGGAACGGGTTTCCCCTCGGGGAGAACCCCTTGGATCTCAGCCACCACCGCAGGGCCCTCATGTGCAGAAGACCAGAAGGTAACACGCTGGAAGCAGCCGCCATGAGGCCCAACCCCCTTCGGAAGGGTACCACTGTGACGGCGCGACCCAGCCTCACACTCCACACCGTGGCCAGAACGGACACGACACGAGCCGGAGACGGATGTGCCAGCATCGTCAACAAGTCTCACACCACCCCTAAGAACACAGTCCTTTGGGCGGGTGCCAGCACACTGTTCACCTCGTTGAGCCTCAGACCCGACACGGGCCGGCCGGCAGAAAGATGACGTCAGCTGAGGAGAGAGGCAACCCGCCAGAGCGGCCTCAACCCGCGGCATCGTCCCCGTAGCCGCGGTCCCTGATCCCCACCACATTGCTATACTCCAGCAGCTGGGGAGTAGAAAGCCAGGCAGAGAAAGGCATATACCAAGACTTACACAAATCATTGAGCAAGTCCGGAAAAAATGGCAAGGATCGGCGCGGGGGAGCAGAGCGGCTCCGCAGGAAGCGATCATCCAGTCTGCCACTGGTGTTAAGCTCCCTGACAGCCTGTGGCCAATCCAGACCGAGCTTAGCCACAGCTCGCGTCACCACTACCAGCAGCTCATCATAAGCCGGCGCTCTCGGCGCTCTTCTGATGACGTCGGCCCGATACCCGGAAGTCCCCTCCGACCTCCCCGATGCACGCTGAGCTCCTCAGAGCCAGGGAGCAACCGCTTCGTCGGTCAGCGTCCCCGAACAGAAGAAGCCGAGAAGCCAGCCCTCGAACGGGGACTAGGGGAGTCGGAATCGGCAGACGAAGGACGAGACGGGGAATGAGCCGTCTCGGAATCCTCCAGCAGACCTCGCTGCGATCCCCATGACCGGGACCGCGGGGCCCGAGCCACGGGGAGAGCGGAAAAAGAGGGCCATGCGGGACCTCAGTACCCGCACGGGCAGGCCTCGCAATGGACACAAACAGCCCCCTCGAGAGCCGCCGTGGCGTGCGACCGGCCCAGACAAGCAACACACAGCTCAGGAGAGTCTCCTACCGTGATGAAACGCGGCCAGGGAGACACACATCTCCGGAACTGGTTAACTGCTCGGACATACTGACAACTTTCAGGTGAGTAGGATACACGGAATCATTCAAACACAACATCAACCAACGTGCCTGCTGAATAGAAAAAAGCTAATGAGCTATGTGCCGGTGTGCTTATATGCCCCTACGGTTATGCCGTCACATGCTACCGTTCTCACTAGGACCAATAGGATTGGAGTAGTTTTCATTCGCATTCAGCCCTGTCATGCCTAAAGGCGTTCCCATAGTGTCGTAACCGACGCAGTTCGAGTTCCCCTCGAAGGGGAACCACAAAGTTGGTCCTTTCGGCAATAAGGAGGTGGATTAGAATGAATTTTGACCAGTCTGTATCGACGCCGTTTCATTTGTGAGATTCCTCCAGTGCCACCGGAAATTCTGCTAGATATCCCTTATTTTCGGCCAGATATCCGTTACCTTCCACTTCCTTTGTGTTGGCTTTCTAAACTCCGGTGGATTTCTGAGGACTTTGGTTACCTGGTCCTCTGCAGGGTAAATCCAGACAGCCAGCTAGACTATCTGTCCAATCCTGTTTTCTGTTGCACGACTGAAACTACTTTTGAAAAACGTACACTAGTACTAGATCAGTTCTGACTGATACAACCAAACAAAACACTGGAAAGGTGCTGTCAGAAACTATTAAGACTGTGCCAAAACACAGCATCCATCTAGAGCATCATGATGTGCAGAACTGGCGGACTCATCTGCTTTTGAGCTGAATACATTTCCAGTGAGTCTCATTCATTTTCTGTCTGCCAAATTTGGCCTTCATACCTTCCTCTCCAGTGAATGATTGGAGTCATGACTGTGTGAGCAATGGCAATATATTGCACTCCTGATAGGAGAACTGAACTTGACTTTTACATAACTCTTTTTTTCTCTCCTTTAGAAATTGCTTTGTGTTTTGATGACAACTCCACACACTGATGCAGATTGGCAAAAATAATTTGCATTTGGGAGTTCCAACAAGGACATAGACACAAGTGAAAAAGTGAGATGAGATCAGCATATTTGATGAATATGAATATTTGCATATAAAACAGATAATTTTCAAGAACAAAGCATATCTTTGTCAAATCTGTATTAATGTTATCTAATGACAACACTGGATGCATCTGAAATCTCTCCACCGCCAAACAACAATGTATGTTTACTAGAGCTGCAAAAAATAATTGTTTAGTCATTAACTTTGAAATTAATCTGCAACTTTTTTGATAATCAATTAATCGGTTTGAGTAATGTTTTAAGAAAACAAGTCAAAAATCTCAGATTCTAGCTTCATAAATGCGACTATTTACTAGCTTCTTTAATCCTCTGTTACAGTAAACTGAATAACTTTGAGTTGTGGACAAAACAAGACACTTGATGATGTCATCTTGGCCTTTGGGAAACACTGATACACATTTTTCAGCATTTTCTGACATTTTACAAACCAAACTACTTTATTAATCAACAATGAAAATAATCGTTAGTTGCAGCCCTGCTTACTATTTCTGATTCTGTGACATTACATGTAACAAGAACAAGCTCTAGCACAATCAAATAATTTAGATTAGGAGGCAAAAGTGACTAGTCCACCTGTCACAACAACATTAAGTCAACTTTAACATCTTAACACTACATGTTGCAGTTATGTAAGTTTGTGAAAACTAGCTAGCAAGCGAGCAAAGAGGCTAAGCTAATAGTAATGATAAATGCTAGAAATAACTAGCTAAAAGTAATGCCCAAACAGTTTAAATGATTAGCTAAAAGTAATAGAGAAATGCTAAAGAAATAGCTAAAAGTGTAAATAGTTAGCTAACAGTTAAAATAGTTAGCTAATTATTGAAATAGTTAGCTAAAACTAGTTGATTAATGGTTTAACATTCAGCTTCACTCCAAGTAGTAGTAGCAGCCTTGTAGTATTTCAATTGCTGACCAAATTTACTTTATATTGCCAGTTCAATTGTATAAATAGAAATAAATGAATAGTAATAAATATCCACTTTTATATAATGAATAGTGTAATACAGGGCTGTGGGGATACTTCTGACCAAAATGGTTAGGAACCACTGCCCTAACCCATCTACAGTGGTGTAAAAAAGTGTACCCGTGCGTGCGTGCGCAAGTGGTATATTCTGTGTAGTACATGGGTGCGTGAGTGTGTGTGTGCTGGGCATTTGGGGCTCATAGTCTTAACATACAGTGGTGTGAAAAAGTGTTTGCCCCCTTCCTCATTTCCTGTTCCTTTGCATGTTTGTCACACTTAAGTGTTTCGGAACATCAAACCAATTTAAACAATAGTCAAGGACAACACAAGTAAACACAAGATGCAATTTGTAAATGAAGGTGTTTATTATTAAAAGGAGAAAAAAAATTCCAAACCATCATGGCCCTGTGTGGAAAAAGTGATTGCCCCCTACACCTAATAACTGGTTGGGCCACCCTTAGCAGCAACAACTGCAACCAAGTGTTTGCAATAACGTGCAATGAGGCTTTTACAGCGTCCTGGAGGAATTTTGGCCCACTCATCTTTGCAGAATTGTCCTAATTCAGTTACATTAGAGGGTTTGAGAGCATGAACGGCCTTTTTAAGGTCATACCACAACATCTCAATAGGATTCAGGTCAGGACTTTGGCTAGGCCACTCCAAAGTCTTCATTTTGTTTTTCTTCAGCCATTCGGTGGTGGACTTGCTGGTGTGTTTAGGATCATTGTCCTGCTGCAGAACCCAAGTTTGTTTCAGCTTGAGTACACGAACAGATGGTCGGACATTCTCCTTCAGGATTTCTTGGTAGACAGCAGAATTCATAGTTCCTTTTATCACGGCAAGTCTTCCAGGTCCTGAAGCAGCAAAACAGCCCCAGACCATCACACTACCACCACCATATTTTACTGTTGGTATAATGTTCTTTTTATGAAATGCAGTGTTCCTTCTACGCCAGATATACTTGGACACACACCTTCCAAAGAGTTCCACTTTTGGCTCATCGGTCCACAGAATGTTGTCCCAAAAGTCTTGGGGATCATCAAGATGTGTTCTGGAGAAATTGAAACGAGCTTTGATGTTCTTTTTGCTCAGCAGTGGTTTTCTCCTTGGAACTCTGCCATGCAGGCCATTTTTGCCCAGTCTTTTCCTGATGGTGGAGGCATGAACGCTGACCTTAACTGAGGCAAGTGAGGCCTGTAGTTCTTTGGACGTTGTTGTGGGGTCTTTTGTGACCTCTTGGATGAGTCGTCGCTGCGCTCTTGGGGTAATTTTGGGCAGCCGGCCACTCCTGGGAAGGTTCACCAGTGTTCCATGTCTTCGCCATTTGTGGATAATGGCTCTCACTGTGGTTCGCTGGATTCCCAAAGCTTTGGAAATGGCTTTATAACCCTTTCCAGACTGATAGATCTCAATTACTTTCTTTCTCAATTGTTCCTGAATTTCTTTGGGTCTCGGCATGATGTGTAGCTTTTAAGGATGTTCTGGTGGACCTTACTGTGTCAAGCAGCTCCTATTTAAGTGATGCCTTGATTGTGAACAGGTGTGGCAATAATCAGGCCTGGGTGTGGCTAGAGAAATTGAACTCAGGTGTGGACAACCACAGTTATAGTATGTTTTAACAAGGGGGCAATCACTTTTTCACACAGGGCCATGATGGCTTGGATTTTTTTTCTCCTTTAATAATAAACATCTTCATTTACAAATTGCATTTTGTGTTTACTTGTGTTGTTCTTGACTATTGTTTAAATTGGTTTGATGTTCCGAAACACTTAAGTGTGACAAACATGCAAAGGAACAGGAAATGAGGAAGGGGGCAAACACTTTTTCACACCACTGTATGTTAAGACTATGAGCCCCAAATGCCCAGCACACACACACTCACGCACCCATGTACTACACAGAATATACCACTTGCGCACGCACGCACGGGTAATGATTCCTTTCAACTGCATAATTATTACTTTGCATTTCATTTCTGCATATTTGGAGCACTTTATTATAGATGAAAGTAAAATTTAGCATGTTATAAATAGTCCTCTTTTTCCTCAGACTAATGAACTTATTAAGCCTTCTGTTGTTTCCTGCAAGAAGCTGTCATCCATTTTTAAGAGCACCAGTGACACTCTCTTCAAAATCAGAAAGAGAAAGTCCTGCGGGGGGGGCCCACACATTCATTGTATTTTTTTTTTTTTTGGGGGAGTAGTCTTTCTGATGAGTCCCGACAATGAAGTAAACATCAAAAGACTGCAGACAGAGAGGGAAAGGCAGGAAAAGGGTAAAGGAGAGACACAAGGGGGAAAGAAGGAAACCGAGGAGCAGGATGAAAGGTGAGAGGAAGGAAGAGAGAAGTGAGTGATAGAGGGTCAACAATAGTATGAATGGAGGAAATGAGTCCAGGGGCCTGCTGGGCTAATGATGACGAAGATGAGGAACCCTGCATAGTCCTGCTCCCTCTAATGAAGCTCACAATAGACACACACATAAATGTGTTTTACTTTACTTGTGAGGACCCTTGTGGACTAATTTAACCCTAACCATTTACATGTGGAACCCTAATTGTAAAAGAAATTCTAGTCTGCTCTCATTTCATCAAAAAGTGCTTCTCTGTTTATATGTTGGTCATCCTTATGATCATAAAAATGAGTCATGAAGCCAGATATGATATGAAGAGGAGGAGTAATCAGTCAGCACAAAATCATCTGAGTAATTTTGTAATCACTGCGAAACAAACACAAAATAAGAGTAGCTATATGTTGATACCTTTAGATGGGGGTCAAAATCCTCCCTAAAAAGGTGGGGGGTCTAAATCCCCCCTATGTTGACACCTTTGCGCGTACCCGTCGCACGCTCGTGCATGTGCCTTATGGTCTATTAGGGAGGGGTTGATTTCCCCCCTATCTGAAGCTGCGCACGCAGATTGTCAAAATTAATGGAATCAAGTGCAAATTGTATAAAAGAAGAATAATAATGACGGTAAGTCAATGATTAATGTTTTTAAAAGCTTGACTACTAATGTTGTGTGTTTAAACGGCTAGGTTGTGTGTGTGGGTGTGTGTGTGTATGTGTGTGTGTGTGTGTGTGTGTGAGCTGAAGGTCTAAAAACAACGTTGTTTTAGACTGCTTGCTAAAATGTTGTGATGTGACGTTTTTAGCTAGCTAGCTTGCTGCAGTGTGTGTGTGTGTGTGTCTGGGGGAGTGCTGGTTTTTAAACTTTTATGGGTTAAGGTTGTATGACTAGGTTGAGATTTTCCCCCTTTAAAAGTCTCCACTTACTACATCAAGACTACTACGTCAGAGGGTCCTGATGACATGGTATTAAAACATTAGGACAGATAAGGAAAGCAGGAAGAAAAAAAACATAACATATGTACATTACCACTCATACCATAGACCAAAGTACTATGAAGGGGGGGGGTAGAGTTCCAGACCAGTTGGGAGAAAGAGAAATTTCAATAAATACACAAATATATCTATCATCGTACGGGACCTTCATTATTAAAGAGTTTAATGGCCTGTGGAACAAAGGAGAGCTTGGATCTGTTTTTTTTTAAACAAAGGAGCACAGTATCGTCGTCCTGCAGTTCAAATGAGGAGGAAAGGGGGTGCTTCTGATTGCTCACAATACTATTTGTCTTTCTCAGTATTCTGTTTTTATATAAACTTTCCATACTTGGGAATGGAATACCCGATAGTTTGCTGGAAGTTATTATTATTTTTCTAATGTAGTTTTTTTGTGCTTCAGTGGCGTTGCCAAACCAACAGATGATGCCAAAGGAAAGAACACTTTCAATGAAAGCACAGTAGAACATCTGAAGTATGTTGCTGCTGACATTAAAGACAACAGTTTCCTTAAGAAGAACATTCTTTGTTGGGACTTAGTATTTAATCTGTCAGACCAACTGTCCCATTTAAGTTTGTGGTTGAGCACCATGCCGAGGTATTTATACTCAGTGACAGTATCTAAGGGAATCCCATGTATAAAAGTGCGTTTAAGGGACTGTACTTTCCTAAAATTGATTAACATCTCCTTTGTTTTAGAGGTATTTAAGATAAGGTTTGACTTCTCACACCAATCAGTAAAAAAGTCAAGAACTGTCCCATGCTCCTCTTCCTGGTCGTAAAGGAGACTAACCAGGGCGGTATCATCCGCATACTTGATAAAATGCCACAGCATTTTGTGTTTTGCATACAAGTCAAATACATACCTGTTGATACATTTCAGTCAAAGCCTCTTCATGCACATGGTAATAAATTCAAATGATCTTAAATTAAATTGGAAAAGTTTGTAATTCATATTTTGCACATGCATAAGAGGTAACATATAAAGAGTGACCAAAACAAACAAATGTTTGTCCACATATGAAGAAAACTTAGCTTTATTCAAACATTGTCACTGAGGTAACAGAAAAATATATTTAACAGTTTGGAAAAATGTAAATGCAAATTTTTGTCAGGAACATATTAAACACCCAAGCAACAAAGTGAAAATGTGTAACCACAAGGACCTGAACCTGGCGTACCAGAAAAAAGTGGCACACCTCTGTCTTGTACTTATGTGCATTCATTGTACCCCAATTGTTTCAACCACAGGTTATCTTTCTCAAAGTAGTTAGTCCACACCATGATAACACCTACCTATATAATGAACTATACTTACAGTAAGTAGGCCTACCAAGCTGCATTAAAATAACATAGCCTATGACACACAGTCAAACTAGCCAGATACACTTACAGGACATTTACTTCCACAAAATATGGTAAATCATAAAAACTGTGGTTTGCAACAGTAATTATGAGAGTTTGGGAACACTGAAACACGTTGTAAGCAGAGAATGAAGAGTGAACCTGACAAAGCAAAATACTAATGTAAAATATCCAGTGTTGTGGTGTTTTTATATTGTTTCAGTTATCCTGCTAGCTAGGCTGCATACGGTGTGGTACTACGTGTTTTTTCTTGTTAAATTCTCATTTAGAGGTGCCAAAATGTCTTGTAGTTTTATGTAGTTTTTAGCTAGCTTGCTGGGTAGCTGTTTCAGCCTTAAATCACATACAACACAAAGAGGAAAACTTTTCAGGATTTCCAGACTGTGTAGAGGAGACACACAAGCCGATTTTTTTCTTGTTTTAAATTAAATTAAGTGATTTAAGGAGCAAATCTATTTCTAACTTAAATACCTGGAAGGAAGGTTTGTCCCTTCTGCCATTTCTGTCTATAAATAAAAAACTAAGTTTGCAAAACAAAAAATTAACTATATATTATATTCTTTATAAATCTTTTATGCTAAGAGAGTAAGGTGAATCAAAAGGGTGACTATTTAAGTCCCTGAGAAATATTTTACTTTTCTCACACTCAAAAATAGGTTTGATAGTGTTACATCTGTATCACCACAGAAAGAACAAGCACTGCTTATGTTTGCATATCTTGCTACTGTAACATTTACGGGGAACATTTTATGAAGAATGTTTGATTTTAACCTACTTCACTCTATTTGTAATTCAGTATTTACTAGGTAACAATCAAGCTCTTTTCCAGTTACTCCCAGGAATTAAAGATTCCCAGTAAAATTGCCCTCTAGGAGTTATTCTTTTTCTAAATTTAAAGATCTGACAAATATGGTTATTATTACATTTCTTATCTAGCACACTAACCCCATTTTAAGTTAACTTATGTTGTGTTACACTGTTCAACCCAAAAGACAGGTGACCTTTAATCAGGGTGTTAAATTCCCTAAATGGGTCTGGGAAGCCATGACATAACAAAAAAAATATGTTATGTTAAAATAGCGCAAGAACTATCAAATAAAGAAATAATGTTATTGATGCCACATTCAAACCATCTAGAGAAATCAAGGGATTTGTTTTTAACTTTTAAATATTTGATTAGGAATATAAACCACGAGGATATAGAATATATAATACATCTCCTGATACAACCAATTCTAAATGAGTGCACGGTGGCTGTGAAGTCCAAAAAGTCTAAACCACCCTGTGCTTTACAGTCAGAAAGAACCTCCTTTTTTAAGTTTTTGAGGTTTATTTTTCAGAGGAAGTTGAGAAAGATTTTATTAATCTCTTTAAGTGTTTTGTCATTTGATAATGCTGGAAAAATCTTACTATCACATGTTTCCTTGATTTGATGAAGACAAAGAGAGGCTGAGGGTCCAATTGAGAATTAAGAAAAGGGTTCTATCATGTAAATGAGAAATTCAACAAAAATACTGTTAATCAACATTCTATTGACTTAGCCTAGTCTAAGACACCTGAGGGTAGGAGACAGAAGGTTACTTACTGGTGTGAGGAAAAAAAGGCTTCTTTCTATATGTTAAATGGACTTGACCTAATCAATTCTTTAGAGTCAAAGGAAGAGAGGGGGAAGGTGAGAGACAGTAGAGCTGTCCTGACCTCTTCGGGGAAAATTGGGCATCCCTGTCGAATTCCACATTTTATCTCAAATCTATTAGTTGGATTGTGATTAATTATCACATAACTATTAATGTCTTTATGAAGCATCTCAATAACATAAATATAAGCAACACCAAAACCAAATAATTTAAGAGTCTTCAAAAGAAAAGTATGCTCAGTAGGATCAAAGAAGGCCTTGTAGAAATCTAGAAAAAGATTAAGATGTGACGTGTTTCTAAGATGATGTCACCAAGGCCTGTTTTAAGGCTACTGGCATAAACTAAGGCTATTATTTTATAATCAATAGTTAATAGTGAAATTGGACGGTAGTTGTCAACAAACCGTGTGTCCTTACTCGGTTTAGGGATAAGTGAAATAATACCTTGTTTTATAGTGGTGGTCATCTCTTTCTGTTCCATACATCCTTTATACATACAAAGCAGCGGAACTGAATATATTCCCAAAAATGCCTAGCAAATTCTACAGAAAGCCATTTACAGTATACCAGGAGCCTTTCCTTTTTCCTGGAATGGATAGCTTTCATTATTTCAGCAGCTACATTTACATTTCAGTTACATTAGAATCACAAAGTTGTTCACAAACTAATGTTCGGGTTGTACTTACTTACTTCTTCAATAAACAAGATGCAGTTACTGAGACTAAATTTGGAAGAGTATACATTTTTTATAAAAAAGTTGTACCAAATTCTGAAATTGAAAAAAGGTCAGTAGATTTGGGGCCATTTATATTAAGAGAAGTTAAAGCTTTTCTTTGACCATCTCTTTTCTCTAGTCCAAAAAAAACAAAACAAACATGCGTTCTTCTCGCCCTCTTCTAGCCATTTGGCCCTAGATCTTATAAAGGCCCCTTTGGTTAAATCCAAACAGAGCTCCTCAAGTTGTAAGTTAAGCCTTTTAATTTCTATTTTTCTTCTTCATTAATAGTATTAGATCATTCATTTAATCTATCAAGTAATTTAGTTTGCAGTCTTTCACACCCAAGTTGGAAATCAATGCAACCAGTTCTATTTGTTATAGTGTATCGAGCACCTGGTCCATACTCTGAATTCTTATCTGAATTTGCAGAGCTTTTGTCAAATTTAGTGCTAAAAACGGACAAAGTTATTATTTTAGGGGATTTTAATATTCACTTGGACGATGAGAATGATGAGCCTTAGTATTGCGTTTATCTCTCTATTAGATTCTATTGGCTTCTCTCAAAGTGTTCATAAACCGATTCACCATTTTAACCACACCCTCGATCTTGTTCTGGTATATGGTGTTGAAATTGAACATTTAATAGTGTTCCTACAGAATCCCTTTCTATCTGACCACTGTTTGATAACTTTTGAGTTTATACTGCTGAACTACACGCCATTAGGCAAAAACTTCTAGGTATAAAAATGTATAGGAAGGCCCTCCGTAATGCCAGAGCAGCGTACTACTCGTCATTTATAGAGGAAAATAGGAACAACCCCAGGTTTCTTTTCAGCACCGTAGCCAGGCTGACGGAAGGTCACAGCTCTACTGAGCCAAGTATTCCCATAGCTCTTAGTAGTAACAACTTCATGAGAATCTTCAATGATAAAATTATAACTATTAGAAGCAAAATTCACCAAGACCTGCCTTTACCTGACTTATCTCTAAACTCAGGAACCTTAGAAACAGCTGTAAAAGCAGATGTATGTTTAGACTGCTTTGCTTGACTTGATCTTTATCAATTTAATTCAATCATTTCTTCATCTAAACCATCAACCTGCCTCTTAGACCCCATCCCGACTAGGCTACTTAAAGAAGTTTTACTCTTAGTCAACACTTCTCTACTAGATATAACCAATCTATCTTCATTAACAGGCTATGTACCACAGTACTTTAAAATAGCTGTAATTAAACCTCTTCTGAAAAAGCCCAACCTTGATCCAAATGTTTTAGCCAAATATAGACCTATATCCAACCTTCCATTTCTCTCTAAGATTCTTGAGAAAGTAGTTGCCAAACAGCTATGTGACTTCCTGCATAGCAACAGCTTATTTGAGGATTTTCAGTCAGGATTTAGAGTTAATCATAGCACAGAGACAGCACTTGTGAAAATGACTAATGACCTCCTAATTGCATCAGACAAAGGACTTATCTCTGTACTGGTGTTATTAGATCTTAGTGCTGCATTTGATACCATTGACCACCATATCTTATTACAGAGATTTCAACATTTAATTGGCATTAAAGGAACTGCTCTAAGCTGGTTTAAGTCTTATTTATCAGATCGATCTCAGTTTGTTCATGTTAACGATGAATCCTCCGTGCACGCCAAAGTTAGTTATGGAGTCCCACAAGGATTTGTGCTCGGTCCAGTCCTGTTCACTTTCTATATGCTTCCTTTAGGCAATATTATCAGGAAACACTCCATAAACTTTTCATTGTTATGCAGATGATACTCAATTATATCTATTAAGCCAGATGAAACTAATAAGTTAGCTAAACTTCAATTGTGCCTTCAGGATATTAAAACCTGGATGACCTGTAATTTTCTAATGTTAAACTCAGATAAAGTTAGAAGTTAAGATAAAGATGAAGTTATTATTCTGGGGCCCAAGCACTTCCGTGACGCATTATCCAAAGAGATAGTTACTCTGGATGGCATCACCCTGGCCTCCAGCACAACTGTGAGGAATCTTGGAGTCTTGGAGATCTTTGATCAGGACATGTCCTTTAATTCCCACATAAAGCAAATTTCAAGGATCGCCTTTTTCACCTACGTAATATTGCAAAAATCAGGAATATCCTGTCTAAAATTATCAGGCTGCTCAAAAAAAGTCCATAAAGACTCTTCAGCTGATCCAGAATGCTGCAGCACGTGTTCTGACAGGAACCAGGAAAAGTGATCACATCTCATCATCTTGTGGTTCCTAGAGTCTCTAAAAGTAGAACGGGAGCCAGAGCGTTCAGCTATCAGGCTCCTCTCCTGTGGAACCAGGTTCCAGTTTGGGTTCGGGAGGCAGACACCGTCCCCACATTTAAGAGTAGGCTTAAGACTTTCCTCTTTGATAAAGCTTATAGTTAGGGCATAGAATTGAATATTGTTAGGGAGTGAGGAGTCGCAGCGTCCGCCTAACCCGGTCCACCTGCTTCTCGTCATAGTTGTCAGATTTTTCTATCATATAATCAATAATTTAATAAAACTAGAGGGAGGCAGGGCATACAGCCCAATCCGGTTGGGGAGAGTTCTAGCCTGACCAGGCTCCTCTCTTTGCCCTGTCTCTCCTAGTGTCCTCCTATGTCTGTAATAGGTTTAGACAGCTGGGGGACTTCCTTTGACACACTGAGCTCCTCTCTCCTCTATCTTTCTATCTTTCCATTTATGTGCATCCATGTCCCAGAAATGCTTGTTACTAACCTAGCTCTGGGGAGTCATTCCCCGGAGTCCTTATGTTCTTTTTCTCCCAGCATGTTTCCTTGGATCAGGGAGGCTCCAATATCATGGTTGCAGCTGTCGCCATAGTCCCGCTACATGTTCTGCTGTGCCCTGCTACATCCTGCTACGCTCTGCTGTGCCCTGCCACGTTCTGCTGTGCCTTGTAATGCCCCACAGTGCCCTGCTATGCCATGAACTACTACAAAGAACTACTACAAACTACTATTTTTTGTGACTGTTATTGCCACTCTTCATTCTAACCTAGCCTGGGTCTGTCCGATGTTTCTGCCTAAAAGGAAGTTTTTCCTCGCCACTGTCGCTTGCTGTGGAGGAAACTACTAGAACTGTTGGGTCCTTGTAAATTCTGGAGTGTGGTCTAGACCTACTCTATCTGTAAAGTGTATCGAGATAACTCTTGTTTTGAATTGATACTATAAATAAAATTGAATTGAATTGAATTCAGGTGCCGCCGGCAATTCCGCCGGATGTCCTTATCGGCAGGACGTCCCTCACCTTCCTCTTTCTTTGTGTTGGCATTCTAAACTCTGGTTGATTTCTGAGGACTCTGGTTAACTGCTCCTCAGATCTCTGCAGGATAAATCCAGACAGCTAGCTAGACTATCTGTCCAGTCGGAGTTTTCTGTTGCACGACTAAAACAACCTTTGAACTTACACGTTCCACCAAAACAAGTTCCTTCCAGAGTCTATTTTGCAGAGGCACCATGGCTGCGTCCGGCGCTTAGCACCGCCCAAGGCGATTATGATTGTTTAAAGAAATGTATGAAAACTAAAAAATTTTCAAATTTAATCCAAAAAATAAAATTGTCGACAGCTTTGTACTCCATTTTGTTGTGTACTCATCAAATTAGCATGGCAAACAGTTTACTTCCAATAGCGGCAGCCATATGATAGAAACGTCATCAACACGCCCACTCACTGTTAGTTCTCTGGACTTGCTGGGCTTAAGGTAGTCGGACATTACACCGACAGGGAGCTGAACGTTAAGGGAGCAGCGGCCCAGTACATTCAAGGCACACAGCCACACTGATTAATTGATTTTATTAGACCATTTCATTATAAGATATGATACAGCTTTGCACCATACAATACAAAGTCAGGATAACACAATAAAGCCCTCAGACTTATTTCCATTGTGGTCCTTTGGGGGGAGAGGGGACTAGTACTGCTTTTATTTTTTCACAATCAAACATTAATTCTTATATTCAAATGCCTTTTTTGTCTTTTTATTGTAAAAAATATTATCACATCTAATCATCAGCATCATCACTATTTCATATGCACTGACTGACTGAAGAAAGTCATTTAATGTAACGCCATGCACTGGATGTAAGCGGAGGTGGATAGCCTCCAACAATCTGAATCACCGCAGGAATGTTCCAGCTACTAGCTATTATGGGATCTGAAGGCGGAGGAAAGGAGTGTGTGTGTGTGTGTGTGTGTGTGTGCATGTGAGAGAGAGGTGGTGGGGGTGAAAAGGTTGAGAAATGTAGCTCAGCGTAAATTCTTTTAGGAAGACCTAATGTTTAATCAGTGCACTCTTAAATAAATTCAGCTGTTATCCTAATAAATGTATATTTTTATATATGTATATATGCAACTAGTCTCTCCTGATTTAAATATAGCTCAGTGTAAATTCTTTCGGGAAGACCCAATTTAATCAATGCTTTCTTCCTAAATGGAATCAGCTGGTGGAGGCGTTCACCTTCCTGCTTAATCAATCAGAATCATATACAAATTGCAAGGGCCAATCACAGAGTCACAACCCTGCTTTAAAAAATCTGTTTCTCCCTTTGCTATTCAGCAGTCGTTGCAGGAAAAGAGTGCAACCCTCCACCCCCCATACCACCTCCATTCATCTACTCCAGCTGATCCTCCTTCAAAATAGTCTCGGGAAGGAACTTGTTTTGGACCCACCCCCGCAAAAGTAAACATACATCATTAAATGAAGTTAACTGTTCACACAATACAGTAACATGAGCTATTTAAACTCGGGATACATGGTTAAGCGCCAACTACTCTTATAGTGTATCTCAGTGTGTACTTTGTCCAAAGAAATCCCGCCAAAGGGTCCAAAAACGTCCCAGTCAGAGAGTAAATGTTGTAAATGTATTCTTTGTCAATCTTTACACTCATTCCCTGGAAGAACCAAAATGGCGTGCCTTGTTGCACGATCCAAATTTTCTTAAAAACTTGCCATTTTTAGCGTGTAGCTTTTCACTCAAAGTTTATTGTTGTCGTTTCCTGTAGTGAAAAAAGTTTTGGAACAGTAACACAAAGAGAGCAGGAGGTGAGGGACAAAAGCCTGACATCTAGAGTGTGGGCCATGTGCAGGATGTCATGCTTTATCTTGGAAAACTTCCATAGATCCACACAACGAGCCTCTCAAAGAAACCCAAAATCCAGCCTAATGGAAGAGCTCAGTGGTTGGACAATGCTAGTGATGCCCCAGCTCTATGGCAGGTACTGTATCTCTGTGCAATCACTCACCACTTTATAATAAAAAGTAGAATAAGGAAGGGGAAAACATTCCCTCTCCAACATAACTAGCATAGAAGGCCAAACATTGATGAAACCATTTAGTTACACATCGCATATGTCACTGTGCACATTGAGCTCCCAACTACCTGGATCACACTGCTCACATACCCTTTCAATCATGGCGGTGTCACTAATAAGAATACAAGCTCACAAGCCTTCACAAGTCAAGTCTCAAGTCTTTGAGCTAGAGTCAGTCTACATAGTTTGCATTCAACAATAATATTGTTTTGGCCTTGTTGTCTGAAGTTTTTAAAGCTAAGCTGGGGCTCAGGTGGTAGAGTGGTTGCCTACCAAAAGGAAGGGTTGGGGGTTCAATCCCTGGCACTGCATTCGCATGTTGAAGTGTACTTGGGGAAAATACTGAACACCAAATAGAATATGTGTGTGTGAATGTTTACCTAATGAGCAGGTGGCGCCTTGTATCACAGCCTTGGCCACCAGTGTAGCAATGAGTTCCTGTACTGTGTAAAAGCGCGTTGAGTAGACTAGAAAAGCGCTATATAAATACAGTCCGTTGCCATTCGGATTAATGTGTGATTCATTTTTTTTATTTTTAGTATGTGTCCTAGTAGTAGTAGTATGTATAGGTTACGCGTGGAGGGGAATAACCTTTATTAGAATTTTCCTTTTTTTGATTTGAAGATTGTTCACGCAGCAGGCATCTCCAGTCAAGTCTTAAGTCCTTTGCGGACGAGTCTCAAGACAAGTTGAATATTATGTCTAGTTTGGAGTTGTATAATTTGTCTATCTTGGATGGGTTATAATTCAGATTGACATAAATGACAGATGAAACATGGACATGGATGGTAGGTGATAGCTGGAAAAAAAAGAATGTGTATATATGTATGTGTGTATGAATGTGTATATGGGTATACATGTGTATATGTGCCTGTAAATAGGTGTATATGCATGGATGTGTATGTGTACATGTATAAATAAGTGAAGAATTAAATTGTTTGTACAGTAGAAAATTTGAAAAACGCAGAAACGTTTTTTTAACTTCTTACTCCTTTTTGAACATGGAATCAAACAGAAGTTCGTGTGTAAGTGCGTATTGAGTCAGATTCTCAAACTTGATTCCCCGTCTCTGCCAATATGTCACCATGATTAAAAGGTATGTTGGTTTGAAGCATATTGAGGCCTTTAAAGTATCTGTGTTACCACTTTTACTATATTTGCATAAGCATGTACACACGCAGTGAGCTATCTGGTCTGACTGACAACTGGTACTTTGGGAATACATAGAGGATAATGGAACATCTGATGACACTCTGCAGCTGTGGGCTGAGAGTTAGCAGACCACACAAGCTCCACAACCACAGCTCCACAAAGCCCTTGAGAAAGCGGGCAGGGACCTGCATCACAGCAGCATTAGATTTAGGCCCGGAGATTGCCAGAGTCATTCCCCAGACCGGCGGAGGAAACGTGGAGGCTGGAAGTGAAGACGGCTACTGTTACTGCGTTACTGAGGAAAGTTATTAAACTCCTAATTGCTATGCTGTAACTGTTCAGCTCACACAGTGGTACACTTGGCTTGGACTGAGTAGATCCTATAGACCAAGAGACTGAGTGGCATGAACCAGTTCATTAAAGCGAAGCAAGGTGGTGGTAAAAAACAATACATTGATTATACTTTCACTGGCTGGTCTGAAGGTTAAACAACGAGATAGAAAAGAACAAAACAATAAAGAAATCCCCTTGAATTGGGTAGAATCCAACAGGCGTAACGTGATGCGGATCCATCCTCAACTGCTAAGAGTAGTTAAAACTCCAAGAACTCTGGATCATCACCGGCCACTTCATAAAAGAAGTTGCTCAGTAACTCAGTCGCTAAGTTCCTTTATATTGCACATTTCCATATCTTTATCTTTAGTGTTCTGTGCTGTTTGGTTTTGCCTTACATTTGCACTATTAAGAAGGTTTTACTGTATAGTATGTACATATTACTTATTGTATAAATCATTTATCTGTCTTTATCTTCTCTGTACATTACTTACCATTTTTTTTTATTTTATATATAACTTTTTTTAATTTTATTTGTATATATTCCTGTCTTCTATGTTATACAGTGAGGAAAATAAGTATTTGAACAACCTGCTAATTTGCAAGTTCTCCCATTAAAAAAGAAAATCCAGAAATCACAATGTTTGATTTTTTTAACTATTTATTTGTATGATACAGCTGCAAATAAGTATTTGAACACCTATCAGCTAGAATTCTGACCCTCAAAGACCTTTTAGTCTGCCTTCAAAATGTCCACCTCCACTCCATTTAATATCCTAAATTAGATGTACCTGTTTGAGGTTGTTAGCTGCATAAAGACACCTGTCGACCCCATACAACCAGTAAGAATCCAACTACTAACATGGCCAAGACCAAAGAGCTGTCCAAAGACACTAGAGACAAAATTGTACACCTCCACAAGGCTGGAAAGTGCTAGTGGTGAAAAGGTCCACTGTTGGAGCAATCATTAGAAAATGGAAGAAGCTAAACATGACTGTCAATCTCCCTGGGACTGGGGCTCCATGCAAGATCTCACCTGGTGGGGTCTCAATGATCCTAAGAAAGGTGAGAAATCAGCCCAGAACTACACGGGAGGAGTTGGTCAATGACCTGAAAAGAGCTGGGACCACCGTTTCCAAGGTTACTGTTGGTAATACATTAAGACGTCATGGTTTGAAATCATGCATGGCACGGAAGGTTCCCCTGCTTAAATCAGCACATGTCAAAGCCCGTCTTAAGTTTGCCAATGACCATTTGGATGATCCAGAGGAGACATGGGAGAAAGTCATGTGGTCAGATGAGACCAAAATAGAACTTTTTGGTCATAATTCCACTAACCGTGTTTGGAGGAAGAAGAATGATGAGTACCATCCCAAGAACACCATCCCTACTGTGAAGCATGGGGGTGGTAGCATCATGCTTTGGGGGTGTTTTTCTGCACATGGGACAGGGCGACTGCACTGTATTAAGGAGAGGATGACCGGGGCCATGTATTGCGAGATTTTGGGGAACAACCTCCTTCCCTCAGTTAGAGCATTGAAGATGGGTCGAGGCTGGGTCTTCCAACATGACAATGACCTGAAGCACACAGCCAGGATAACCAAGGAGTGGCTCTGGAAGAAGCATATCAAGGTTCTGGCGTGGCCTAGCCAGTCTCCAGACCTAAACCCAATAGAGAATCTTTGGAGGGAGCTCAAACTCCGTGTTTCTCAGCGACAGCCCAGAAACCTGACTGATCTAGAGAAGATCTGTGTGGAGGAGTGGGACAAAATCCATTCTGCAGTGTGTGCAAACCTGGTGGAAAACTACAAGAAACGTTTGACATCTGTAATTGCCAGAGATGGGTAGAGTAGCCAAAAATTGTACTCAAGTAAAAGTACTGTTACTTCACAATAATATGACTCAAGTAAAAGTAAAAGTAGTCATCCAAATAATTACTTGAGTAAGAGTAAAAAAGTCCTTGATGAAAAAACTACTCAAGTAGTGAGTAACGTCTGATTTATTTCCTAACACAAGCATTAATCAGACAGACAAAAATATAAAGTAATCATCTTTAGGCAAATTATAGTTCATCCAATCAATAGAATAAATTAAAATTAATTTATTAATTACAAAATAGCTTAAGTGAAGAGACTTAAACATCAAATTTTGATGGATAATATATATATATATATATATATATATATATATGAAATGTTCAAAACATGTGTAAAAGACAAACATTCGCCTATCCACAGCAAAAACAAAAATAACTGCTACATGTTTTCTCAAGTTAGATGTTGAGTTGTTGGACGCTGAAATGTCCGTTTGTTTTGGTCGCCACAGAAGGCGCCGCATAATGTAGCTGCTGTTTCGCACTTTTATTAAAAGGTAAACATGCTTTCACTATGAGGCCGGGGGGGGTTCCTCCTGGTCTGTGTTGCATTGCCAACGGTAGATTCTAACATTTGCTATGCTACAACTGTCTCTCTCTCTCTCTCTCTCTCTCTCTCTCTCTCTCTCTCTCTCTCTCTCTCTCTCTCTCTCTCTCTCTCTCTCTGTCAAAATAAAACATTAAAATGAGGCGTACGCGGTGGGATAAAAACAATGACGCGTAGAATACCAAAGAGGTAAAAAGAAAAGTAACGAGCTCATTGTATGTACTCCGCTGATGTAGCGGAGTAAGAGTACAGTTTCTTCTTCACTAATCTACTCAAGTAAAAGTAAAAGTATAGTGATTTAAAACTACTCCTCGAAGTACAATTTTTCCAAAAACTTACTCAAGTAAATGTAACGGAGTAAATGTATCTCGTTACTACCCACCTCTGGTAATTGCAAACAAAGGCTACTGTTCCAAATATTAACATTGATTTTCTCAGGTGTCCAAATACTTATTTGCAGCTGTATCATACAAATAAATAGTTAAAAAATCATACATTGTGATTTCTGGATTTTCTTTTTTGAATTATGTCTCTCACAGTGGACATGTACCTACGATGACAATTTCAGACCCCTCCATGATTTCTAAGTGGGAGAACTTGCAAAATAGCAGGGTGTTTTCCTCACTGTACTTGTTGGACGTGGCTCAAAGAGAAACTGATTTTCAATTGCTCTGTATGTCTGGCGCATATTGCATTTCAGCTGGACTTGTAGGCCGCTATATTGTTGGCCAAAATTCTGATTGGTCGATTTTTTGCCGTGTTAATTTCATCAGGTGGAAGCATACACTGTATATTATTGACGGTCTATGGGTGAAAGCATGGACCGTTACGGTCTATGGCAGGAAAGCACTAATTGCTAATGGGGGTGTTTTCAGAGCACCCCTGTTTTACAGGTAACAGTCTGTCTTCAGAACACCCCCCTTGTTTTCACCTTTTTTGGATTAGCCCAACCCACCGGAGACAGATTGAAGAAAGTACTAGAAAGCCTTCGTCTGATGGTTTGCTGAATATTTATTTAATTGTGAGTGTTTAATTTACAGTCAGTCCTCCTCTACCATGTCGAAGACATCGGCAGTGTGGCAGCATTTTACAAAAATAGATAACGGAAAAAAGTTGAATGCAAAGTTTGCAAGCAACAGTTTGCATATCGCAGCTCGACTACAAACATGGCATATCACCCTAAAAACGGTAAGCAAACTTTTCTGTGTTAGGTTGCCCTGTCTGTTTGGAGTAGGCTGTAGAACATATCAGAGTTGGCATATTTCATAGTCTAATAATCGTTTTATAACTACCGGCGCACCCACCCACAACAACGGTAGCGTTCCCCAGACACACCCACACCAAGCTGGATGTTAAGCCTCTATCATCCAAACGCTAAAATGATATCACGGACGGAATTGTCGACTTTATGTCTCAGGATATGAGGCTGATGCAGCGCTGTCAGAGCCAACAGACGAGTCATTTCAGTGCAAAACAATTAGGTCCAAAATGATGTAATATACTGCAAATAGCCCACAAGGACAAGTACTGCAGGACAGTACAGTTAATTAATCTAGCATTTTTTTCCGCACCCCCCCCCCCAGTCGATTTTTAGTCCAAATTTTCACGACTTTAGTTGACCAAGATTTTCTTTGGTTGATTACAGCCCTAAAGTAAAGTACAAGTACCTCAACATTTGGACTTAAGTACAGTTCTTGAGTAAATTAACTTAGTTACATTCCACCACTGGGAAATAACCCTAACCCAATAACAGACAAACCGTCACAGACTTGGAAACTGAATAACCAGGTTTTTCAATGCACCATGTAAACTCCACAACCCAAATATGATCCAAACCAAGGTCCAACTCAACGCAGAGATACTACAGTTCATGTAACTGTACTCAGTGAAAATGGTTTCATTATGACCCAAAGCTATTAGCAGGCAACAGCCAGAACCACAGGACATCTTATCTCTTACTAATAAGGTCACAGCATAAATCCACTAAGGACAAATCTATCTAAGCCCTCTTGACTTTACTGTGTTTTCAGTAGCATAAAAAGTAAGCTTGCTGTGGTACACAGTAATGGAACACAGTGCTAATGAGGTTACTGCAGTGCTGCCCAGGTACATGGTCTCTAAGCAGCAACATTAAATATAGCCATGCGGATGTCTGTAAGTCCACACGTGGATGGAACTTTAACATCGTACTGCAAATAAACACAATTTATACATTTCTGCACAATCATGTCAAAAGTTCAACCAAAGATCCTCTATACTAAAGATGCCAATGGTATGAAACGGTACACACTTCCTGTCTCCTAAAGGGGCGCCGTCATGTGGATGGATAAAAAGTTATATTTGTATAACTTATTAATACTTTCTAAAGCTCAAGGGTGTAACTTTGGGTTCAACATGGGGGGGGGGGGTGATCTCCACTTCTGAAAAAAATGTGTCTGTGTTGCCAGATCTTGTGAGAGTTTTGTCCGAAGACAGAGACAGGTCAAATTTAATTTTCTCCTGATGTGTCTGACTGAAAAATGCCATTTTAGTGTCAGAATGTTTTGAAGGTATGTGACTTGTAAATAATGGGCCAAATATTTTTACTTACTTACTTTGGTGACTAAAGGACGAAAGAATCGCTTATAATCTGTGTTCATGTTCACTTCTCCGGTTGGAATAAATAAACTCAGGACCTGCTGCTATTCTCCTGAAGAGTCGTGGTGGCGTAGCCCATGGGACACAGAGACAGGAAACTACTCTGAGTTGGGTCGTCTGCGTTCTAAACCGTATCTGGTTAAATTATAAAATTGATGGGTTCTGTCTAACCCCTCTCCCCCTGCCATTGGGGCTTCATCTTACCCAGACCTGGGCATTGTACGACCCACGGGCCACATCCGGCCCTTTGGGCGGCCCTAACCGGCCCACATGAGGTCAATGGGAAGTTGGCAATTAAACGTAAATAAGTGTACATCATGTATGGAATACAACTGCATTGCTTTTATTTTGAAGGTGACTGTTTTTTGTTGTTGCTTTTTTTGTGCGAACGTATGCAGCTTCTCCTTTTCTTTTCTCTGGTCGCAATTAAAAATAAGTAGAAGAAGAAGAACTGCAGTGTGTCGGCGAGCCGAGAACTGAGCGCACGAGACGTTAACATGGACGTGAATGAGCTGTTATCCCTCAGAAATGTCAGCTCAAGGGAAAGAAAGGTCGATTCAACCAAACATTATTACAAGTATTTATTTACTTAAATCAAAGGTAAAGCCAGGTGCTTAGTTTGCAGAGAACAGATCCAAGTGATAAAGGATTATAATTTAAATCACCACTACTATACTAAACACACAGAGAAATACAACTTGACTGATGCTTGGCTAGTTAAACTCCAAAAGCAACAAGGCTTTTTTACCAAGCGTTGCACGTCCAAGGATGCAGCAATCAAGACCAGCAATTGTATGCATAGTTTTGTCATGATATTTAAATAACCAGGATGTGCGCAACATCTCCATAAAATGCACACTATGAGTTGCAGCTCCTGGCAGAAATACAATGACAAAAACTGACGAATCTATAGATGTCAATAGTTCCCCTTCTCTTCAGTATATCGCTTAGTTTTTCCGCCTGGACATTATTAGGAACATTATTCTGACACACTAATGCCTTATTTATGTACTGGTTCTTGATTGAAATTATTAAAAGAGATCCTTTTTGTGTTGTGTTATTTAAGATTACTATTAATATGTTTTTGAAACATCGGAGAGGGCGGCCACCTACTATGTGAGGATTTTGTGATGAAATCAATTCTGCTACATGTGTTTATTTGGCGTGATTTTGACCTTTGTGCTATTGTATTTCTCATACAAAAATTAAAACTGGACAGTTTTTTAGTCGCTTTTTTTCCACATTTTTGACACTTTCTTCCCTACTACCACCAATATACGCACCACTTATACCAACTTATTACCTGAGTTTTACCCTTATTATTGTTTTTAATTCATGGTCAATAAACCTCATTTATATAAAATGATACCTAATTTAGGAGTTTGCATTTGAAATTGTAAATTATTTTGACTAATAGTTAAGACCAGAGGTAGAGTTTGGTCAACATTTTGTCAGGATACTGTTTTTTTTCAAATTTTTTGCTATAAAATTGAATAATAATAAAAAAAACAGAATTCAATGAAATTACTGATCCCAGCCCGTCATTTCACTTGTGTAGGGGCTGTATGGAACCATCCATTATATTTTAGGGCAATATGGTTGAAAGAAACCCAAATGTCTGATATACAAACTTTTAAAATGACCCGAGGACAACAAGAGGTAATAGACTAGGAAAAAAACTTGCTTTTTGATTTGCAAGTCTGACTTGAAAGACTTAAAAACAACTCTGGCATAAATGCATACAAAAACAAGACATCTATTTAAATCCAAAGATAATCCCAGGTGAGGGATACACAGTGTTTAAAACCCAGCAGATCCTGTGACCTCCTGAGAGCTGCATGTCTTTTTTGGTCATCGTTTGCTAATGTGGAGCGTGCAGTCAGAGCTAATTAAATTGTACAAGAGCAAAAACACAAGACTAAGTGAGGGAAAGAGAGGGGGGGGAAATGGGGGGGGAGAGGAGGGTAAAAATAACAGCACGCAAAAATAGTCCTTCAGAGGAAGCAATCACTCCTTATTATGGAGCATACCACTGTGAGATGGGGGTGGCAGAAAGTTGGACAGCACAACTGAGGAAAGCACAGACAGAATGAGAAAAGTGGAAAAGGGTGGAAAAGATAGTAGTTCAGAAAAGATTTATTTCTAACTTCTATCCTAATAACTTTCATCATTTTTCAAGACATCCACATACCTAAAGGAAATTTAGTCAGGAACACTCTTAGACTCTCATAGATTTAACTTTGGAACAAATGGAAACACATTTATACTGCTCTCTGGAACAGAGAGTGCAATGCAGAAAACACGAATCGGTACACAAGAGTAGGCCCAAAGCTAGACAGGCCCGGATTAGAATGTTCCACTATTTGTATATACATACGTTCAATAGAAAGGTATTTGATTTTCAATTTTGGGATTTTTTATTTTTTATTTTTTTTTATTTTTCCTTGAATACTGTAATAAAGTTGAGAATGATTCAACTTTTGGAGAAACGCAACTTGACGTCACACTGCGGTGGCCAGTCATATAACCGGATATCAGACTTGTTGGTGTGTTTTAAGAGAGTCCCGTACAGGAAACAGTAAACATTACTGCCTCTATCGCTGCCACACGAAAGTTTTAAAACACCAAACACAAGTTCTGAACTGTCTAGGAGTTTGTGTAACAGCTGATTGTTTCCTCAGTCACTCCGTCTCTTTTCTTTCTCTCTCTCTCTCCGGGAAATGAAGCTGCCGTCAAGTGCAGTTAGAAATGTTGAGATCTATGAGAGATCTGAAAACATTAACTGGGAAATATAAAGTCTACTTGTGCTACATTGGGGGGGGGGGGGGGACGTCACAAAAATGAGCCTTTTCAGTGGCGCTGCCACCGCTGCACCACCATCGTTTCTGTTAGCTGAATTACGAAGATGGAGGCTTGGGTGGTGGAGGCTAAGCAAGGCAGCATTGGTGTAGGAGGGATCAGTAAGGAGGGAGTCAGATTTAAATGGACCGCCTTGAGAATAGCTGGGATTGGTGTGACTGATAAAAAAAGATAGTTCAATCAGTGTGCGTATGACTTATGAACTCAGTGCTAATTTATAGGTTAATGCTTTACTGAAAAATCTATTCTATATCAGTCAGTTTATTGCAGAATTCCAGATATTTGTATAAATTATAGTTGGCTCTGTAGAAGACACTAGGATACTGTGGGACGCGATAAAAGGTTTATTAGGAGCAGTACCATACTGTTCTGCTCTAATGCGTGCAAAGCTACGTCACAGCAAAACCTTGAAGCTGAGTTCACCCGATTAGGCTCACTGTTACAAACTATTTTTACTGACCCGATAGCAGATTTACAACGATCATTATTTATTATTTACAGCGTAACTAAAATCGCCACAGCGCACACAAGTGTAGTGGTTCAATTCTCTATGAGGCCTCCCAAACTAAGAGAGTACAACTGCTGGAAAAAAAATTATCAAATGAGAAAAAAGCCTGGAGGCTCTACTTTGCATTAGCTCAGATCTTTCTGGCAGATGAAGAACATTTAATATGTTTTTTAAAATGTAATTACTATAACTCCCAATAAGGGGAAGAGAGAACTGCCAGGAGAACATTCACGAAAGGAAATGAATATCCCCATAGGTACACCATGTATTTGTCATTAATTACACACCCCAAGCAAAGATATGAATTAATTGAAGTTATTTGAAGGAAATTCATGTTTTGGCCATCTGGGAACAGTTGGGAACCGTACTCCCTAACCTGGTCTTTTAACCTCATGCAGCCACTGAAAGGACTCTATATTTAGTGAGTTTTCCATTCAACACTGCATAATGATTCTTAAATAGAACTGGATACCTCAGTTCATGACTAGTGTGCCGTATGTGTCAGCTCCAAAGGTCTACTTCTGAGAAACTTACATTAAGGAAAATAAACTTTGGGTGAATTAGAAATAGAGTGCATTGACAGATGGAGCCGCTTTTGAGTGATGATGTGTTGGTAGGAGGCTGTGTAAAGTCGCAATGTGGGATTATGCAGAGTCAAAAGCCAACATCAGGCCAACCTTCTCTGGAATTACCCTCATGACTTCATATCACAAATCTAACATGTTTTTCTAGCATTCAGCAGGGTAGTCTAATGCCTGGGGCCCCCAACTGTGAGGGCCCCTAATAGCTATGGACCCTAAACATTATGTGGTTTAGAGTTTGTTAGTTACTTTAAATATCAACATGTCCTCACACCTCAATACAGAATAGAATATGTGACCGTATTAGGCTGTTTTGACCCGGTGGCCATACAGCTTGTTTTCACCTTCAAAAAGCTACAAAAAGTTAAGCACAACAATTCATAAGCATTTAACGTTTTTGTTTGCTGTATGCAACACATTGACAACTGCTGTATAAAAACATTGCTGTAGGGAGGAGGTCGAGGTGGATGGGCTGCTGTTAAAACACTTGACTTTCCCGGGGAAATGCGTGTTCCTTGCATACCTTGAGCACCGTAGCCGGCGTCTCGAAGCTCTGCACGACAATAACAACTTTTGAACATAGACATCTTCCACCAGGACAAGTTCCGCCCAAGATGATTGTGATTGGTTTAAAGAAATACCAATAAACCAGAGCATGTTGTTCTCCCATACTGGAATTCTGTGTGGACTAGCCAGGTCTGGCAAAGCAATACTATGGAGCTTGTAGCCAGCCAGTGTAGCTGCCGTCACATGACCAGCCGGTGGTCTCCTAGTTTTCATTTCTCTTACGTTTTGGTCTGCACACAATTTTGTACGCTCATACGAGCCCGTTTTTGAGAATGTGTTGGGCCATAACACATGACCACTGTAAAATGTGGACTTAACTACGCCACAGACATCCGACGACAACGGGCAATTATCTTGGAAATTAACTTTTTTGTCAATCCAGACTACACCAACAGTGACAAAAGATAATGACAATAACAGAACAAAACTGCATTCCAGAAAGAGAGAGCGAGAGGAAGGAAATGATTATTGATCAAGCTCCAGAATAGCTACTAATGGACCGGGTGGTGAGATTTGTTTTGTCAGTGTTGTTTCCAAAGATAAGAATTAACTAAGCAATCCCAATAAAGTACTAAATTACAAGTGAATGTCATGCATTCAAAGCTCTAGTTAAAGCAGTGGTCAGTCAGGGGGTTCTTGCAGCTTGTGGACAGCAAACTGAACTGTAACCACAACATTGACATACTGTACTGGTACCCTTTAAATATGTTTGGTGAACATGTTGGCACAGAGTTGCACAGTTATTCAGCCAGCAGACACAAAGCAACATTATTAGTCTCCACCAACTCCTGTATCTGTCTAGTTGATGGCTAAATGCTCCTAGCTAATCTATAAACTGGATCTGTCTGCAGATTGCTGCTGAGCAGTACAGTGGGGCTATTAGAGCTTTCTGCACTGAAATCAATTGCCAGAGTTGAGAACTACACATTAGAGTGTAATTACCTCAAAATTGTACATACATGTTGTAAATGTACCTAATTACCTCCACCACTGGTCCAGTGAGCAGTTAATGTCAGGGAAGCAGAGCAAAAACCAAAGTACATGATTGCATTTGGAAAGCAATAACTAATACCAAAAAACACTTTAATGCTTTTATAAATGTATAGAATCAATAAATTCAATAAATTCATCCATTATTACAGTATATTTTGAAAAGAAATTATGCATTGCTTATCTTTTAGATGAGGTCTAAGGGCATTTTTAGATATCTTCTTGAATTCACATTTTAAGGGGATTTGCATATAACCAGATCTCCATGTGTTTCATATGAAATTGTTCAAAAGAAACTCAGCTTTTTGTATAATGACGCCCAAAATGGTTCCAGAGCAATTTTTTAATGCGGAAATATGTCTAAAAAAAAAAATTGTTTTGGTGCTGGAAATTAGTTTTAAAAAATCTTGGGTTTACAAAAGTAGCGTAATATAGGAATAAAATAGTAAATAAATGTCTAAAACAAAATTTTGTAATATTGCTTTTTGAGTAGTAGTGTTGTCCAACATTGCTTGAACTTGCCGGTGCATCTTTTGTCCTCAGAGGATTAAAAATCACTTCACATACCCCTTGCAGTACTCCAAAGTACCCCTAGGGGTATGCATACCCCCATTTGAAAAAACACTGCCATAGGGAATACCTACGCAGGATCCCTAAATCTTTAAATCTGCCCCAGATTTTGGGACTACTAGCACAGTGTTAAAGCGCATTAAGAAAAAAGTGTTTAATCAAACTGTATATAACCATTAGAAGATATGATTGTTAGGAGGGCAGCAGCACCAAGTTATTGTTTTGTTGAGAAAGGTCAGCAGAATAAAACTGTTAAAAGCTCTGGGCTGGACTTAATAATGCTCCCTGTCCCATTTTCTATATTGCAGTTTTTTTCTGAAAAGGTGCCACCATTTCATCATCACCTTATGAACTGCAGTAAAAGCAGACAACAAATAAACTGTCTTAACAGATGCGTGAGAGAGGTGGAGGGGTTCTGCTAGCTGAGCCATCCAAACTACTTCTGCAAAAGCACTCAATGGGTCATCGTGTCGCCGAGCCAGCCAGTCGCTAAGTGAGCTTCTCCTTTCCTCGCAGCGTCCAGTGGTAAACAAAACAGTGTGTAACCATGGTTTCTGGAAAAGGTAGTGCAGTGGCCAGATCAGGTGGATGTATTACAGGAAAGTAATGGGGGGGATCCAGGTGGAACTCCCAGGTGTAAAGACTACTGTACTGCTCTGTTCCACTCTCCGGCTCGGCTTCGATTACAAACACATTCAAAATGTACTGTAATATAGCTTTAGATAATTATTCACACCTAATAAAGCTTTACATGATTTGTATTGATATGACACAGATAATTTCATATACGCAATGTTTTATGAGTAATTTACATAAAGAAAGTTGACCTAAAACTGCAGTTCAGAGATAGATAAACTCAATTACCAGTATATTTGTTACACTGAGATACAGTGAGGAAAATAAGTATTTGAACACCCTGCTATTTTGCTAGTTCTCCCACTTAGAAATCATGGAGGGGTCTAAAATTGTCATCATAGGTGCATGTCCACTGCGAGAGACATAATCTAAAAAAAAAAAAAATCCAGAAATCACATTTGTATTTGTATGATACAGCTGCAAATAAATATTTGAACACCTGAGAAAATCAATGTTAATATTTGGTACAGTAGCCTTTGTTTGCAATTACAGAGGTCAAACGTTTCCTGTAGTTTTTCACCAGGTTTGCACACACTGCAGAAGGGATTTTGGCCCACTCCTCCACACAGATCTTCTCTAGATCAGTCAGGTTTCTGGGCTGTCGTTGAGTAACACGGAGTTTGAGCTCCCTCCAAAGATTCTCTATTGGGTTTAGGTTTGGAGACTGGCTAGGCCACGCCAGAACCTTGATATGCTTCTTACAGAGCCACTCCTTGGTTATCCTGGCTGTGTGCTTCGGGTCATTGTCATGTTGAAAGACCCAGCTTTAATGCTCTAACTGAGGGAAGGAGGTTGTTCCCCAAAATCTCGTAATACATGGCCCGGTCATCCTCTCCTTAAAGCTGCAGTAGGGAGTTTTGAGGAAACGTGGACTTAGCCTAAAAATTTGAACAAGCACACCTTACAGGCTCCTCCCCCTTGCTCTCTGCTGCGCTACAGCCCCCCCCCCTCCACAGCTCCTCGAGCCTGCCGTGAACGCGCAGGCTAGTAAGCAAGGCCACCAATGCTTTCCACACAATACAGGGGATTTATTTTGAGGAGGGTATAGCTGTTGTGTGCTGTGCTTTTAAAACTTTATGTAAAAAAAATTGCTTATTTAAAATATTTCTATTAAAAGTTTTGTAAATATTTTTCAATAAAAAAGGGATTAAAAATGTTTATGTAATCGCTCATTTGTGAGAACAAAAGCAGCACTTTACACAGTACATTACTGAATTACCTTTTGGATCAATTTAAAACACTAAACTTTCAGTAGGAATGATGAATCACTGAGGAAGCTCACTAAGCCAAGGAATAACATCTTAGAAATATGTCTTAGGTTTTATTTTGCATATGGGTAAAATAAATCAGCTTTTTTTGCAAAGTACACACAAGGAAATACTGAACATTTTGATTTGGACTGAAAGACAGAGGGTTATGAGCAGCGCGTACACGAGAGTGATTGACACTGCTAAGACAGTCCTCCTGGCTCTGATTGGCTGTTTCCGACCGGGAGCGGTGTATTTCTGCCAGTGGCAGTAGGAGCACAGGGAGGAGCCACAGGAGCTTGATTTTTTCACAGATTATCTGTCTCATATTCTACTGTCAGGACATAGTGACAGTTTTAACAAATATGTAAAAAATACATTTTTACAAAAGTTACCTACTGAACCTTTAATACAGTGCAGTCGCCCTGTACCATGTGCAGGAAACACCCCAAAGCATGATGCTACCACCCCCATGCTTCACAGTAGGGATGGTGTTCTTGGGATGCTACTCATCATTCTTCTTCCTCCAAACATGGTTAGTGGAATTATAACCAAAAAGTTCTATTTTGGTCTCATCTGACCACATTACTTTCTCCCATGACTCCTCTGGATCATCCAAATGGTCATTGGCAAACTTAAGACGGGCCTTGACATGTGCTGGTTTAAGCAGGGGAACCTTCCGTGCCATGCATGATTTCAAACCATGACGTCTTAGTGTATTACAAACAGTAACCTTGGAAACGGTGGTCCCAGCTCTTTTCAGGTCATTTCAGTGTAGTTCTGGGCTGATTTCTCACCTTTCTTAGGATCATTGAGACCCCACGAGGTGAGATCTTGCATGGAGCCCCAGTCCCAGGGAGATTGACAGTCATGTTTAGCTTCTTCCATTTTCTAATGATTGCTCCAACAGTGGACCTTTTTTCACCAAGCTGCTTGGCAATTTCCCCGTAGCCCTTTCCAGCCTTGTGGAGGTGTACAATTTTGTCTCTAGTGTCTTTGGACAGCTCTTTGGTCTTGGACACGTTAGTAGTTGGATTCTTACTGATTGTATGGGGTGGACAGGTGACTTTATGCAGCTAATGACCTCAAACAGGTGCATCTAATTTAGGATAATAAATGGAGTGGAGGTGGATATTTTGAAGGCAGACTAACAGGTCTTTGAGGGTCAGAATTCTAGCTGATAGACAGGTGTTCAAATACTTATTTGCAGCTGTATCATACAAATAAATAGTTAAAAAATCATACATTGTGATTTACGGATATTTTTTTTTTGATTATGTCTCTAACAGTGGACATGCACCTACGATGACAAAAGTGGGAGAACTTGCAAAATAGCAGGGTGTTCAAATACTTATTTTCCTCACTGTAATAGTTTTCAATATTTTGTCTATCCAAATTGATATTAATGGGTTCATAATGATCCACACAAGCATTTTAGCACTGTAGCAGAATTAATATCTGTTCATAATAACAGGTCTGACAACACATACCACATCATTTTTTCACATACACTGGTCATGTGCATATCCACAACGTTCAACTTTCGGGATTGCTCTCGTTCTGACTGTAGTTCCGCCAGATGTCACTATTTTCGGATGTCCGTTTTCGGATGTCCATTACTTTCCTTTTTCTTTGTGTTGGCGTTCTAAACTCCGGTGGATTTCTGAGTACTATGGTTACCTGGTCCTCAGATCTCTGCAGGGTAAATCCAGACAGCGAGCTAGACTATCTGTCCAATCTGAGTTTTCTGTTGCACGACTAAAACAACTTTTGAACCTGAACATGTTCCACCAAAGCAAGTTCTTTCCTGAGGCTATTTAGCAGAGGCTGCTCTGCTCGGTGCTCCAATCCCTGAATATTGTGTGAACTAGCCAGACCTTCCTGTGCAGTGCTGTGGAGGAAGATCTGGCAATGCGAGAGTATTCTGCGGGTGAAAATCAAATCATTTGGAGAAAGAACAACAATTGTGAAAAATAAGAGCAGGAATTTATTTATATTAGACCGACGATGAGGTGGAACTGGTACTGAAAGGTATGTAAGCCTACCTAACCGATAACACTGACTGATGGATGCCGTTGTTTCTAAATGTCTCAGTTTCTGCCCTTCTAGACTTTAACCTAAACAGGGGCAGCAGTGTTTCCAATTATCTCCATTTTAGGGTCTCAGAAGTCGTAAATGTAGCAAAAAACATTGTTTTTTAAACAAAAACATACCAAATTATAAATTGTCATGAAAATGATGCCAGCAGTTCAGGTACGTTACTCACTTCTAAACTAAACAGGTGGCTGGCTGCAGTACAGGTCATAAGCCCCGCCCCCTCCATGTCAGCGGTTGGGAACTAACAAAAACAAAGTAAACCTCAAATAATATTTTCACTAAGATGGTTCCTGTCATTTTACGTAGTTGTGATCGCGCTGATGTTTGTTCAAGAGTTAATATTTCTAATACATTTTATTAGGTCTGTCAGGTTCATTAAGTCAAGAAACGCATACAATGAAAAGCTTTAAGAAATGTTATAAATAAATTACAAAGTAAATTTGAGTGTTCAAAGCAGGAACTATCGCCTGAACACCACAGCTAGGAATAATGGAATAGGACTCCGGTTCTATTTTGTGTTTTTTCTTTCTGAATTGGGGCCATGTTTAAGAGGGACGGGGGCATTTATGTTATGCCTCTAGAGGCAAGGCAAGGCAAGGCAAGGCAGCTTTATTTGTATAGCACATTTCAGCAACAGGGCAATTCAAAGTGCTTTACACAAAATCAGTTTAAAAAAAACAAAACAAAAAAAAAGATAAAACACAAGTATAAACAGTTACAAATAAAAAAATTAAGCATCAAAAATCATTCTATAAACTTGAGACTACCTTCACACTAATTAGGCAATACCTTTCGTGATCACCCTCAGTGTCACTACCCTTCACGACTCTATTTTTCGTTACCTTTCGTCTCCTTAGACTCTTCTTCACACTAATTAAGCCAATCTAGCGTTGCCTTTCGCGTCTACTTAACGACCTTCTTTGCACGATTTTCAGATCTTTCAACACACATTCAAACGTTTTGTTTAAAGTGTTACCATTCAAGTCTGTCTTTCTCTGTCTTTCTCTGTATTACACAACCTTTATACGTATACTTATCCCTTTCCTCAACAAAATTCATCATAAGAAATTAAACATTAATGTCATGCCGCTTAAAAATGTGTCTACTATTTTGTTTTAGCAGTTTAGAGTGGTTTGTTTATCTTTGTAACCTTAGCAACACAGTACCAGTGCATGTTGGGAAACAGGAAGTAAGATTGCTATGCGGCAATCAGTTACAGGAATGTGTGAGCTTTACTAGTCGTCTGTTCTTAAGAGGATCGCTTTTCCTTCTCCCCTTTTGCTAAGGCAACGTCTGTGAGTATTTCTCATCGTATAACAATAGGTTATTGCCTGTCGTTGATTTTGTAACCATATTGAGGCAGCTAAGAAGCTAGTTTGTTTGTGCTAGGCCAAGTTAGCTTATGTTCTTGCTGTTAGCTGTTTTTTGCTAGCTTTAACTGTGTTATATGTGTCATATAGGCTACAGTGCCATGCAAGCTAAGCGGCACTATTTACACTAATACTGTGCATTTGGGTTTGGTTTATATTATAGACTTCTCATTGTATTATATTGCAGTTTCACAAAATTCCCAGTAAACTTCATGGAAATTAATCAACTGTGTCCTGGAGTTTCTTGGGAGTGTTTAAGCTGAATGGAAAATAGCCCATGACAGTGAAAAGACGGCAACACAGCTAACAAGGGACACAAGGGTTGCTATCCTACGTAGCAACTCAATACCAAGAGACAAACGGCTAACGCTACAGCTTCCTTCTCCTGATATTGAAAACGCAGTGAGTCACAATGTCACAACTTAGCAACAATAAAAACGGAAATGGAGATAACCAGGCTGAGACTGTGCACTCAAAAAGCAGTCGTTCATCTGGTACATCGTCCAGCTCAAAAATTAGCATGGTCATCGTCATGGCAAAAGCAAAAGCCAAAGCAGCACAAGCTAGAGCGGCACATGCACAATGGGAAATTGAACTTAAAGTGGAGCAGGCACGAATTCAAGCTAATCTTGAGGCTTTAAATGATGAAAAGGAAAAAGATGTTGCCATAGCAGAAGCAAACACTCTCGTGGCTGGTTTACAAGATATGGGCTTTGACGTTCACAGTGAGGCTAACAGCCCTGTCCCCCAATCGGTCAAAGATCAACGCGTCGCAGATTACGTGTCAGCACAAGCCAGCCTATACAGCAAAGGTCCATCTTGCAAAAGAGGGAACGACTATGCTTCACCAACGTTTCATCTTCCACACCCTCAACCAAGCAATGTCATCCCTTCAACACCCCACCCACTCAATGCAAGTCAAATCCAAGCTGCTGCTTCCGCTAATATGCCACACCAGGCTTCTCAACCCCTTCAAACCAGTGGGGCACCGCCACAGCAAAGCTTCAATCAGCCTCTCAACTCATCTCCAACTCTTCACCTTGATGGGAATCGTCTGCAACAGACCTTAAAGCCAGATCCTTCATCTCCGGCGCATCCGCCTGCTCACAGCATGCCTTGTGGAGCTAGCTATGACCATCCTACATCCAACGGAGACCTCATCAAATAATTTTGCTCGCAGCCGCCTGGTGACATCAGCCCTCACCACATACGATGACCAGCCAGTGAACTATTGGGCCTGGAAAACATCGTTCCTGAACGCTATCGCCAATCTAGACCTGTCTGCTGCAGGAGAACTTGACCTCCTCACTAAGTATCCTGGGAAAGAGTCAGCAGAACAAACAAGAAGAATAAAAACAGTCAACATTAAGGATCCAGCAACTGGACTGAACATGGCATGGATGCGCCTTAATGAAATATACGGCTCGCCAGAGGCCGTCGAACAGGCTCTGTTCAACAAACTAGAAAACTTTCCAAAGCTCACAACAAAGGATCCACAGAGACTCAGGGATCTAGCCGACCTGTTGTCAGAGCTACAGGCCGCCAAGGAAGACGGCTACCTTGCAGGCTTGTCATACTTGGACACCTCCAGAGGGATTAAGCCCATTATTGAGAAACTCCCATACAACGTACAAGAAAAGTGGCTTTACTTTGGCACAAGATACAAACAGGAACATTTGGTTAGCTTCCCACCTTTCTCCGTGCTGGTAAACTTCATCGCCACGGAGGCAAGGGCTCGCACAGACCCAAGCTTTAACCTCTTCATGCAAGCTCCAGTAGAGAGAAGAGTAAATGGGAGAGGCCCACAAAGACATCTGTATATGTTCACAAGACACAGGTCTCAGGAATTGCAAAGGCTGAGTGTGGACAAAGTACGGAACGTATTGATCCAAATAAACACTGTCCTCTGCATAAAAAGCCCCATCCTCTGAGGAAATGCAGGGGCTTCCATGAGAAGAGCATAAATGACCGCAAACAGCTTTTGAAAGAGCATTACATCTGTTTTCGCTGTTGCTCTTCCGCAGAGCATCTTGCAAAGAACTGCACCGCTGAGATAAGATGTGTAGAGTGTGACAGCACTGCTCATGCGACAGCGCTTCACCCCTACCCACCTACCTGGAAACCTAAACCGTTCCCCTCCACTTCAGAGGACGGCGGGGAGGAGGACAGAGAAGACATCCAGGAGGTCATGTCGACGTGCACACAATTATGTGGCGAAGGATTGAGTGACAGAGCATGTGCTAAGATCTACCTCGTCAGGGTTTTCCGTAACAGACGCAGGGAGGAGTCTAAGAGAATGTATGCCATACTGGACGAGCAAAGCAACCGCTCCCTGGCGTGGTCAGAGTTCTGTGAGGATTTTAAGATCTCCGGAAGTCCCTACCCATATACACTCAAGACCTGTGCGGGGCATACAGAGACAGTGGGGAGGAGAGCCAGCGCCTACACTGTGGAGCCGGTGGACGAGAAAGTAAGCATTCGTCTGCCTACGCTCCTCGAGTGCAACCAAATCCCTAACATCGTGACGAGATTCTTACGCCGGAAGCAGCCTATCATCGTGCCTACTTGAAACACATTGCCGACAAGATTCCCCCTTTGGATCCAAACGCAAAAATACTCCTCTTACTGGGCAGGGACATCTTACGGGCTCACAAGGTCTGAAAGCAGATAAGTGGCCCAGGAGATTTTGCTCAAAGGCTTGACCTAGGATGGGTTGTAGTCGGTGATGTGTGCCTTGGAGGTGCTCACAGACCACTTGAGGCGAGGAGTTACAAAACAGCCATCTTAGAGAACGGTCGTACGAGTCATCTTCAGCCATGCAGCAATCAGATCAGAGTAAAAGAGGTATTTGATCAAGTGCCTCTCAGCATCATCCAGCATTAACCTCCACCCATGACCTAGCAATGCTCGTTGGAGACTACTTGGGCCAAACTGTCTTCACTCGTACTCCTGACAACCACATACTCGCTCCATCCATGGAGGATCTGGAGTTTCTGAAGATAATGGAAGCTGAGTGTTATCAGGACAGCTCCAAAAGTTGGGTTGCACCTCTACCCTTTCGGTCGCCGAGACAGCGGCTGCCTAACAACAGGAAACAGGCTTTTGACGGTCTTATCTCACTCCGGCGCTCATTGGATAAACGACCACAGATGAGAGCCAACTTTCTTGAGTTTATGGAGAAGATGCTCAAGAAAGCACACGCAGAAGTTGCCCCGCCATTGCAGCCCGGGCAAGAGTGTTGGTACCTGCCCCTGTTCGGTGTGTATCATCCTAGGAAGCCAGATAAGATCCGTGTAGTTTTTGACAGCAGCGCATCACATGAAGGAGTGTCGCTCAACGATGTCTTGCTCACTGGACCTGACCGTAATAATACCCTGCTAGGTGTTCTTATGAGGTTCAGGAAGGAACAGGTGGCAGTCACCGCTGACATTGAGCACATGTTCCACTGCTTTGTCGTTAAGGAGGACCACTGTGACTTTCTTCGCTTCCTGTGGTATAGGAACAACAACCCTACCTCTGACATTGTGGAATACAGGATGCGGGTTCACCTTTTTGGGAACAGTCCCTCACCTGCCGTTGCAGTATATGGTGTACGACGGGCAGCTAAGGAAGCAGAAGCCAACTATGGCAGCGATGCAAGAAGATTCATTGATCGTGAGTTCTACGTTGACGATGCTCTAAAATCTTTTGGCACAGTGGAAGAGGCCATCAACGTCCTTGGGCGGGCGCAGAAGATGCTTGCAGCTTCTAACCTCAGGCTACACAAAATCGCTTCAAACCGACCAGCCGTCATCGAAGCATTTCCACCCGACGATCGCGCCAAAGACGTCAACAACCTAGATCTCTTTGTTGATGATCTGCCCATCCAACGTAGCCTTGGATTGTTCTGGAACATGCGTACAGACACCTTCATGTTTCAAATCGAAGATGACAAGAAGCCGTTCACTCAGAGGGGTACTCTCAACTGTGAATAGCCTTTACGATCCTCTAGGGTTCCTCGCACCAATCACGGTTCATGGGAGACTGATACTCAGGGAACTCACCACACAAGCAGAGGACTGGGATTCACCTCTTCCTAAGGACATGGAATTCGAGTGGACTAGATGGAAACGGTCACTCCAAGATCTAGAAGGGCTCCAGATACCACGCCCTTATACATGTCTCTCCACCGCAGGTGCTCTAAGGAGAGAACTCTGTGTCTTTGCAGATGCGTCAGTCAAAGCAATAGTAGCTGTGGCCTATATCAAAGTGACAAGCCACCAAGAACAGACTAAAATTGGCTTTGTCTTCGGGAAGGCAAAGTTGGCCCCCCAGCCTAGCTTAACTATCCCGAGACTGGAGCTCTGTGCAGCCGTACTCGCCATTGAGATTGCCAAGATGGTAGTCACAGAGATGGACACAACGTTCAACAACATCACCTACTACACAGACAGCAAGGTTGTATTGGGATACATCCAAAACCAGTCAAGGAGATTCTATGTCTACGTACACAACAGGATCCAACGTATCCATCAATCGCCTTGTTCCGGCCAGTGGAAGTACGTCCCAACGCACCTCAACCCAGCTGACATTAGGACAAGTGACACCAGCCTTACATTGCAGCACAACCTGGCTTAAAGGACTAGCCTTTCTCCATGGTGCGTCTTTACATGCATCTGAGCATCTAGAGACTTATAACTTGATTGACCCCGACACTGATTCTGAAGTGCGCCCCCAGGTGGTGACAAGGCTCACACTTTTTACCAGAGATGTGATACACCTACAATGCTTTGAACGTTTCTCCAAGTTCAGCACTCACCTCAAAGCCATAGCACACCTTAACCATGTGGCTCGTTCCTTTGCCCACTCCACCCAGAAAGAATGTCAGGGGTGGCACATCTGTCGCTCTACAGAGGAAGAGTTGCTGAGGGCCAAAGTGTGCATTGTGAAGATTGTCCAGAATGAGTGCTATACAGATGAACTTAAGTGCATCAACGCGGGATCCAACATCCCATCTTCCAGCAGCCTGTGGAAATTGCACCCCACCATGGACAAAGATCAACTGCTTAGAGTGGGAGGTCAGATCTGAGCACAAACGACCATTCCTGGCCGGCATCATCTCGCAACCCTGCTTGTTTCTCACTATCACGAAGCAGTGAAACACCAAGGAAGACATCTGACCGAAGGTGCCATTCGAGCGGCAGGGTTTTGGCTGGTGGGAGCTAAACGCTGCATCAGTAGTCTGCTTCACAGGTGTATTACTTGTAGAAAGCTAAGGGGAAAGACCGAACATCAGCAAATGGCAGCTGTGCCAGCAGAACGGCTACAGGTAGCACCTCCTTTCACCTACGTAGGTGTTGACGTCTTTGGACCATGGGACACCGTTTCACGCCGCACAAGAGGAGGAGTCGCAACCTCTAAACGATGGGCTGTGATGTTCTCATGCATGTGTTCAAGAGCAGTCCAAATCGAGGTAATTGAAACAATGAGGACCAGCAGCTTTATCAACGCCTTGAGAAGGTTTTTTGCAGTCAGGGGCCCTGCAAAACAGATCCGCTCTGACTGCGGAACTAACTTCATTGGCGCTTCTCGTGAGCTGGAGATGGACAAGTCTAATCCAGGCTTCAACAGTGTGGAAGAGTACCTTGACACACAGAGCTGCACCTGGGTATTTAACCCGCCTCACGCGTCTCATATGGGTGGCGCATGGGAACGAATGATTGGCATTGCCTGCCGTATTTTGGACTGCATGCTGCTTGAGCAGCGGAGGTCTCACCTGACACACAAGGTCTTGACTACACTCATGGCCGAGGTAGCTGCAATCATGAATGCTAGACCGCTCATCCCAGTGTCATCGGATCCAGAATCGCCCCTCGTCCTCACTCCAGCAATGCTCCTGACTCTCAAGACAGGCTCTGCACCTCCTCCTCCAACAGGAAGTCTGTGAGTATTTCTCATCGTATAACAATAGGTTATTGCCATTATATTGCCGTTATTGAAAATAGCCCATGACAATTAAAGAAATAAAACCAATACAACACATGTACCGTTCGAGTCTGTCTTTCTCTTTCTTTCTCGGTCTTTCTCTGTATTACACAACCTTTATACAAATACTTATTCCTTTCCTCAACAAAATTCATCAGTAAGAAATTAAACATTAAAGAAATAAAACCGATAAAACACATGTACCGTTCAAGTCTGTCTTTCTCTGTCTCTCTCTGTCTTTCTTTGTCTTTCTCTGTATTACACAACCTTTATACGTATACTTATTCCTTTCCTCAACAAAATTCATCATAAGAAATGAAACATTAAAGAAGTAAAACCAATAAAACACATGTACCGTTCGAGTCTGTCTTTCTCTGTATTACACAACCTTTATACGTATACTTATTCCTTTCCACAACAAAATTCATCATAAGAAATTAAACATTAAAGAAATAAAACCGATAAAACACATAAAAATAAAAACATTAAGACACATAAAACACAAGAATAAAAGTTACAGTGCAGCATAAGAAATTAAACATTATGAAATGAACAGTCATTTAAAGAAAGGCAACATCAAAAAGAAAGGTCTTCAGCCTTGATTTAAAAGAACTGAGAGTAGCAGCGGATCTGCAGGTTTCTGGGAGTTTATTCCACATATGAGGAGCATAGAAACTGAATGCTGCTTCACCCTGCTTAGTTCTGACTCTGGGGACAGAAAGCAGACCTGTCCCAGATGACCTCAGAGGTCTGGGTGGTTCATAGTGTAGTAGCAGATCAGAATGTATTTTGGTCCTAAACAATTGAGTGATTTATAAACTAGCAAAAGTACTTTGAAATCAATTCTTTGAGAGACAGGAAACCAGTGTAAAGACTTCAGAACTGGAGTGATGTGATCCAGTCTCTTGGTCTTAGTGAGGACCCGAGCAGCAGCGTTCTGAATCCGCTGCAGCTGTCTGATTGATTTTTTAGGGAGACCTGTAAAGACCCCGTTACAGTAGTCAAGTGTACTGAAGATGAAAGCATGGACATGTTTTTCCAAATCCTGTATAAGTCCTTTAACCCTTGATATATTCTTAAGGTGATAATAGGCTGACTTTGTAATTGTCTTAATGTGGCTGTTAAAATTCAGGTCAGAGTCCATGACTACACCAAGATTTCTGGCTTTGTCTGTTGTTTTTAACATTGTTGTTTGAAGCTGAGCGTAGACTTTTAATTGTTCCTCTTTTGCTCCAAAAGCAACCACCTCAGTTTTTCCTTCATTTAATTTCAGAAAGTTCTGGCACATCCAGCCCTTAATTTGTTCGATGCACTTAGTCAGTTTTTGTATTGGACTATAGTCCTCTGGCGATAAAGTTATGTATTATGACTATGTATTTGTGTGTCGTCCACATAACTATGGTAACTTATTGTGTTGTTTTCCATAATCTGAGCCAGTAGAAGCATGTAGATGTTAAACAGAAGAGGCCCCAGAATGGAGCCTTGCGGAACTCCGCACGTCATATTTGTATCTTCAGATGTATAATTACCTATTGACACAAAGTAATCCCTATTCTGTAAGTATGATTTAAACCAGTTAAGTACTGATCCAGAAAGTCCAACCCAGTTTTCCAATTGGTCTAGTAATATGTCATGATCTACCGTGTCAAATGCAGCACTGAGATCAAGTAATACTAAGACTGAGATTTTGCCACTATCTGTGTTAAGGTGGATGTCATTAAAGACTTTGACAGGAGCCGTCTCAGTGCTGTGGTGTGGTCGGAAACCCGACTGAAAGGTATCAAAACTGTTGTTTAGTGATAAGAAATAGTTGAGTTGCTGAAAAACTGCTTTTTCAATGATTTTACTTAAAAACGGAAGGTTTGATATTGGCCTATAGTTGCTCATTAGTGATGTGTCTAGATTGTTCTTTTTTAATAGTGGCTTGATCACTGCAGTTTTCAGGGCCTGTGGAAAGATACCTGAAAGAAGAGACATGTTCACAATCTGTAGAAGATCAGAGGCCAAACAATTCAAGACATTTTTGAAAACACCCATTGGTAGAATATCAAGGCAACAGGAGGAGGTTTTCAGATGTTCTATAATGTCCTCCAAGTTTTTATGGTTGATCATATGACATTCTGTCATATTGGAACTAGTTTTGCTTGAACACTGTGACAACACATATCCTGTACTTGATATGGAGGCACTGATTGTTTGTCGAATCTTCTGAATTTTGTCTTTGAAGAAGGAGGCAAAGTCATTGCAGGCCTTGGTAGATAACAGTTCAGATGCTACTGGTACTGGAGGGTTTGTTAACCTATCAAATCAGTGATATCAGTGGCAAACAAAGCACGTGAATTATTATTGTTACTAGAGATAATATCAGAGAAGAAGGACCGCCTTGCACACCTAAGTTCCAAATTATAAATGCGAAGTCTCTCTTTATAGGTGTTATAATGGACCAAGAGAGTTGTTTTTCGCCACCTTCGTTCAGCTTTTCTACACTCTTTTTTTCTGTTCTCACCCGTTGGACATTTCTCTATGGAGATCTTTTCTTACCAGAGACAACTTTGACCTTAGTGGGAGCAATGGCATCAATAACATTTGTAATTTTACAGTTGAACTGATCAGTGACTGAGAGCCCAGAGAGGGCGGGTGTGGAGGAGAAAAGCTGAATAAATGTTTCACTGGTGTTTTCAGTGATATACCATTTTCTGATAATCTTTGTTTGGACACTTTTGGGCACAGAGATAGTGCCACTAAATAAAACACAGGAATGATTAGAGAGAGCAACGTCAGTCACCACAACCTTTGAAATGTTGGAGACTATCAGGTCCAGAGTGTGCCCCTTATTGTGCGTGGGCTCCGTCACATGCTGAGTCAGTCCATAGTTCTCAAAAACACAACACAGTTCTTTGGTCCCTCTGTCCTGGGGGTTGTCCACATGAATGTTAAAATCACCCGCAATGATTACACAATCAAAGTTAATGCAGATTATGGACAGCAGTTCAGTGAAGTCATCAATGAAGGTTGCACAATATTTAGGTGGCCTGTAGATATTTAGAAATTAGCTGAAGAGCCACATATTCAAAAGAAGCAAAATTTCCATAACATATTTGCATACAGTGGAATGAGTCATTAAACAAAATGGCAACTCCACCTCCTTTCTTATTCACTCTATTCTCGCTCATAAAACTGAAGTTAGGGGGAGCTGACTCGATGAGAACAGCAGCGTTGTTATTTTGGCCTAACCAGGTTTCATTTAAAAACATAAAATTTTGATTGTGATTAATAATAAAATCATTGATTAAAAATGATTTTCCTGCCAAAGACCTGACGTTTAGTAAAGCTAGTGTTAGTGTGTTTTCATTTTTTGGGACAGGCTGTAGCTGACGAGGAATAGATGATAAATTTGCTACGTTTGCAGTTAAGTGCTTATTCGCCAGTCTTTTTCTATTAAATGTAAATGTGCTGTATTTATATAGCGCTTTTCTAGTCTTAACGACTACTCAAAGCGCTTTTACATCATACAGGATACATTCACCATTCACACACATTCATACACTGTCCGGCCGAGGCTGCCGTACAAGGTACACACATTCACACTCCGATGCGCAGCATTGCTCTACCACTGAGCCACAGCCGCCCCATTACCTGTCACAACATAAATTGAGGAAGAATTGAATACACAGAGCCCGGGGAGTAAGAATGGAATATACAGGGCCCGGAAATTCTTGGACCGGCGCAAGACGGAAAAAAGCAAAAGCATTTGTCAAGAATGTTTTCATTAATCAAGCAGCATTGGGGACAGCAGGAGCAGCCTTAGGGGATGCTCACACAGTTTAAGGCTGGGTGAGGTAAACTATTCCCCTATATGAACAGAGCAGCAACGGTGACATAGAAGCAAATGCCACATTATACAAGACAAGGAGGAGCAGGGGAGGAGGTGGGTAACATAGAGGTGAACAGCAAGCAGTTAGGACCAAACTAAAGCAGCTTTAAGTAGAACGCCCCGTTTGAGTGTAGCCATTTAGCAGCGAGGGGGAGTTGACCAGCTGTTGCACTGATGCCGATCAGCTGTTGCAGCTCATGGCCGTGTTCATGGCCAATAGCAAAAGCAGCGTCTTGACTTGGCCTGTGTCAGAAACCAGACAGGACGAGGACCACAAATGCGTCACGTTCAAAACTTTATTGAAGATAAAGGGTACAAGGTATGTCAGGAGTACAGGAGTCTCAAGAGTCTGTGGGTGTGGGTTTCCCCAGTAGCCGACAATTACGGCAGGAACAGGATAATCCAGGAAGTCCCGGGTAGGAAAAAACACAGAGGCAGACGAGCGTGTCCGCGAACACAAACAAAGAGTCAGAGATAGAGTCTGCGTATGAGAGTCTCCCCAGTGGCAACAGCTACGGCAGGAACAGGATAATCCGAGATAGTCCGAGGTGGGAGAAACACAGAAGCAGATAAACGGGTTCAGGAACATAGGCAGGGAGTCAGAGAAGTATTCTGTAGCAGGCAGGAAAACTAGTGCTGGTAGCAGACAATCTGACAAGTTTAGACTGGAAAGCAGGGTGTAAAGTACTGAGCATGATGAGTGGTGATTCCGTGCAGCTGGCAGGTAACGAGGATGTGGCAGAGCAGAGCAGGAACAGGTGAAGTTAATCAGCCTTCAATCAGCATGTGACACCAGGTGGAGAGAGAGCTCAAGTCTGGGGTTTACGGGAAACCATGCACCGCAACACCTTCTCCAGCTCCTGGTTGGCGCGCTCGGACTGGCCATTGGACTCGGGGTGGAACCCAGAGGTGAGACTCACTGTGGCCCCCAGGAGACGGCAGAATTCCTTCCAGAACACAGAAGTGAACTGCGGACCCCGGTCAGAGACAACATCCCTGGGTAGTCCATGAAGACGGAAGACATGGTCAAGAACAGCCTGGGCTGTCTCTCTGGCAGATGGCAGTTTAGGAAGGGGAATGAAATGTGCCATCTTGGTGAACCGGTCAACCACAGTGAGAATGACTGTCATACCCCCTGATGGAGGGAGACCAGTAACAAAGTCCAAGGAGACGTGGGACCAGGGTCGTGTGGGCACAGGCAAGGGTTGGAGCAAACCAGCGGGAGGCCGAGTAGAGGACTTATTTTGATTGCAGATGGGGCAGGCCCGAACGAAGTCTTGGACATCCTTTCTGAAGGAAGGCCACCAGAAGCGCTGGGCAAGGAGATGGCAGGTGCGGCCGGAGCCCGGGTGGCATGCAAGGCGAGAATTGTGTCCCCACTGTATGACCCGGGACCTCAAATTCTCCGGGACGAAAAGACGACCGTCTGGGCATGCACTGGGACCGGGTTGATCACGGACGGCCGCTTGAACGTCCTCCTCGATATCCCAGGTGAGGACAGCTACGACGCAGGGTTTGGGCAAAATAGAAGCAGGTTCCAGGGAAGGGGTGTCATCCCTCTGGAACTGACGGGAGAGAGCATCTGGTTTAGTGTTCCGCGAACCAAGACGGTATGACAGGGTAAAGTTGAATCTGGTGAAAAACAAGACCCAGCGGGACTGTCTGGGGTTAAGACATTTGGCAGTTAGGATGTATTCAAGGTTTTTATGGTCAGTCCAGACCAGGAATGGAACTGTGGACCCCTCCAGCCAGTGACGCCACTCCTCCAGAGCGAGCTTAACAGCTAACAGTTCACGGTTCCCGACATCGTAATTGCGCTCAGCAGGCGAAAGCCGACGGGAAAAAAATGCACAGGGATGCAATTTGTTGTCCTCCTCTGCCCTTTGAGAGAGTATGGCCCCGACAACCGTGTCCGAGGCATCCACCTCAACGACGAAGTGCCGGTCAGGATCCGGCATCCGGAGGATGGGGGCAGTGGTGAACCGGGCCTTGAGGGTGTGAAACGCTGCGTTGGCCTCAGGGGTCCAAGAAAAGGGGTGTTTGGTACTGGTCAGAGCCGTGAGGGGAGCGGCGACGGAGCTGTAGTTCCGAATGAACTTCCGGTAGAAATTGGCAAAGCCCAGGAATTGCTGCAAGTTCTTCCTATTTACCGGAACAGGCCAGGAGGAAACTGCCGAAACCTTCGTGGGTCCATCTGGATACTGTCCTCAGCGACGACATATCCCAGGAATGACACAGTCCGAGCATGGAACTCACACTTCTCTGCTTTAACGAAGAGGGAGTTCTCCAGGAGCCGACGAAGAACCTGCTGGACATGACGGATGTGTTCGGACAGTGTCCTGGAAAAAAATCAAGATGTCATCCAGGTAGACGAAAACAAAGTTGTTTAACATATCCCGCAGGACATCGTTCACCAGCGCCTGGAATACTGCTGGGGCGTTGGTGAGACCAAATGGCATCACCAGGTACTCATAATGGCCGGTGTGGGTGTTGAATGCGGTCTTCCACTCGTCACCCTCCCTTACTCGCACCAGATGGTAGGCATTTCTGAGGTCCAGTTTGGTGAAAACCGTGGCTCCCTGGAGCAACTCGAAAGCAGAGGTGAGTAAAGGTAGGGGGTACCGGTTCTTCACTGTGACGTCATTCAGACCTCGGTAATCAATGCAGGGACGAAGAGAACCGTCTTTCTTTCCTACGAAGAAGAACCCGGCACCAGCAGGAGAGGAAGACGGGCGGATAAGTCCAGCTGCCAGAGAGTCTCTGATGTACTCCTCCATGGCTTTTCTTTCAGGAGGAGATAGCGAGTACAGGTGACCTTTGGGTGGAGCAGTCCCAGGAAGAAGGGTAGCCCAGGATTAAGGGTTGACCTGGAGAGCTGAGCAGTTGGAAGCAGATGATCACTTGGTGGTTTTCTGACACCATCATGGAAACGGGAGCTGTGATGCTTGTGACAGTGCCAAGTACGTGACCATCCAGGGCCTGGGCCGGAACAGGAGTGGGCAAATGTTGGTTCTCCAAGTCCAGCTGACGAGCAAGTTCAATGTCCATGATATTGGCCTCTGCGCCAGAATCCACCAGGGCTGCCAGGGTGTGGATGGCTTCAGACAGGCGCAGACAGACCTGGATGAGGAGTTTACGGCTGTTGGAGGATTGAATGTTCATTGAGCTCAACCGGATCCCTCCAACATTTGGTGAGCTCTGGCTTTTACCGGACAGGTGGAAACTCGATGACCACCACCACCACAGTACAGGCACAAGTTGGAGATGATGCGTCGCTGGCGCTCTGCAGGAGTTAAGGCGGCGCGGTCGACCTCCATAGGTTCAGGCTGAACCGACGGGCTCGATGGTGTGGCAGGTGGGACCCAAAAAGCTGTTGGGACGCTCCGTGTGCTGGTCGATGGACTCTGGCGCCCTCTCTCGCGACGGCGAGCCTGGATCCTGTGGTCGAGGCGGACGGCCAGAGCGATGGCCTCATCAAGAGTGGAGGGTTGGTCATGCGACACCAGCTCGTCCTTCATGTAGTCCGCCAGGCTGTGGAGGAAAGCATCTACCAATGCGTCCATATTCCAGGAGCTACGACAAGCCACAGTACGAAAATCTAGCGAGTAATCCGCCACAGTCATTCTGCCTTGGTGGATACTCATCAGGGTCCGAGATGCCTCGGCTGTTGTGGATTCCAGATCGAATACCTTGAGCATCTCTTCTGCAAAAAGGTTGAAGGTTGAACACGCAGGCGTCTGGCGCTCGAACTCCGCTCTTCCCCAGAGTCGGGCTCGGCCCGTCAAGTGAGTGATCACGTAACCGACCTTCGATCCTTCAGTGGCAAAAGTCCTGGGTTGCAGGGTGAACTGGATACGGCAGTTTGTCAGGAACGCCCGTACCTGGTTGGGATCGCCGCTGAACCGTTCTGGATTGCCGATCCTAGGCTCTGGAACTCCGGCAGCCGCGAACTGGGCAGAAGACTCAAAGGCAGGGCCGGTGGGCTGGCTGGTTAGGACCGGGTCGATAGGAGCAGGCAGAGGAGACAGGTTGGTCAAAAGTTGACGGATCGCATCGAGCTGTTGTTGCTGCTGCTGGAAATGCTGGCGCTGTTGATAGCCAGCTTGGAGTAGAGAGGCCATGTCAGTAGAGATGCGGTTTACCTCCCTCTCCATCACTTCCAGGCGTTGCATGGCGGTGGGTGGTTCTAGGTCGTTGATTCCCATGCTGTTTCGACCGTGCGCTGGGTCCATATTGTTGGTCAGATCGTACTGTCAGAAACCAGACAGGACGAGGACCACAAATGCGTCACATTCAAAACTTTATTGAAAATAAAAGGTACAAGGTATGTCAGGAGTACAGGAGTCTCAAGAGTCTGTGGGTGTGGGTTTCCCCAGTAGCTGACAATTACAGCAGGAACAGGATAATCCAGGAAGTCCCGGGTAGGAAAAAACACAGAGGCAGACGAGCATGTCCGGGAACAGTCAGAGATAGAGTCTGCGTATGAGAGTCTCCCCAGTGGCAACAGCTACGGCAGGAACAGGATAATCCGAGATAGTCCGAGGTGGGAGAAACACAGAAGCAGATGAACGGGTTCAGGAACATAGGCAGGGAGTCAGAGAAGTATTCTGTAGCAGGCAGGAAAACTAGTGCTGGTAGCAGACGATCTGACAAGTGTAGACTGGAAAGCAGGGTGTAAAGTACTGAGCATGATGAGTGGTGATTCAGTGCAGCTGGCAGGTAACGAGGATGTGGCAGAGCAGAGCAGGAACAGGTGAAGGTAATCAGCCTTCAATCAGCATGTGACACCAGGTTGATGCTATAAAAACGGGCGGAAACATCATGATTGACAGCTGTGATTGACTAGCGATTGGTCAGGCAGTTAGGTTATATGGGTGGGACTTTGATACTGCGGCTCCACCACCCAATCCCTACTGTGCAGACTATGGGTCCAAAATTACAAAATGGCCGCGCCCATATCTGGAAGATTTGGGCATTTTACAATTTATGGACTTTATAGTCAATGTGTCCTCTGTTTAAATAAAATAAAATAAAATAAAATATTTTGTACCTATAAGAGTTAGGCATTGTTCACACTGTATCTGTATCAACCTATTTATAGCCAAATTCTGTTTCAGCCTCAGTGTGTGATCCACAGTGAGAACAAGGGAGTACTTCAACATAACAAACTGTCTGACGCAGCTGTAAACTGGCCGCTAAATCGATCTTGCAATATCCTTAAAGCAGTTTCCAGCAGTATTACAGCTCTAATCCACAGAACAGACACTCCTACATGTTGTCAGGGGTCACATCTGCAGGGAGGACAGACAGGCTTCCTCGCTGCAAGTTGTGGAATAAATCAAAGCCAGAGTTAACCGAGTTCGCCTTCTCCTCCTGCTGCTCACAAAACACACCTCATTCATCCCCATCACACAAACATCTCAGCACCCACTGGGTGACACTAAGCTCAGCTCTCCTGCTGGGCCGATGGAAGTGAGAGACACACATGGGGAGACTCTCTCTCCTGCTCTCAGTGCCTGTGAGTTTATTTGTGTGTGTTTATTAGGTCATTCATTTATCTATCTATCTATCAATCAATCAATCAATATATCTATCTATCTACTGTATTTATATGTATAGTAAAAATATATATACTGTACAATTGTAAGTTTGTTCATTATTCAGCTAGCCAACAGGTCAACCGCTACCATGTTCAGACATAGCATTTCATCATAAGCATAGCAAAGCAGCTAAGCTACATTGCTGGAGATCATCCTTAAATCATTAAATTGAAAGAGAGCCTCATGTCTATGACATGAGTGGTTAAATTCACAAGTTATGATAGCAACAATAGCATGCTAGCAAAATACCTGCTAGCTACCTCTGCTACGTATCTTTAACTCTCTCTGCTTGTTGCCTAGCAGTCGGTGTTCTGTTGCGGTCTTGCGTGTTGTTTTTGCGACTATGCCCCTGAGGCAAAGTTTTACAGACTGAAAATCTGCAGTTTTCGGGGTGTTTCGCTGTGTGGAAACAGCATTACAAGACTGCGGTCAGCTCTTAGTGTCAGTATCTGACACTTTGTCAGTATCTGACACTAAGAGCCACTGACCAAGCGTCAGTATTTGACAAGCTCCAAATGAGAACGGGTTGCCCAAGCATGTCTTCACAGTGGGCTACCGGTATCCTGCCAAAAAGTGATCACCGAACCCCCAACTGCTCGGGGCGCCTTTCCATGGGCAGCCCCCTCACTCTGACATCTCTTCATTAGTGCATGTAAAGGTACTGAGCATGTGTGTGTAATTCAGCCCTTTGTGTAACGTGTATAATAACAACAGAGTGTAAATTGTAATTGTAAGTATACATTATTATTATTATTATTATTACAAGGCATTACAGATTTTTTTCTCACAAAGTGCACATTAACCATGACAGAACAAAAATAATTGGCACTACCAAACAATTTTTTTTGTCATTTATAGCCCATTGCGCATCATCACAAACCTGTAAACATAGAGGCTCTAATGAAGAGAAGGGAGATCATTGTAGAACTTGGGAGCACTTTCAAACTTATTGTATACAGTCTATGTTTAGAGAACAGAGAATCTCTATTGCCGATCTGCCTTGTGGTTCCAAGTATTGGGAACTGGGCTCCCAGAACTGGGCTTGTGTGTAATGATTATGTCAGACCTTAGCAGCTGTAGTCTCATTCACTGTAACCTGGGCAATGCAGCTGACAGTGGCTTTTGGAAGTTCTGTTTGTAGTTGTTGAGTCTCATTTAGTGCCTTGGATGCATATGCAACTACTTTCTCTCCCTGGATCAGGACTGCTCTTAAGCTGCATTTGGATACATCAACTTGCACTTTGACATCTTTGGTGTGGTCAAAGTATGTGAGAATGGGACCGGGCTCCTGTGTTAGGAGGTCTTGATTTTGTTGGGGTCAGGTTGGATGCCTTCTTGTGTCAGGCTGTGCTCAAAGTAGCTCCGTTTTATCCTAGTTCAGCTTTATGTCTTTCTCTCCTGTTTTCTCCAGCATGCCACACAAGTTGACGTCATGCTCATCTGTGGTGCAGCCATACACCAAGATGTCATCCATAATGGCTGCGATGCATGGAAGCCCCTCGTAAGCCTCATCGACTCTCCTCTGAAACTCGACCTGTGCAGATATGATCCTGAAAGGGAACCTCTTGAAACGATATCTGCCATAGAGGGTGTTGAATGTAGTCAGCATGGATGACCTGTGGCTGAGTTTTATCGCCCAGTACCCAGACCTGACATCTAGTAGGCTGAAGTATTGCGCACCGGCTAGTCTTGGTGTGACGTCATCTAGAGAGGGGAGCAGATAGTGGGGTCTTTGAATGGCTTTGTTTAGAGAGTCGGGGTCTGAACATATTCTAAGCATCACTGTTGTTGGCTTTTTTTACCACTACCAAGGCATTTACTCACTCAGTCAGTTCTATGACTTTCTGTATAACGTCTATTTCTTTTAGTTCATCTTTGAGTCTGCTTTGCAGGGCATATGGGATGCGGCGAGGCGGACACACCACTGGTGTTGTGGCAGGTTGAAGGCAAAGGGTGCACTCCCCAGGAAACAGTCCAATGCCTTCAAATACGTCGGCAAACTCATCTGTAATGCTAGTGTGTGGAAGTGTGTTGACCATATGTACTGGCTTGACCGTGTCCAGATCTAGACATGTTTGCATTCATAAAACAGGAGGTACATTCCTTGAACAGACTATGTCAAACTCTAGCATGACTTGATAATGTTTTCTTTGTATCTGTATGTGAGTTTGCATGACCCACTACCAGTCTCTGTCCACCTTATCCTGAGATAGTACTGTCTGGTGGGCTTAGTACTTTATTGCCTAACACTTTGTGGAATGACAACGGTGGTTGGGTTTAGGAAAACAAGAACGGGGAAAGGACACGTCACAAACAGGGACACGATCCACAGTCTCCAGGGGATGGAACAACGGGTAGTACTGTGTTGTTTGATCCATCCACCGACCCAGCCAGCCTCCCTGTGCGGCTTTTTGGCTTTTCATACTACTCGTTACCATAGTCGTGCTGTGATCACAAAAGATGCTTCCCATTGAAATAAGTTCGTGCTCACCACCACAAAAAAACTGACAGGAACGTGTCCGTGTACACAAATCAATAGATTAAAGCCCATTTTGCAGGTTTAATTTTGCAACAAATTTGTGCAATTTGCTTGTTGGTAGTAAATATTTGAACTGTTATCCATTGTATTTGATGGTGTTGGATATCGCAAAACTGAATATAATACAAAAAGTAGGCACAAGTTTACAGTGTTTCTTTTTCCCCCACAATGCATTGCATGACGTCACTTTGGGGAGCAAACAAAGCAGCCTGCGTTGTATTTACCACTGGTCTGGCCTAATATGGCTTCTGGTCTTTTAATATTAACAGTCTATGGTCTCGACCGAGTCCATGTGACTTTATTATATTTATAATAATATTGGAGGGAAAGTGAAACACAGCTTAGACGGGGATGTTGTTTGGCTTTTCACAAGTTTAGACTGCTAGCTAACGATATGCCGCCGGACGTTAGCACAACAGCGTTAGCCTAGCCTGCTAGGTAAATATTATGACTGCCTTTGGTGTTGCCTATATATGCGTCCATGTTGTCAACATCATACATGTGGCATTAGTGCACCTTTTGTACCATAATTGTATTGAATGAAATAGTAAGCTTCGCTCCTACGAGATGGGGAGTTTGTTACGTTACACACAAAGCTAACTGGCTATAGTTAGCCTGTACGGATGCTAGCGGATATAGCTAACGTCGCGTAGCTAGCCAGCAACTTCGGCAGTAGAGTTTTGGTAAGCTAACACGACAGCGTTGTCGCCCACAATCAACCTGCAGTGATGTTTGAAATATAAACAATTACAATCCTGGTGCGTGCTGGTTGGGGAGGACCATTATCCTGTCTGAAATGTCACAAACGGATTTAGGCATCTTCAGATCAGCTGATCGCGGGGCGAGCTTCCCGAAGGCTCACTCGCCCACACGCACCCACTCTCCACCGCAGCTTCGCCACCACACACACAAGCACCGGCCAAACAGCGACACGTTTTCACCGGAGGAAGAGGTAAACACTTAGAAATAACACTCGGGGATGCCTTCTATTACTATATCTAGATAAGTGTACCAGTACTTATCTGAACTAACGATATGATCACTGTCACTAGATAAAAAGAAAACGTTGACGTTCACTTGGTGCTATTCACTGACAGTAAAAAGTAAAATCATTGTATGCACTTCTGCGTTGCTAAAATAAAGGAGATAAATGAAGGAGACTTCCCCACAATCTTGACAATTCCTCATTTGCCCTCTCACGTCTGGCAGGTTCGTAATTATTCGGCTGCTGGCCTTTCCTCCTCTTCCACATCCCAGTCAGTCACCGTAGTTCCAGTGCCAGGCTGAGACTTCGCTCCCCAACGTGACGTCATCGCCGAATTGACTTCATAAACCCGCGAACACCAAAAATGACCATAAACTAAATTTTAACACTATTTGGAGAAATTTTTAAAAATGATATACATATCTTGAGTGCTTTTTGTACCCAATAATCAACAGTGGTGGTTAACCTGCAACATGGGCTTTAAATAACGTGACCATTTCACAAACTGCTGTAAGACTGGGTTGGATTATTCAAAAGTCAATTTTGATTTTGTAAAAACAGGTTTTCTTAACAATATAGTAAACAAGTGTGTGTGTAGGTAGTGTAGCTGAATGGAGAGTGTTTATTAAAAGCAACCAGAGGCAGCTGTGGACCCTGGCAATTTTATCTACAGTAAAAGCTTTCAACAAATGAAGTTATTTCACACACACACACACACCACTTAGAGTGACATTTAGCCATAGTAAAAGTTATTCTTATCTTCATAGACTCCCTATGGGGTTGAATAACCTCTTCAGCCTGCAGCCTCTGCTGTCCTTGCATATGGATTAGATACGTGTGTGTGTGTGTGTGTGTGTGTGTGTGTGTGTGTGTGGTGGCATTTCTAAACCTTCAAAGTCACTTTGTCACTTGGGTAACAGGCCATGCGGGGATTCTGCGTCGCCTCAATAATTCCTCAATCATCCGCATGAGACATGCTGAGGGATGTTTCCAATATGAAGAATATGACACAAAGCAGACAAAGGGGACAGCCGTTTTGATCACAATTCTCTCTGCACTGCCAAACCAACTCAGAGGAGCAGTGGTGGAATGTAACTAAGTACATGAACTTAAGTACTGTACTTAAGTACAAATGTTGAGGTACTTTTACTTGAGTCTTTTCTTTTCGTGCCGCTTTCTACTTCACTGCATTTCAGAGAGAAGTACAGAGTAGTACACTACATTCATCTGACAGCTTTGGTTACTAGTTACTTTACACACTAAGATGTATGCACATATAACACATGTAGTTTATGAAATCTGATGTTTTTTTATAAATGAAACTAGCCAACAATGTAACAGCCCACAAGTGCAGGTGAAATGGTGAGATCATTAAACACAACTGTTTGGATCCTTTCCAGTTTCTAAAATGGGAGGATTTTTCTGCATCAAGTACTTTTACTTCTAATACTTTAAGTAAATTTTTCTGATGATACTTACATACTTTTACTTGAGGAACCTTTTCAATGCGGGACTTTTATTTGGAACAGAGTATTTTTACAGTGTGGTATTTGTACTTTTACCTAAGTAAAGGATCTGAATACTTCTTCCACGGCTGCAGAGTAACAAGACAAGCAGAAAACTTTATTGCAGACACTATACAGTAGTATTACATTGGAAAGGTTTGCTGCAGTGCAGCTTAAAATTCAACTGAATATGTCCTACATTGTAGATTTGTATGCGATTTCAGTATAATGCTATTTAAATCAGGGATTTCTGGGCCAAACACAAAGGTGGGGCAATTAGTTGTCAGGAGTAAAGGAGAAACATCATTAATATGATCCAGCCTGCATCAGCAGGAGTCTATCTATGTGAATAAAATCCCAGCAGTCGGAGCTGTTTCTGACTTGCATTCTGCATTTGGGACAAACAATTTCCTTTGCTTCAGCGTTTTATAATAACATCTTCACAAGGAAAGAGCGAGGCCACATTTCTTGTGTTCTCTGCTTGAAATATATGTTGTTTGAGTTTACACGCCTCTCTCTGAGGACAGTACTGTGATCGTAAAGAAGCTCTATTTGTGAGTTTATCAAAGCATTTGCTCAGTGTGGAGATGACTGAAAGTCTCCTGTGTTTTTGAGGAAAGACCTTTACTGTTCAAGTTTTACATAAGAAGGCTAGTGTGGTGGAAAATAATAAGTAATAGTACCCAAGTACTGTACTTGTACATGCCGTTTTTGATTGTTTACTTAGAGTGAGACTATGTCACAGCAGACACACAGTTAGGGATATTCCAATAAAATGTTTTCCTTCCCAATACCTGTCGATTAAAATTGCATTAGTGTCCTAGTTAACAATACCATTTGGTTGGGTTTGCTTTCACACTGCACTTTGTCAAACGCACAAAAAACTCATCACGTGATGGAGATGGTCGCTTGTTTATTGGACAGAATATCCAAAACTCACCAACACTACCTGGTCTCAGTTATAATGGACACCACATAACATCTTGGGTTTCCTGGTTCTGCTTTCTAATATTTTGGAAGAAGGTGAACATTGAGCAGCTGACAGACAGCGAGTGAAGAAGAGAGAGATGATGATGATGATGTCACACAGAAGGTCCCCCCCTTATATAAGTCCGTAAATTGTGTGCAAGGTTGAAACAGCAACCTGGAAATGTTTAGGGTTCACTTGCATCAGATCAAACGCTTCAGGGTTGGTTTTAAATGGGAAAAAATGGGTGGGAAAGCAACCTGAGTGCTGCATAGACTGGTGACATCAGCATTTTAGGCGGTTTCGGAGGCATTTCCAATACTGGTATCAAAACAACTTTAGTTAGATACCAGCTGATATTTCCCTCCCACAAAACCAGAAGTAAAAGACGGTAAATATTGAACTTACATTTATCAAGTGGCCAGTGACATTACTCCAAAAAAATGATAATGTTGCTCCGTAACGGCGATAACGTATGCAATTGTTTGCTAACAAGTTCAACATATCAACTGAAAAGGTGATGATATGTCACTGTTAGATTCAGAACTCATTTCCAAATATGCCCATATGTTGGTATCCAGCTATCAAATTTAGTCTTTATCCAAAACGTTCCATTTCCAGGATTCCTCTCGTTCTGCCGGAAATTCTGCCCATCATTTTTGGCCTGAAGCCTTTCTGCTTACTCTTTCTTTTTGTTGGCATTCTTAACTCTGATGGATTTCTGAGGACTATGGTTACCTGCTCCTCAGATCGCTGCAGGGTAAATCCAGACAACTAGCTAGACTACCAGTCCAATCAGAGTTTTCTGTACAACTTTTTACAGGTTATTTTGCAGAGGCACTGTGGCTCTGTCCGGAGCTTAGGTTTAAAGAAATGTCAATAAGCCAGAGTAGGTTTTTCTCCCATCCCGGAAATCTGTGTGGACTAGCCAGACCCTCCTCCACAGCGCTGTGGAGGAAGGTCCAGCCTAATCAAATTACTAAAAACAGATTTTTAAAGTAGGAAAAAAACTGTGAACAACTTCAAATAAAAACACTGGACTCTTTTCCTTTTCTTCCTCACTATACTTTCTTATACAAACGCCTCAAACAAATGATTCTAATCAGATTCTAATCATGTGTCTTGTTGAATGAGGCAGTTTGAACAGCAATTTGGATACAGCGTGTCGTATTGAGCAGGTGTACACAAAAGGCCAGAGTGCCTTTTCCCAGAGCGGGTAATGCAGCATAAAATCTATGCACAGCTCCTTTTTGTTACAAACACCATGCTAATTAATTTGACCCCTTCTCCTGCCACTCCCCTGTAATAAAAGTACAACAATTATGTGTGTGTGGCATCAAATCGCATCACAACTCGCAACTTGACAGCCAAGTTTCCTCAGGGATCGGGGTTACTGTGGTTACGACAGAGTTGCCCTTGTCCATGCCCAGACAGAAAAGAGCATTTTGTATTCATTGGTGTGTTTAATTCAATCTGTGTAAAACTGGCTGAGAGACTAACGGACTGGTGACTTGACCCGGGGTGAAAAGGGAAGTGAAGGATGAAAAGGGAAGAGACAAGAGCAGAACCGACACAAGGAGGGTTTCAAATTGATATACAAGCGCTGGTATTCCTTGTAGCCTGCTGTAAACTAGAGGGAGGCAGGGCAGTACAGCCCGACCATCCTCCTCTCTTTACCCTGTCTCTCTTAGTTATGCTGTAATAGTTTTAGACTGCCGGGGGACTTCCTTTGACACACTGAGCTCCTCTCTCCTTTATATTTCCATTTGTGTGCATCCATGTCCCAGAAATGCCTGTTACTAACTTAGCTCTAGGGAGTTATTCCCTGAAGTCCTTATGTTCCTTGGATCAGGGAGGCTCCAGGATCATGGTTGCAGCTGTCCCCGTGGTCCTGCTACACGTCCTGCAATGCCCTGTTACATCCTGCTATGTCCTGCTGTGCCTTGTAATGCCGTGCAGTGCCCTGCTATGCCATGAACTACAACAAACTATAGTTTTAGTCACTGTTCCATTATCTTTTACTGTGATTGTTATTGCCACTATTCATCACACCCCCAACCGGCCGTCAGACACCACCTACCAAGAGCATGGGTCTGTCCCAGGTTTCTTCCTAAAAGTAGTCTTTCCTCGCCACTGTCGCACTAAATGCTTGCTCTTTTGCTAATTACTGGAACTGTTGGGTTATAGAGTGTTAATTATAGAATGTGGTCTAGACCTACTCTATCTGAAAAGTGTCTCGAGATAACTCTTGCTATGAATTGATACTATAAATAAAATTGAATATGAGACTGGTGAAAGTACCTGTGCTGCTACCAACGTTACAGCGTAGTACTGGAACGGTGTCTACGTTTGTCTACATAGTAGACTTGGTTTCATTGGTGTTCTTGAGTACAATACACAATGTCTAGATTAAGATTAGACAGGAGCAAACAGGTTTGATCACTTAATGCAAGTCGTCAACTGAAGCATTGTGATTCATTGTGACCCAACATGCCTTAACTACATGTTTGTCTTGTACTGTAATTACAGAGGTATCCACACTGAAAACTGAATGACCAGAGCCTACAGAAGGAAGCCCGTGTGTATAGAGCAGCGTATTTGGTGTCATTCATCTGGTTGTGAATAACAGAGACTGCATGGATCACGTAGTAAGTCCCTATTATCGTTTCCAAACTAAAACCAGCTGTCACTCCTCTGTGTCCTGATGCTGTAACAGACATGTCCGAGCTAACCATGGCCACTGGACCCGCCCATGGACTCGCCTCTTCTGTTATCGAGACAAATGGAAATTGCATACTGTTGAGCGAGGTTATGTTCCAGGGCAGTTATTCACGTTATTACAAATATGAATGTGATTTTTGAACGAGGTGTTCTTATTTTGCAAACAGAATCCAGAATTTCTGGTTTCCCTTTAGTCTCGCTTTCCTCCACTGCACAAGAAGGTCTGGCTAGTCCACACACCATTTCGTGATGGGAGAAAAATGCGCTCTGGTTTATTGGCACTTCTTTAAACCAAACACAATCATCTTGGGGGGCGCTCTGCAAAATAATCTCAGGAAGGAACTTGTCTTGGTGGAACATGTGTACGTTCAAAAGTAGTTTTAGTTGTCAACAGAAAACTCAGATTGGACAGATAGTCTAGCTAGCTGTCTGGATTTACCCTGCAGAGATCTGAGGAACAGTTAACCATAGTCCTCAGAAATCCATCGGAGGTTAGAACGGCAACACAAAGAAAGAGGAAGGTAACGGACATCTGGCCGAAAATGACGGACATCCGGTGGAATTTCCAGCGGCACCGGAGCAATCCCGGAAGTGGAGAGTCGTCAGTATAGACTACCTTACTGCTATACTTCCTTCCTTCCTTCGCCTTATGATCTTGTTCTCCAGATATGGATACTTTCATGACTGGTATGAGCAAATTCCACTTCATTCATCACTTCATTGCCTGGCTGCCTCATTTGTTTCTATGGATTATAGGAAACTATGGATATAGTTAATATAATTAGGGAAATTTCAAAATATTGTCTTAATGCCGGATTTACTTAAGTCCTGAATATTGACACTTTGGCCTCCAATAATTTTATTATTATCATATTATAAAAATATAAAATATTGACATACAGGAGGAGGGGGGGCATTGTCGTATTGACTATGAGGCATTACTGTCTTATTTCTAGATAATGACAACTATGAATGAGCAAAGTTATTTATTGTCTGAGATCCTTATTTCCTTGTCCTTTATGGCCTAATTTATTTCTAGACAGTAGAAACACTATTGCCACTACTGACAGAGATCCTTATTGTCTTATGCATGCCGTGTTGCATTAAAGGCAAATGCAGGTGCAAATTTGAAGGAAATAGAACATGCCTAATTGAGATCATTACCTTTGCAGAATGAAACTACCAGAACATTCTTTACTAAACTAGCAGACTTTGACTGAAAATAGGGGGAATGATCATGACACCGTTTTCACAGGAGCTCCAATAAAAGACAAAATAACAACAGCAAATACCGTAGCTGTTTGAGATGGACATTTTGATTCATGAATGAATTTGCAGACCATGATTTAAATAAGGAGAGGCTGTATTTCTGCTCACGTCAGGTCTCTTTGTGGGCTTCCTGGCAGGCAATTTATGCCCCCATTGTCCCAGGATTGAAGCGGCGAAGCAGACATAACCGGTCCCATGCAAAATGTCACAAGTTTTAAAAACAGCCCTATTTGTAGGGATCTCGGCAGGGCCATAAAATAAAGAGCGCTTCTATTCTTTTTTGGCGAACACCAACCCCTAACAGAGACACGTGTGTGTGTGTGTGCTTGTATTTTGACAAAAATAGATCAGTTAAATTTCTTGAGGAGCAACAACAACAACACAGGTACATGCACACTCTCAGTCACACTCCCAGGCCTGATGTATGCATTGTTGGTGAGCAAGGAAGTAAACGCAGCCACAAGACCCAGAACCTTCGAGGATCTTTTCTCATTTTACCATCCAGTGTGCTTTGCTGGGCTTGTCTAACCTACAGGAGCGTCAAACTCTATTTCAATAAGGGCCAATAAGGGTCACATCAAGGGCCAGACATGTAGAGCTTATTGACATGCTTTTATTTCATCGCAAAAGCAAAATATGTTTGACTTTATGATTGCATTAAGTCCTCTTGCATCCAGTTTGGGCCACATAAAGCTATAAAAAAGTCAGCAAAAAAGTTCCTTAGCCATCATAGAATTAGCAAAACAAGTGTGCAAATGGCTGGATTTGGCCCAGGGGCCTTGGATTTGACCAAACATGCATGCACGCAAACACACACGCAAATACACACACACACACACAAACACACAGAAGTGAAGAATCCCTGACATAGAGGTGGGGTAAGGTCAGGAAGTTTGTGGGCAGATTACTCAGCTGCTGGCGGCTCCCAGCTCCGTCTGAGATACACACTCTTTCACTCTTGACATCGCTAAAGGGTCAGAGGCAATGACCTGATCAGACAAATCATAAACATAATCATTATTTCTGGGAGGTACAATAAAAAAGGACATGGTTTAATGAACTAACAGCAAACAAAACTAGTTGACATTCACAGGAAACCACCTGTGATAAATAGTAGAATATAGTTGACTACACTAAGGCTGCAACTAACCATTATTGTCATAGTCGATTACTGTAAGTTGTTGATTTTTTTTCCAATTATTGGAGCAGTTGTTTGGTCTCTAAAATGTCAGAAAATTGTGAAAAATGTGGATCAGTGTTTCCCAAAGCCCAACATGACGTCCTGGAATCAGGGAACTTTGACTTTTTTATTAGATGTCTTAAGCCGAATCTATTATTCTTTGCAGCTCTAGGCTACACATTTACAAAATGATATGAAGCTATCATTGATTACTATTTTATTTATGCATTCATTATTATTATTATTATGAAATGAAGCATTACAGCTGCATAGAATGCATTTGACTAACAGCTACATATTATTATTATTTTTTTTTTAATAAACGTCTTATTATTAAGGAATATGAGCCATTATACAATTCAACTGTACATTCTGAATCATTTTTTTTCCCTCTTAACAGGGTAAAACAAAAATAAAACAGAAAAAACAACAATACAAAACAAAACGATGGTAAGAATACCACCAGGCTGACCACGGCCCCTCACACTGTCCCAGCCCCAAACCCGCCCGTCTGACTCCTTCCCATGTACCTCCAACCACCCTCATCCAGACCATCACTCCAACGCCATTACAACTGCCGTGCTGCGCTAGGACTTGGATTGTTGCAATGGGTTCGTTGCTTTCAGGTATAGCATGAGAGGCTCCCATGTTTTGTTAAATAAAGTGAGTTTGTCTTTCAGCGTACGTTATTCTTTCTAAATGAAGTGTATTAGTTAAATCATCCAGCCACATCTTAGAGGTAGGTAGGGCTGTGCTCTTCCACAACATGAGGATTAATCTCTTCGCAATAATAAGGCAATATGAGAGAAAGCACTGCTGTGCCCCATTCAGTTCCCTGAGAGTCTCCGATATTCCAAAAATGATGAGCAGGGGCTCAGGTGCGATTGGGATATTTATGACCTCAGACATAATGCTACATATATCAATCCAGAACAACTGGATCCTTGGGCATGAAGCAAAACTATGGAGGAGTGTTGCTACGGAAGAGTGGCACTTATCACATATAGGCGACACCTCAGGGTATATGGTGTGTAGTTTCTCCTTAGAATAATGAAGCCTATGAACTATTTTAAATTGGATAAGACAATGTCTTGCGTTATCTGAACAACTTTTTTTTTCCAAGACTTTCCTTCCATAAGTCATCTGAAATAGATATACCCAGTTCCTCTTCCCACTTACGCTTATAATTTTCAGTTGAAGGGGGACTTATTAATAAGAGGATGTCATAGATGCGGGATATCAGTTTACTCTCGTTAGGAGACAATTTCAGGCAATCGTCTATCATAGATTGGGATTCCGTCTCGAACTCTCTTAGGTGTTTCCGAACGTAGTCCCTAACTTGTAGGTAACAAAAGAAGTCATTAGCCCCCAGCTCGTACTTCCTCTGTAGTTGTGTGAAGGAAGCAAAGACGCCCCCCACGTATAGGTCCCCGATGCAACGAACACCCCTCCCACTCCACGCAGAGAAGGCTCCATCCAGACTGGAGGGGGCAAATGTGGGGTTTCTAGCGATGGGTAATAGAAGAGAGATCGGTTTAAGATTAAAGGAGGTCCTGATTTGTTTCCAGGTACGGATCAAGCTATGTATAATGGGATTATAATTATACAGGGATTTTTTAATCGCGACTGGGGCTAGTAGGATTGCGGCCATGGAGTACGAGTGGCAATCCTCCCGCTCCAGCAGTAGCCAGTCAGACAATGGATTTGATGTGTCCAACCAAAAGGTGGACGCCTTAATCGCTGAAGCCCAGTAATAAAGCAAAAAGTCTGGGAGTGCCAAACCCCCCTTTGGCTTCGGTCTACAAAGATGCTTTTTGCCAATTCTGTGGGCCCTTTGTCCCCACAGAAAGGGAGCTATTAGAGAATCTAGGTGTTTAAAAAAAGATTTTTTTAGAAACATTGGAATGTTTTGAAGAAGATATAACAATTGCGGGAGGAAAATCATCTTTATAGCATTGATTCTCCCAATTAAAGAAATTGGGAGCGTGTCCCAGAATAAAATTCTAGTCCGAAGCCGCTCTATTAGAGGAGGGAAATTAGCTTGAAACAGAGAGGAATACTCCCTGGTCACGTCAATCCCGAGATAGGTAAATTTGTCTTGGGAGATCTTTAATGGAAAGTGACCCAGGTGTGCCAGGTCATTCATATAGACCGGCAGTAAGACACTTTTAGTCCAGTTGATCCGATAACCCGAAAAGGTCCCAAACAAGTTGATTTTATCAAGAAGATTTGGGATAGTAATTTGAGGCTGTGTTATATATAGCAGGATATCATCTGCGTATAGTGATATTTTATTATTGGTGTCCTTGGTGGAATATCCATAGATCTGGGGTTCTAATCTGATACTTTGGGCTAGAGGTTCAATGGCCAGTGCAAAGATCAAAGGGGACAACGGGCACCCCTGTCTTGTCCCTCTGTTTAGGCTAAACGGGGAGGATATTGTCTGGTTTGTTAGGATTTGAGCCATGGGATTCCTATAAATGAGTTTAGTTAGTGACAGAAATTTATTTCCTAAATTGAACCTATTGAGAACCTCAAAAAGGTAGCACCACTCAGTCTGGTCAAATGCCTTCTCAGCGTCAAGTGCAAGTCAGTAGGCGGGCCTCTCTTTGTATATAGAATATTGAAAAGACGTCTAAGATTGAAAGTAGCACTTCTATTGGGTATGAAGCCAGTCTGGTCCGTATGAACCAGCTTTCCCAGTAACGGGTTCAGTCTACTAGCCAGCATTTTAGCATACAGCTTACCATCAGCATTAAGTAGGGAGATCGGACGATAGGCGCCTACTTCCTGTGGGTCCTTCCCCTTTTTGTGAATTAATGTAATCACAGCCTCAGTTAGGGTGGGGGGCAGAGTACCCTGTACCTGGGCATGTTCATATACTTTCAACAGGTAGGGGGATAGATCTTTGCTGAATGTTTTATAAAGTTCCCCTGGAAGTCCATCAGGGCCGGGTGCCTTATTACTCTTTAGGGAGGCAATGGCACCCCGAACCTCTGCAATTGTGAGGTCAGAATTTAAAGAATCACAATCTTCCTCACTCAGTCTGGGAAGCTCGCATTTATCCAAAAATGCATTAATAGTTACAGAGTCTGAAGTGGTCTTTGAGGTATACAAATCAGTATAGAATTCAAGAAATTCATTGATATCTCTTGGCTTTGTAAGTATCACATTATTGTGGGTTTTTACCTTGTGTATCGTTCTGTCGTTTTCCATTTTCCTGAGTTGTCTAGTTAGCAGCTTGTGCGGTTTGTCACCAAATTCAAAATGTTTTTGCCTAGTGTAGAGGAATGCTTTACTTAGTTTAGCAGAGATAATTTTATTATATTCATACTTAAGTGTAGCTACTTTCCTGTGTAATATAATAGAGGGGGAGTGTGCATTTTCTATGTCAAGTAATTTAATTTGGTCTTCTAAATCCTTTAGTTTAGCCTTATTTGCTTTTCTCTTAGAAGCCTCGACGATATGATACAGCCACGAATATAAGCCTTGAAAGCTTCCCAGAGGATGGCGGGAGAGGTATCAGAGTTGTCATTTACTTCGAAGTATAAAGAAATCTGGTCTTTTAAATAGTTGCAGAATTCCTTTTCAGCGAGTAAGTGTGAGTTCAATTTCCATTGGGTATGTGGCTTATCTACATGATCTAAACACAGTGAAAAGGTAAGCGGGCTATGATCTGAAATCACAATACTGTGATATTTCGCATCCAATGTGGACGGTGCAAGTCTAGCGTCCACTAGGAAGTAGTCTATCCTACTGTAGGAGTTGTGTACAGGTGAGTAAAATGAATAGTCCCTACCCGAAGGGTTCATTGCCCTCCATATATCCAGAACATTTGTGTTATTGATAAACATATTCAAAAATTCGCTCGAGTCTCTTTGTGGAGGACCTATCAAGATACGTGTCGAGGACAGTATTAAAGTCGCCCCCTATTATCAGGTGCGTTTGTGAGATCTCCGGTATCAGTGAAAAAACCTTCTGAAAGAATATGGGGTTATCTATGTTGGGAGCATAAATATTCACTAAGGTGAGGGAGATGTTATGGATCTCACCAGCCACTATAATATAGCGGCCCTCCTTGTCAATGATTGTTTTTTTCTGTAGAAAGGGCACACTTTTTCTCAGTATAATGGCTACACCTCTTGCTTTGGAAGAGAAATTTGAATGGTAAACTTCTCCTATCCAATTTGGTTTTAACCTGCCAAGCAAGCCATTTTTTAAGTGAGTTTCCTGTAAGAACATGATGTCTGAGGTCAGAAACTTTAGATGTGCCAGAACTTTACCCCTTTTAACAGGATTGTTTACTCCGCGTACATTCCAACTAGAGAATGTAAGACCCTTCTTCCCTCTCCTGTCTACATTTAACCCGTCACGCATCAGGAATCTATGCACGGTACAGTACCCATAGCAGCACAGTCAACAATGTGTAGGATTTGAGTGAGTCGTCTTCCTATCCCTCCCCCCTTCCTGCCCCAGTCAGCCCCACAACCAATCTCAAGGTCAGCCCTAACCCCATAATAACAAAACTGCTCTTGCCAGTTCAAAATGAATGTGGCGCAAGCCTTCTTAAGGAAGTAAGTATAAATGAATCAGTAACTTAAATTACTTCCCCACACCTTCTGGTGGCCTGACGTTAACACCTATCTGTGATCCCATAGCCCGGTAACTTACACGTAATTTTAAGGTAGGTTAGTGATGATAAGAAAATATGATTAGTTGAAGTGCCATAGTAATATAACATCAGTGGGCACACACAAATAAACCCTCCATCCAAAGTACAAAGGAAAGTTGATGTCAAATTCTACCTAAGGCAAGGATGTACACCCTATGTATAACTAGAAGAAAAAATAGTTTAGGTAGTACAAACATATATACGACCACAAATTCAAATGAGTTGTAACTACAACCTGGGAGCCAACATTTACACCGAAAAGAGGCAGCATTGCGTTAGATATCTTACAGTAATAGTGAGCCATTTTCACACTTTAAGAAAACAAGGTAAACAATAATGTGGGCTCCAGATATGATACCGAAAGGAAAGATAACAAGAAACCAATCAAGAAAAAACAATAACAGTGCCAACCATAATCTATGAGGCAGGACTGAGTATTGCTCAATTATTCTACTAATGACAATGGTGGCTCAACAAACAGACGGTGACGCACCGACTGCGTGTGTGTATGAGCATGTAACTCACATGAATAGGTGACTGCTAGTGCTGCGCTAACGCCAGCCGTAGGGGCCAACTAGTAAGCACCAGCACACAACCACCAGTCCAACCATCAAGAGTCACCGCATCAGCAGTGACTGCATCAGTTTAAGCGTCCTCCTGTCTTATCTCAGTCGGGCCCGGTGTCAAGAGGCGCTCAGCATACCTCTCCGCTTTTTCGGCATCTATGAATGATACCTGTGTGCCATTGTGGGTTATCAGGAGTCTGGCAGGATAGAGGAGGCCGTACCTGACCCCAGGTCGGCCCTGCAGCAGCTCCCTAGTGCGATTGAACAGAGCTCTCTTTCTGGCCACGGCAGGTGGGTAATCCGGAAAGATTTTAATCTTTTTACCACCATGGTAGAACTGTTTCGCCGCTGCGGCCTTACGTAGGATGTCCTCCAGCGTATGAAAGTAGTGTAGTCTCAATACGAAGGGTCTAGGTGGCTCATGAGGTTTGGGACGTTTTCGGAGGGTCCGGTGTGCTCTATCAATGAGAGGCTTCTCGCCCAGGGATAGTATCTCTTGCAGCAATCCGGCGACAAAGTCCCTCTGCTTGGCCCCCTCGGTCCCCTCGGGTACTCCGATAATTCGGATATTGTGTCTCCTCGAGCGCCCTTCTAGTTCCTCGCATTTCCCAGTTAGTTTTTCTAGGGTCCTTTGCACCACGACCTCGAGCCAAAACAACCCCCCAGAAGCTTTTTTCACCTTGGTCGAACAATGGTGCGAGTTAGCATTATCAGCTGGTTAGCTTAGTGCAGGCGCTATTGGAACCAACTGTGTATTTTGTAAATTACCCCACTAATAATGCCCAAAATGATACCAAACTTCTACAGTAGTGCAAATAGGTTATGTACTCATAAAACAATGGATTGGGAAGTTTGTAAGTACACCAGGAGTTTATTAAAATAACACTTGCCTGCTGGCTTCTGCTCTCTGCTGCTACTGCTAGCAGCAGTAAGACGAGTGTCAAAAAAGAGAGGGTGAAATTACTCCAAACCATCACTTTAAGGTTAATTGACTGCGTTTGTTCTGCTGATTTTGCTCATCCTGCTGCCTTTTGCTGTTTGCTACTGTGTTGCTGCTTTTGTTGCTTGCCTCTTGTCTTCGCTGCTTTTACTGTGGTTTGTGCTGTTTTTTTTGTGCTCCTGCTGTGTTTTTTTTTGGCCTGAATTTTAAGGTCTTACCAAAGGAGACTGGAACTGTTCAGGGTAATCAGACTAGCTTAGTGTGAAGTGGGGAGTAGGGGAGTGGTGCTTATCTTATCAACTCTAAAGGTGCTTTCTTGAGCTAGGGTGGGGCCTCCTCACCTGTAGCCAACACAAATCACCTCCTTGTATTAATATTGGCATTTGCGTGAAGCGGAAGAAGACTCAGAGGACAAAGACAAAGGAGTATACGCAGGAGTCTTCGTGGGAGGTTTAGTGAGAAGTTAAGTGGGCTTGAAATCTTCTTTGTATCTGATTACTCATTCCACAGGTCTGTGTCTTCATCTGGAAATGTGCTGCTTCTCCATTCTATCCTATCGGAAGTACTAAAAAATCTCATAAGTTTGCAACATTTCCGCAACCCAACATCTCTTAACTATCTCACCTGCTTCACACACACACACAACACCTTTTTGCAGGTGGCCTGTGGAACTGCCAGTCTGCCTCCCGCAAGACTGAGTTCATCTCTGGCTTTGCCAGCCAGCAATCCCTTGACTTCCTTGCTTTCACTGAGACCTTGATTACACCAACCAACACATCCACCCCTGCTGCTCTCTCTCTTCCGCCTACTCTTTCACCCACACACCCAGACCCACTGGTGGAGGCGAAAGTACAGGGCTACTCATTAACCCCAAGTGGAGATTTTCTCTCTACTCACTGCCACAGTTCACGCCACTGACTTTTGAACTTCATGCTGTTACCATAACACATCCAGTACAATTAATTATTGTTGTTATCTACCACCCACCAGGTCCTTTGGGAGACTTTTTGGAGGAGCTGGAAACAAACATCCCTGAAACTGGCCCTCCACTGGTACTTCTGGGCAACTTCAACATCCAGACAGGGAAGTCAACTGACTTCTTAGATCTTCTCTCTTCTTGCCCTCTCACTCTTACTTTCCCCACCCACTCACAAAGCTGGCAACCACCTAGATCTTATATTCACCAGAGACTGCTCTACAACCTCACTGTTACTCCACTGCATACCTCAGACCATATCTTTTTCTCTTACTCTCTCCCACTCTCCCACGCTCAAAACCCTATCTCAAGAGACACCATACCTGTCCGCCGTAACATTTATTCACTCTCTCCTTCTTCTCTGGCGTTATCTACTTTATCAACCATCCCTCCATCTGAATCTTTCTCACTCATGCCTCCCAACGGCGCCACAGACACTCTCCTCTCTACTCTATCCTTCTCCCTTGACTCTCTCTGTCCTCTTACTTCACTGCAGACTTGCAACTCCTCCGTCGTTATCTGACTCAATGCATGCTGAAAGATCAACTGTACGGGCAGTGGAAAGGAAATGGTGGAAATCTAAACACCCAGATGATCTGCTTGTCAATCAGTCTTTTCAGTTTCCTTCCAGGAAAGGGCTCTTCTACCCAGGACCCGACTGTAACAATCAATAACTCTGTGGTAGTCCCTACCCAGACTGCTAGAAACCTGGGTGTGATACTTGACGACTAACTCTCCTTCACTGCCAACATTACTGCAACTACCCAATCTTGTAGATAATTCATACAGTAGCTGCACTTTCATATGGCTCTTTGTAGTTTTGCTTATTTAAAGCTAATGTACTTGTTCTTACTACTCGTTGTCTGGAATTTGCATGACATTGAACAAGAAAAACACGGGAAAGGTACAGTGGCACCGTTTGCTATGCTTGTACAGCACACCATAGAATGTGTCCCAGTATAATCTCAACAGGGGGTGCTCAGGTAAAGCAACTGCTACACTGTGGCTTGAGATGGGATGTCACATGATGATTTTTTCGATTGCTAAATGACAGTGGTCACAACTGAAGCCACATGTGCAAAACTCTGACATGGTCTGCATTAGCAACAGTCATAGTCACATCACAACACAACTCTTTACGTCTCAAAACAGGCTCCATGCACCAAAACACCCGGAACAATCCTCATGTGAGACAAAACACACTGTCAATCAGAACACACTACAGTTTGTTACAGTACAAACACAATCTTTACAGTTTGACTAATTTGAGTGATTTTATGTTTGTCATTTTTTTATGTTTAACACTACGTAACACTAACTTACTAACTTTAGTTTTACAATTATTTTGGGAATTTATGGTCAATAAATTATAATTAATTAAAGGAATGGATGTTGATGGATAATCACAGACAGGAATATGTCAACTTTTACTCAATACTATTTCAAAAGCACTTCAATTTTTTTCGCCAAATTCTATAAAATTGAATAAGACGTAGAGATTTGTACTTGCCAAAGAGTGTTGTATGGAATCAATCATGTTATTTTGGGGATTTAAAAAGAACATAATATAGGAAAACGGGTCAAGGGACAACATGAGGGTTAAATATATATATATATATATATATATGTGTATAGTAAGGGTGTGACGAGATCTCGTTTTACGAGATCTCGCGAGATTAAAACGTGACGAGATTTCTCATCGAGGTGAAAAGTTGTCTCGTGAGGCGATGTGATGTCAGGGCAGAAGCCAGTTGGTAGAGTTTATACAAAACATTTTGCAGTGTTTGCACGTCCTTTACTGCATATAATTCATTAAAATAGTAAAAAAAAAAAGTTAAATAACATTCATCATTAATAGTTGATTTCAAAATGCACCTAAATTGTTTTGCATTTTGGGACTTTTCAGTTGAATAAAAAAACTATTTTCCAGTCATATATTTCATCGAGGATTTCTTTAAATCTTTTTTAAAAATCTCGTCTCGTCTCGTTCTCGTGAACCCAATCTCGTGATGTGTCTCGTCTCGTGGAGTAAGCGTCTCGTCACACCCCTAATGTATAGTCAGTAGTAATTTACATAATTACTGGAAAAATGTTACAATATAAAGGTATGTAATAGTAACAAAGCACTGTGGGTCTTATCCTCCCTCTTTCGCGCACTGGGAACACATGTTCATTACATCGGAAGTCCTCTTTTACCATGCACCTGCATCATTTCTAAATACAAATTAATTTCCATTGCTTCTACCTTTTGCTCCTTTCTGAAAGGGCACAATTTCACTGTACTAATTCTAGTGTTTTACACATTTGTTATAGCTGTGCATGTAACCGCAGACATTTTACCTGGACATATTGGTAGCTTTGCTCTTTTACCTGTTCAATGTTTCTCTCCTATGGTACAACAACTTTTGTAACTGTTTTATTCTTACTTGGAGTTTCAGAGTCTTTATACAGTGAGGAAAATAAGTATTTGAATACCCTGCTATTTTGCAAGTTCTCCCACGAAGAAATCATGGAGGGGTCTAAAATTGTCATCGTAGGTGCATGTCCACTGTGAGACATAATCTTAAAAAAAATCCAGAAATCACAATGTATGATTTTTTAACTATTTATTTGTATGATACTGCTGCAAATAAGTATTTGAACACCTGAGAAAATCCATGTTAATATTTGGTACAATAGCCTTTGTTTGCAATTACAGAGGTCAAACGTTTCATGTAGTTTTTCACCAGGTTTACACACATTGCAGAAGGGATTTTGGCCCACTCCTCCACAGATCTTCTCTAGATCACTCAGGTTTCTGGGCTGTCGCTAAGAAACACGGAGTTTGAGCTCCTCCAAAGATTCTCTATTGGGTTTAGGTCTGGAGACTGGCTAGGCCACGCCAGAACCTTGATATGCTTCTTACAGAGCCACTCCTTGGTTATCCTGGCTGTGTGTTTCGGGTCATTGTCATGTTGGAAAACCCAGCCTCGACCCATCTTCAGTGCTCTAACTGAGGGAAGGAGGTTGTTCCCCAAAATCTCGCAATACATGGCCCCGGTCATCCTCTCCTTAATACAGGGCAGTTGCCCTGTCCCATATGCAGAAAAACACCCCCAAAGCATGATGCTACCACCCCCATGCTTCACAGTAGGGATGGTGTTCTTGGGATGATTGGGATCATTCTTCTTCCTCCAATACACGGTTAGTGGAATTATGACCAAAAAGTTCTATTTTGGTCTCATCTGACCACATGACTTTCTCCCATGACTCCGCTGGATCATCCAAATGGTCAATGGGCAAACTTAAGACGGGCCTTGACATGTGCTGGTTTAAGCAGGGGAACCTTCCGTGCCATGCATGATTTCAAACCATGACGTCTTAGTGTATTACCAACAGTAACCTTGGAAACGGTGGTCCAAGCTCTTTTCAGGTCATTGACCAGCTCCTCCCCTGTAGTTCTGGGCTGATTTCTCACCTTTCTTAGGATCATTGAGACCCCACAAGGTGAGATCTTGCATGGAGCCCCAGTCCCAGGGAGATTGACAGTCATGTTTAGCTTCTTCCACTTTCTAGTGCTCCAACAGTGGACCTTTTTTCACCCGTAGCCCTTTCCAGCCTTGTGGAGGTGTAAATTTTTTCTCTGGTGTCTTTGGACAGCTCTTTGGTCTTGGCCATGTTAGTAGTTGGATTCTTACTGATTGTATGGGGTAGACAGGTGTCTTTATGCAGCTAATGACCTCAAACAGGTGCATCTAATTTAGGATAATAAATGGAGTGGAGGTGGACATTTTGAAGGCAGACTAACAGGTCTTTGAGGGTCAGAATTCTAGCTGATAGACAGGTGTTCAAATACATATTTGCAGCTGTATCATACAAATAAATAGTTAAAAATCATATATTTAGATTTCTGGATTTTTTTTTAGATTATGTCTCTCACAGTGGACATGCACCTACAATGACAATTTCAGACACCTCCATGATTTCTAAGTGTGAGAACTTGCAAAATAGCAGGGTGTTCAAATACTTATTTTCCTCACTGTATGTATGTGTTCACTAACAAGTCTAAAACAAGACACCTGCTTAAGTAGTCAGCAGAACAATATACAGTGCTGCTCATGAGTATAGAACCTCCTGCTTAAGTTGACTAAAAAGAGAAATAAAAAAATCATCTTTTGGAAAATGATCTTAATGCCTTAATTAAAAAATGAGGAAGAATCCAACCTTTAAGGACACCAATTTTCTTTGTGAATGAATAATGTATCGTAAATAAATATTCTTCCTTAAAATACAAGGGGCATGAGTATAGACACCCCTATGTTAAATTCCCGTAGTGGCAGGCAGATTTTTATTTTTAAAGCCCAGAGATTGGCATGGGGAACTTTCCATAAAATCATCTCTCAATGCAAATCATACCAGCAATTAGGCTAAATGAAATAAAACCATGCCAATCTCTCGGTATAGTGAAGGGTATGTGATGATGGGGGGCTATTTTAATTCCAAAATGCCAAGGGAACTTTATCAGGATGCATAGTATCCTGGATCCATGAAATAACTGGCCTTTCAAAATATAAATCTGCCTGTCTCTATGAGAATTTGACATTGGGCTGTCTAGGGGGCGATCCAGGTGTTTTTGGCTTCACTTATACATATATCTATGCTTTAACCCCTGTTAGAAACTAATCTATTTCATGTGACAACACTACGGTTGATGTTTGGTTACATTTAGGCACAAAAACAAGGGTCCAAAGATTAAAAGAATGTTCTGCTTTCAAGAATCTTTATCTTAGTCTATTAACTATTTCTGAAGTTTGACTGCTTATATCAAGTTGTTTGACTAGTCCTGAGGTTCTAAGGTCAGACAGATAGAAACTTAGAAGTCATTAAAGCTTACTAGGGTAAGCTTCAAGTTCGGGATATCCTCAGGGCACTTCAGAACAGAGCAGATATTTACTATCATGAGTTCTTCAACCAAGGTCTGCTCTCAGCTTATTGCAGAGTGTCTGACTGGGATTGCTTCAACTGATATGAGCATACAGCTCCCAGGCTGTTCTCATGAACCCTTCGTAGATATAGCACAAGTAAAGCCCAAGTCATTTGAGTGTATTCCATGTATTTATTAATGTCAGCAGCACATTGACTGCCGCTGCATATATATAATATATACATGTAGGGAGAAGGTTGGGGTGAATTGGGCACCCCCCAATCCACTGGGCTAGAGTGCTGTCAATTTGACTATTGTGATTTCCATTGGATCAGATTACTGTCACTTGGCTGCCCTGTCAATCTTCCCAGCCCTTGTCACATGACCAATTAACGTTTCCATGATGACTATCCAAAATTCTGATACCATTAAACCAGCACTGTAATTGTCAGACTGAGCCTATATAAAATGTGTACTGTATTTGAATTAGTTTAAAATGAAAACACAGGAGTTCAATAATGAATGTGATGTTTTATTTAGCAGAATTAAATGATGTTGTTCTATCCTATGCAATTGTTCCAGTATTTCTACTGATTATTGGTCTCCACCTGTGCTACCTAAAAATTCTAATTGCTCCTGTATAAAACACATAGCCTTCAAGCGAGAGAGCGGAGTTTGCGTCCCAGGGAAAACACAAGACTTGCACCCAGGAAACAGGTGTTTGCGTCCCATGAGTACTACATAAGGAGAGGAAAGGTGTTTTAATCCAAACCAGGATCTTCTTTAATGATCTTAACTAGTATTCATGGTGCCTAACCCTAACTGTCTTCTTCACATGATGCTAAATTTAACAGTGAAGCGCGCTAAACTTAATTGTCATGTGACAGGTCGTCACATGACTGGCTGACGATCACCTAAATTCATAGGATATCATACAACTTGTTGTGCATACGTTTTTCATACGATATCATGCAAGCACACGCATAAGAATGCATTGCTCCCAGATGATGTGGCTAACGATGTTTAGCCTTCATTCCTTAGCAGCAGCCTGGCCGTTCAGCCTCCGTCACCTTCAAGCACTTAGGCCCCCGCTATAGCATTCAGCCCTTATCCGCCAGCCTAATTCTACAATAACACTAGTTGTGATTAATGGACACAGAGAAAAGATGTGACATAATAGTGACATAATAGTGCACTCATTTTATGTATACCCCCTTCATAAGCAGGGCCTTGTGGTTGACTGAGAAAACTAAAACAATTAAGGCACTTCAACTTATCATACCTAACATGAAGTGTACAGTAGTGTGTAGCAAGTGTGTGTGTGTGTGTGTGTGTATTATTAGATGTACGTGTGTCAGGATCATGAAATTTACTTGGCTGCATGTTTCCCTCTGCCATACCTCACTGTGTATTCCAGATGTTCCAGTGGCTGGTAAAGAAGCCCCAGGCTGTAGACATTAGTGTGTGTGTGTGTGTGTGTGTGTGTGTGTGTGTGTGTGTGTGTGTGTGTGTGTGTGCGTGCGTGTGTGTGTGTGCGTTTGTTCTGTAACTGGCAGGTAAAGCAGCAGCTCCGGGTGATGCCGTGTTTCTCTTTTGGTAGCTTAAAGGCCAATGCAGGCTCGGTTCCAAGACAACCACAGGGGGAAAGTGTTAAAACCAGATGTCACAGCTGATCACTTCTTACGTCTGATTTTTGTCAGGAAAGCTTGCGTAGCGATTAAACAATAGACCCAGCCACATAAACACAAACTGTCACTTCACATTTTTTTCACAGCCGTGTGTGATAGGAACGCATATGGTTTTCATCTAAACTTGGAAAGATGTGCAAACTCTGCCATTTTAAAGAAGTACTCCACCCAAAACCTTTTAAGCATCAAACGCCTACCTCCTCCAGACTTGAAAAGTGGCTTTAATAAGTCTGTAGGTTGCTTAGAGTGGATTCACAGCAGACCCAGAACCAGGGCAAAGAAAAGGAAAGAAATGTGTCAAAACTGTTAGAATGTATTAAAGTAGCAGCTTTTAAAACCACTCCTGATCCAGCCTTCACTTCTCCACCTTTTATCAGTTTAGGTTGTGTTGCTTTGCAATACATTGCTAAAAACAGTACCTCTAGTACTAGTAGAGTCTGGAGCTATGTGAGGTAAATGAAGTGATGCTATTGAGACTGAGTGTGAAACATAATAATAATTATGTATACTTTATTAGTCCTGCAAGAGGAAATTACAATTTACACTGAATTACACACATCCACTATAGAACACTAGAGCAAAATTCACTCTCAAGACCCGCAATATGGCAGTGTCTGTAATTGATTAGGCTATGTAAGTCTATTAGTTTCCTGATAACCGATTTAATTAATGAATTAAAAAGCTACTGTGGCTCGGCTACAGCTCTGTGTCTGTCCCTCTGCTTCGATTTCACTCACCACTGAGTCTGACTTAATGTCCCGCCCACAACACCATTTGACTCTATGTTTCTGGGCACTATGTTGACAGTTTCACATTTATTAAATAACTGCTTAAAGCATTTGAAGCAACATTATGTAACTTTTCCTGTTTCGGTCCCCGTACAGGTTGTCTCATTGTAACTACAGCTCGTTAAATCAAAACCTATTTTATACAGTCTATGTTTAAAATTCACAGAAGAAAGTTAGAAGTTAGTAGCATTTGTGAAGCAGTTTGCTCGTAAAATTAGATTAGATTAGATTAGATTAGATTCAACTTTATTGTCATTACACAGGTACAAGTACAAGGCAACGAAATGCAGTTTGGGTCTAACCAGAAGTGCAATAGCGGTAAATGCAGGATATACAATGGTTCCATGAGTGCAGGACATGGATATGTACTGAATAGGTATGGAAATGAATACTATTATAAACAGAATTTTTCAGATGGGTTTGTCCTATGAATATAAATATAGATAACAAGTATTGTGAGCAAGATTTACAGCTGGATATGTACTGAATATAATATACAGGTGGCTATTATAGACAGAATTCTTACAGATAGGCATAATAATTTAGGCTAAATGAGCAGTATAGCAATGATTTAAGGTAGTACAAATAAGTTTGGACAGAAGCTATCCGAATTAAAGTGCAGTGGAAGTAATTTCACATTACAGTTAAGGTGCGGTAATGCAGATGTATATGTAAACAATTGGTACTGTAAATAAACAGTCAGCAGTGCAAATTGAAATGTAAGTATTGCAAAAAGGTAAGTAGTGCAAAAAAGAGAGATGCCGATATAGACAGTTGTTACTGTAGTAACAGTCAGCAGTGCAGGTGAACATTATAGTATTGCGGATAACAAAATGGAGGCAGGTGTGAGGAGGGAGAGGAGAGTCAATCAGTGTATGAAGGGGAGTGGGATTAATGAGGGTTAGAGTTCAATAAAGAGACAGCTCTGGGGAAAAAACTGTTCTTTAGTCTGCTGGTCCTGGTCCGGAGGCACCTGAACCGCCTGCCGGAGGGCAAGAGAGAAACAGTCTGTGGGCTGGGTGAGAGGAGTCCTTAAGGATGCTGCGAGGTCGATGCAGACAGCGTTTCCTCTGGAAGTGCTCGATGGCGGATAGTGTAGTCCCGGTGATGCGCTTGGCGGTTTTCACCACCCGCTGCAGTGCCTTGCGCTCTGCAACAGAACAGCTCCCATACCACACTGTTGCACAGTTGGTCAGGATGCTTTCTATTGCACAGCGATAGAAGTTCACCAGGATAGTCGGGGAAAGCTAATTCTTCCTCAATGTCCGCAGGAAGAAAAGGTGCTGGTGAGCCTTCTTGACCAGGCAGGAGGTGTTGGTTGACCAGGACATGTCCGCTGAGATGTGGATCCCCAGAAACTTGAAACTGGAGACACGCTCAACAGCCATTCCATTGATGTGGATACTGGCATGCGTGCCTCTTGACTCTTTTCTGAAGTCCACGATGAGCTCCTTGGTTTTGGTGGTATTGAGGAGCTGGTTGTTTTCAGTGCACCATGTGGCCAGGTGCTTGATCTCTTCCCTATAGGCAGTCTCATCGTTGTTGCTGATGAGGCCAATCACCGTAGTGTCGTCCGCAAACTTGATGATGGAATTAGATTTGTACACAGGCTTGCAGTCGGAGGTGAAGAGGGAGTAGAGAAACGGGCTTAGCACGCAGCCCTGTGGTACACCAGTGTTGAGTGTGATGGACGTGGAGCAGTTGGAGCCTGATCGAACATTCTGAGGTCTGTTGGTCAGGAAGTCCAAAATCCAGTTGCACGTGGAGGTGGTGATTCCCAGGCCTCCAAGTTTGGCTATTAGCTTAGATGACAGTGTTGAATGCTGAGCTGAAGTCAACAAACGGCATGCGTGCGTAAGTGTTCTTATTGTCCAGATGTATGAGCACAGAGTGCAGTGCCATGGAAACTGCATTCTCTGTGCTCCTATTGCTACGGTAGGCAAACTGGTGTGAGTCCAATGTGGATGGTAGCGAGTCTTTTAGGTGTGCCAGGACCAGCCGCTCAAAGCACTTCATTACGATGGGTGTGAGTGCTACAGGGCGGTAGTCGTTAAGGCACTTCGGGCTGTTTTGAGAGAACTCCGGGCAGTTTTGGCACTGGCACAATGGAAGTGCATTTAAGGCATGTTGGTACAGCTGCTTGGTCAAGAGACAAGTTGAAAATGTCTGTAAAAACCCCAGAGAGCTGCTCTGAGTACGCGTCCAGGGATGTTATCTGGTCCAGCAGCCTTGTGCGTGCTGATCCTGCTCAGTGTCTTGCAGACATGTGTGGAGGAGAGTGTGATTGGCGGGTGGTCGGCTGAGGGTTTGAGCTTGGTGGCAGTTTCTCTGTTGTCTCTTTCAAAGCGAGCATAAAAGTCATTCAGCTCGTTCAGGAAGTTGACATCAGTGGCTGTGGAGGAGGAGTTAGTGGGTTTACAGTCACTGATGGCCTGAATGCCCTGCCACATGCGTCGAGGGTCAGCATTGGAGAAGTGTCCCTCTATCTTCAGCTTGTAGCAGTAATGAGTATCAAAGTCATGAACCACTTGAAAATACATGCTTTTCTCGCCTAAATTTTTACCCCAAAAAAAGTGATGCAGTTTCCACATACTTTGGCCCTCTGGGATGACCCTGAGGTCATTGGGAAGGTAACACTCTCAACTTTTTGTTTCTAGTGTCAGTGTGACACTAGGCCTTACTGACACAGATATAAAGAGGTTAGAATAGAGAATTTCTATTTCCGTCCAAGTAAATCAACTGTAAAATGATTAAAAAACACTACTGTAAGCATATTACATGGGCTATATACAAAAATAGTACCCTAGCCACATGTCTCAACTTAAAACAGAAAAAATCCAGAAAGAAATGACTTATAAAATGGATTTTATATGAATTTATTTCTACAGATATGTCTGTGCGTTTTTCTTATTTCCTTTCAGAAAAAAAGCCCAAAAAGTGCTTAATACAAAACTTCTCAAATTAAAAAACACATCTACATCACTCACACATATACCTGAAATAACTACATGCATAAATTTATAGAAATAAGTTATTATAATTTGATGAAATTGTGAAATGCCATGAGAAGGCCATATTTTTCGCTTTGACACAGCTGGAGCCATCACAGGGTAAACATTTTCTGGTCAAGTTAGGTATCAATCAACTCGTCTTCTTATTGGCTACACAGGGAGGCTGGTTTCATAACATTACTTCTAACTGGTAGGGACTACTGTCTGTCTTTCCCAAGTCCCTCCCTCTGTAAATCGTGCGAGTTCATTTGCTCCATTTTGTGATAACTCAAATTACCGTCAACGGATTGGCTGAAAAAAACTGTCACTCAATTCCTTAAGGGTCAGGCTATACGGCTAAATATAGAAATACAAAGTGGCAGCTCGAGGGAGACGCCAGCAGCAATCAAAATCCAAAAGTGATAGACTGTTCTGCTTTGTTTATGAGGAAACTCGGCCAGAATCTATAAGATTGTGAGGGGACCAGCTGGTTTTGGATTAAAAGGATTGGATGTACTTATTCTTTGAACTGTTGGCGAAGTAGGAAAAAAAAGTTTATGACGATCTTTCACCGCTGTGAAGAAAGACACAAGGAAATAAGGTAGGGACGCAGCGCGACTTTAGACAGAAACGGCGCAGAATCTTTCTGTGTTCCTTTACTTCATCCGATGATTATAACCGCTGTGAGTCACCTTGTGCTTTGTGTGTGGGCTTGATGGAATCGTGAGACTTTAAGCTTTCTAATGATGTGCTGTATGTGCGTGTTTATGAAGATTTAATGCTTGCAATTTATCACTGAAAGACGTTTTCTCCTAAAAATGGAGAAACTCGGTCCCGGCAGCGGGACCGTGTTGCATGAGAGGTTTAAAAAAAATAAAATTAAAAAAAAATCAAAGCTATTTAAAAATTAAATCATGAACAGGTTGAATCGAGATTGTGATTTTATAATGATTAATCGTGCAGGCCTCATCCAGGCAGCAGTTATGTTTCCTAAAAACAAAATTGTACAAACCATTTAGTAGCAAAGAAACAAAAAAAAAATGTTTTCAGTAGACAGGGTTGTTCAGGGCCAGCATTCAAATCTACAGGAGGTAAGTAATTGATACACAAAATATATCATTTTGGCGTAATTAATGCAAAAAGACAAGGCAACGCAAATTATACATGACTTTCAACTGTGCTGTAAGATGGAGTAGTATTAAGAGAGTCAGTGGTAGCGTGTGGCAAAAAGTGACGCCAAAAGGCCAGACCCAGAGCACCAAAGTGACAGTAATGTTTGGTATGTTTTAAAAGGCTAAGTCATTTCCTAAAACAGTTGGTCACTGTATTTTTCAACAAAATTACTCAAGTAGAAAGGAATCTGTTGTGGGACTATTTTCAGTGGGGCATTGATACACATTTGGTGCTCTATTGAGTATTTTCAGCAGCAGCACTGTATGTGGGATGGACTTTGATAAACTACTGTGTGTGTGTGTGTGTGTGTTCATTTTAATGGAGATTAAGAAACATGTCAGCCAGTACCAAAGTGATGCTCATTGATGAACAATGGAGCTCTATGGCAGTGGTCCCCAAGCTTTTTTGTCAGGGGAACCCCCACAGCTCTGTCAAATGAATGAATGCAGGATCCAAGCTATAGGTAGCAGGATTTTCCGGACCCTTTTTTGTGTCCTCTCCTTTGCAGCAACAGGTGAAAAGGGGGGGGCGCAGCTGAAAAATGAGCAGGTGATCTGTGTCTACAACATGGCGCTTGGGGTGGCTGGAGTCTCTGACCTGGCCCCTCAATCTCAGACTCCCTCCTATAATTGGATAGCTGTGACCCAAGTCACATCTAAATCCAATCATCTCCTTGTTATTTTAATATTTCTTATGGGCCAAGTAGGGTCTTTTTGTTTGCGGTAAAGTAAATTTAAAATAATAATACATTGTAATAATAATACATGCTAGTATTTTTTTTAAACTTCTATTCTATTGTGTTACACAAGGCTGCATTTGGCTAATACTGAAACTATACTGCTAGTCTCCAGGTGCTTGTCACCAACATAATTATCCAAAACAATTCATTACAATGGGCCATAACCCATGTTTGATCTTGCACAGTGTTCTTGAAAGGGATACAGTATTTGCGCTGTTGTCATGAACCCACTCCCCTGAGCTTGATTTCCCTGTCGTTCTGGTTTGTTTTTGTGTTTTTTGTGACGTTCCTGAACGTACTCTGTTCCTGTTGCCGGGCAACTGGTGCATGGTGGGAAATCCAGGATCACCTGAAACTTCACTCACCATCAATCTACTCCCCTGGTCCTGATCATTATCACTACACTATTTAAGCTGTGACCTGACATCCAGTCCCTGCCGGTTGCTTAACTGACTCCTGTTGCTCTGTCTGCAGTACCTTCACCATGGATTTCCTTTCACCCATGCCTGGCAAACAGAACCATTTCCCACATTGTACCATCAAGACTCCTTTTCTCCATCATTCACCTCCCAACTCGTTCACTACCACCACCATTAGCATTCCCTCACTTGGAATCACTTGTCTTCATATCTGGCATTATCTTTTGTCTTCAATAAATACTCACCTTTTTTCACCATCTACTTTGTCCTGGTGCGTTTGGGTTCAGAACCTGAGAGTTTCTGACAGCTGTAGTGGGTCATGTGAATTCCTCCCCAGCTACAGCAGCAGAGCAGCTATGTCTCACAGACTGATACAGGCCTGCTGTTCACTGGTTTGTGAATACTGTACTCCTACAAGACTCGCATGTTAGGAAATAACACACACAGGGTTGCATATAAGTGTGTGTGTGTGTGTGTGTGCTACTGTGTTTGTCACGTTACTAATTTGGGCCATTAGCTTTTCCAAGATTAGGAAAAAGCAAACAGTGCAAAGCTAATGGCTCTGAAATGCCAACATAATGAGCACAATGTAGGGTCAGGCCTGAGAAACACTACCATGGCTGTTATGAAGCACATATAATGATGATGATGATGAAGAGAAATGAAACACCAGGGCTGAAAAGAGAGGAGGGATGAATGTGAGGGCTGTGATGACAGCAACAACACACAGGAGTTGGGGGACTATTTTACACTTCACATCTGTATATGGGTATGCACAGTGCAGACACTGAGATTCAGTCAAAGTGTGGCTATGCAACTTTTTTACATTGTTTGCTCTTTGAGGAAGTGCAGCCATGAATGTTGCATGAGGATCCAGAGTATGCCATGCTGCCAGCAACAGTATGAGGCAGCTGTTCATCCTGGAAACAAACTCTGAACTTTAGCCAAACACAAGCCAGCACAAAGTTAACGAGGTGGAGAAATGTGTTTGTCATCAATTAAACCACGTCACTAGCATAGCTACAAATTACACCTATCAACACCCCTGAAGCACAAAAATGAATTAGTTTAAAATAAGATTATATAAAATAATATTAGATAGACTTTATTAATCCCACACTGGGGGAATGTCCTTGTTACAGCAGCTCAAAAAATCCAAACACAACAGAATAAGGAAAATACGCATTAACTAGAATTGAATATAAAAAATGTCAAAAGAAACAGAAAAAAATAGTAATAGTGGTAATATGTTATATTGTAATATAAACACCACTATTAAATACAGATATACAGAATATATTTTTTATTTATTTATTATTTATATATTTATATATTGTTGAAAGTGGATTTGGAGCCTATGAAGAGGAATTCTGTTTTATCGCTGTTGAGTATGTTGTATCCAGGTTTTAATAGCTGACAGACAAGAGTTGATGTGGGAGAGGGGAGGACTGTGGGGGGATTTGGTGCTGAGGTAGATTGGAGTGTCTTCTGCGTAGCAGTGGAAGTCCAGGTTGAAGTGACGGAGTATATGACCGAGAGGGAAGATTTAGATGATGAAGAGGAGGGGGCCAAGTACGAAGCCTTGGGGAACACCTTGACTGACTGTGGCTGCGGCAGAAGTGTGGTTACGGAGAGAGATGCAGTGGGATCTGTTGGAAAGATAGGAATGGAACCGGCTGAGTGCGGTACCTTCGATACTGAGGTTTTTGAGTCTGGTGAGCAGAATGTTATGGCTCACGGTAATGAAGGCTGCACTCAGGTCGAGAAGGATAAGGATATTGAGGGAACCGGTGTCAGCAGAGGACATTGAGGACTTGGAAGAGCTGAGGAATTTAGAAATTTCAATAGGGGTGACCAAGTCAAAATGGGAGATAAGGCAGTGTAGAGGAGGGGTTGGGAGGTCAGGAGGGATGGGGAGAAGAGGGCCCGTGGTAGGTGCTGGAATAGATATTGATGTCGGATGTAGGGGATAGAGATTGGTAAAGCATGTTGGTTTTTTCAGCGAAAAAGTGGAGTTGCAGAGATCCGGAGTACAGGAAGGGAGGGTGTTGATCTGAGGCTTGATGTGGTTGTTTATTGTGGAGAAGAGGGTTCTGGGGTTTTGACAAGGGTCTGTGAGGATGGTTATAGGCAGTGAGGTGGAGTTTATAGGCCTCATGGTCAACTGTAAGCGATGATTTTTTTGTCAAGCTTTCAAGTTGGGGGCCAGTTTGTTTCATTTTCCGGAGTGCAGGTGTGTACCAGGGTGAAGAGGTGTTTTTATGTTTTTATTTTTTTTTTAGGCACCAAAACTTCTTGGGTTAAAAGTAGACTTTACTTATGGTTATGCATAGCGGCTGACCATGACAGTGGTAAAAAAAAAAAACTCGCCGTTGACTTTTATTTTTAGACGGGACACAAACCTTGGTGCTTTTATATTTTCTAATCTTACTTCTTGCTTTGGTCTCATTGTAATAACTCAGCCACTAGAGGGCGCCCCCACTATAAATTCTACTATAAATTGTAATTGCTGCTGGAACAAACGACCTATGGGAGCTTTTCGGGGGAGGACAGTGTCATTGTTTCTACTTAATTCTGCTGCTGATCTCGTTTTCAGGTTGTGGCTACAGGTTGTGAACATATGTTGTCACTGAAATGTGTAGTGTTTCTGCTGTAGATAACATGAGGAAATATCAATCTCAATTGAATCATATCATTGTAGTTCTTTGAAACTAAACCTAAATATACGCGATTAGGGATCCAAAAGGATACCGCTAGGAGTATTTTAAACCTCTAGTCTTGTTAACGAAATACCACTTTGTTATCTTATTGTCACTTTGAAGGCAATGCTATTATGGTCGAGGGAGGATGATAAAACTGAGAGAGGCTTTTGCTGATGATCAATAACCTTCCTGCTAATATGAGAATGAACAGCATTAATCCAACTGTAAAAATGTGGAGCAGAGAAGGTGCTGAGGCCTAATGAGATGCAATAAGACAGAGTGTTAAAGAGCAGTTGTTAATGGGCCATCGTGAATGTCACCTGCTGTCAATATTATATATGTGGTAGAGGTGTCCTTACCCGGCAGACAACGCATTAGATTGGACACTTCAGGCAGATTAGACTTCACCACTGCCTCAGGTTGCACAACAGAAATCTCCAGCACTTACACTGAGACCTGAAATTACCTTCACCGGTGTGTGTGTGTGTGTGTGTGTGTGTGTGTGTGTGTGTGTGTGTGTGTGTGTGTCTGAATACTTATTTAAATCATTTATTTGAACAGTGTTTAACCCAGCCTGATTTTAAGAATCTGTTAGTGAAAGGCAAGAATAGATAGAAAACATTATCCAATTTAGGCTCAGGTCTACAACTCTAAATGCACACTTAAGGCTAGCATTAGCTAGGGGCAGGGGTAGGGTTGGGTACCGTTTGGCGTTTTTCAGATAACATGGTGTCTCAAAGTGCAGCGAATTATTTCAAAGTCCTACTGCTCCGAAGGCTAACTTACAGAGACCTATACAAGCACTCACATCTTTCCAGAGCTCATAGGAATGAACAGACCATGCACACAAATACATACATACATGTAGAAATACAGTACAGACATTCAGAATCCAACAGGCTGGATCGGCACTCAAGTGTGTGCAGAGTTATAATCTCATCATCATAAATCAATATGCCAGCCACGGAGCATCATTTATGAGCAACCCACAGCAAGCAGGCAAACCCACACACACGCACGCACACACACACTCACACACACACACACCACAGACCACACTGTGGTTGCAGGGTATTTCGTCTCCAGTCTGTCACCTCAGAAATAAGCATTAGAGCAATTATTAGAGCTCAGAGCCATTACTCCACAACCAAAGTTTTTCTTTTAACTGCCATTAGAAAGCCAGTTCCAGCGTAACCACTCAATAGCCCGTCTGTCTCTGTGCCTCAGCTGGCTGTGGACATGTCCACTCATGCCAAGCAAACCTGCCACCACACTACCCTCTCATATTTTATTAGCAGTTATTGACAATTAAAGGATACTCTAAAAAGTATAAAGGCTCTTTGTCTATGCTACTAATGGGTTTCAGAGACAATCTTCTAGTTTTCTAAAATAACTGAATCAAATCTGTATTCAACATTAAAGCATGGGGTGAAGACCTGAACCTGGAGTTCTCTCAAGCCTTTTAGAGGGCCCTGCCTTATATATCATCAAGTAAATAACAGAACAACAATTGCTGACCTCATGACAAGGTTGATTCAGTCACTCATTTACCATGTCCAGTCAACAGATTCTCACTCCCATTGCGTCAAAAAACTATGCTTGGTCACGTGCTTTTGGCATTTGTTATTGACGCAAAAAGTCTCCTTTAGCATCATATTTAGACGCTCTGGGGATGGGACTCTTGCCGTCCCTTTTTGACGGGCTTGGTGGGGACTCTTGGCTTCACTATGTACGTTTCAGTGACACACGGGACAAGAACAGGACATGAACCCCCGTCTCCTAGGTGAAAGTCTTGTGTTGTTTGACCCATCCACCACCCCAACCAACCTCCCTACATGAACTTTTGGTCTATCATACTACCGCACCATGGTCAAGCTGCTGCTCTGCCCGTTGCGTTCCATACCAAGGTTTTAATCGTTAACGAAAACAAACAAAATAACAAAAACTAGGTGAAAAAAAGTTTCCTTTTGGGGACATAATTGGGGAAAATTTTGAGGTTGGAAAAAAGATAATAAATTACAATATATTGCAGAATATTGCAATATATTTAAAATAGCAATAATATGTTATTGTGACATAAGTATCGTGAGGCCTCTGGTGATTTCCCACCAAACAGTGGAATTGCAGCTCCCTGTGGCCAAAAAAAAGACTTATTCCCATAGACTTGCAAATGGGGAAAGAGACATCTGTAAATCAGCAGATGTATTTTTTTTTGAGTGTCACAACCCCAGCAGTGTCATTCGTTTCATTAACGGAATATGATGCATTTCGTCCAACTCTCATAGGAATGAAAAGCTGTTGAAAGCTGTATCCAGGTCTTATACTACATCCAAGTAGATCTTCCTGAGAACAATGGCCCTTTAATTGTACCTATGATTTGACTGTCAGCTCCCATCTGACAGCTTCACACACATAGAATCATATGGGTTTAACATGTTTAATATGTAGACATGACTATAAAATGGCAGTCTTTGTTAGATACAGAGTTTTAGTCCACTTGAGAATTTTCACCTATGGCAAGAAAAGTTAATGAACTTCACGCAGGATTGTCTCCAGGTGCTTGTAAATTCACCGCCATCCCCGTATTTGTGACCAGCAATGCTGACAAATGACATAAAAAAAAGGTTATTAAAACTAGGTTCCCCACAGAGGATGGTGCTGCTGTTGTCAAGGCAACCAAGCAGCAAAGCAAATAGAACAAATACAGAGATAATGTTTTACCTAAGCTAATAGACAAAGATGTCAACCCAAACCCTATAATTATAACTGATTATAATCTTATTATCTGTCATGTTGCTTCTGTGGTGGCTTCTCATGCCAACAAATGCTGCTTATTCTTTATACATGAAGTCAAACTCGGGCAATTAAAGCTCAATTACAAGATTATGGCAAACATTACAGCAGGAATGAAAAGTATCACAGAGTGACTTGTTTTCAGTTTTACCCCCAATTAAAGGCACCAGCATTAGACTAAAGGCAGAGCACTCGTCCTCAGGTTATCAAAAATAGCCGGCCACCATGTTAAAAAATAGTCAAGCCAAACCCAAGCACCGCCCACTGGCCATCTGGCAAACTTTCTCATCTAACAGCAAAACAGTACACTGAAATATGTTTTTGAAAACATATAAAGAAAAAACTTGGCAATGCAGTAACAGGATCATGATTCTTATGTGATCAGCGCTGCCTAGTTTCAGTTTGACTGCAGATGGAAAGCAATGATTGACAGCGTGTTAAAGACTCCTCAGCTCAGATTGGTTGTTTTCCTTAAGCCAGTGATCTTCAACAAGGTATCCGGGACCCCTAGGGGGGCCCTCCGAATCATTGCAGGGGGGCCGCAAAATGAAAAAATGTTTCTTCACCTATTTTTGTGAGTAGGTGGAGACCAAAACAGAGCTAAAAAGAGACTGAACATTGGACTTAAATTCATTAAGTGAACAAAAATGAGACTGTGCGTCTGTTGGGTGTGTAACAAAACAATTATGTGGCATGTTGGCCATAACAACAAAGAATTTGTGCTAATTCTCTTTACTGAAACCAAGGTAATTACTTGGGACAATTAGGATGAATCTTATTATGTATCATAATACATTCAGGTTGCCCATCCGACACCACTGCCGAAAGAGAACTCAGAATAATAATGCAGTTAAGTCTCAGCATGGAAACCACCCCTCTGTGAAGAGTTTGATGGTCGAGTTAAAATGCAACAAAAATCCGGCCCACATCATGCCCTGATTCAGGTCCCTTTGTGGGCTCAACTTGAGTTGCTATCAATGTTCAGCATCGCTCTCATCCGTCTTCCCGAATCACTTTTTAAATATGTTTCACATAGGCAAGATGGGAGCGTGTGCCTGTCTTGAAATGCAGCTGAGCCAGCGGCATAAATAGCTGCAGATTTATGTCTGTTTGAGGCAGCAGGCCTATTTTCTTTGGGCAATGACAGAATTATTTGTCACTGAGTGTCTTGCCCATCCCTCCAATGCAGGTAAACATTATGATTGGACTCTATTCCTATAATGGACGTTTTTTGTTTTTTAAACTGGAGACTGAGTAGTGCAGAGACTATGAAACATGCAAAGGGAGAAAGATAGCGAAACCTGCCTTTAACAAGTCACAACCGGAGAGAGCAAGTGATAGAAATGTAGCCATGGAAGTTGTTGTCTCCTACCTGCGCTCACTGTTTGTGGCTCAGGCCGCTGTCAGACAATGGGCAAGGAGTGGCATCAGAGTTGTGAAAGCCTGACATCTCAACATCCCATGTTCGAATATTTTAACACCGCCCGGCCACACACCATGCCTTGATGTTGCATTTATATGATCCCTAGGCCCAATTATAACTTAAGAAATGATGGCGGGCCCTCAGGTCTGAGTCAACTCCCTCGCCTCGCTGTCACAGTAGGAACGCAGAATGCAATTCGACTTGTTTCCGTGTGATTACTGGCTTTTTTGTTCTTTTAATATGAACGTGTATCTGAGGCTGCTTTGCCAGAGGCCGATGATAAAGAGTTCCAGGAATATTCACATTATAGGCATAAGGTCTGTAAACAACCTCCCTGCGAGCACACACACAAACACACACACACACACTGAGACTCTGATTGCATCCACATTGCCATCTGCAGCTACAAGGTTTAGATAAAAAGGAGGTCTCTTTCATTATATTTTCATTGCCTTTCGTAATGTTACATCATTTTGATGGGTTAGTATTGTCCGTTTTAGCAGAAACGAATTAGGTTGTATTAATCAGAAAGGAACTTACAAGAGAAGACGTTTTTTCACGACCAAGTGCACTAACATGCACGTGCGGCTGGACTTGCAAAGCAAGTATCACTTAACAGGCTAATTCTCGTATCCTTGCTCGTCTGAAATGAGAAGTCTCTTCATCAATTAGTTGATTAAAACAAGATTGTTGTAACATTTCATTCTTTCAAAATTGATTTGTCAAAATGTGTGTGTGTGTGTGTGTGTGTGTGTGTGTGTGTGTGTGTGTGTATGTCTGTGTCATGAAAAAATGTTGTCTTGGAGACACCTTCTGTAGCGGGAACCACAGAGGAGGATTTGAGTACTTTGCTATGTGTCTGTCTGTCTGTCTGTCTGTCTGTCTGTCTGTCTGCAAACAATGACCGTGCAAGATGCAGTCACCAAACTTTCCAGGTGTGTAGTTGGGATGAAGGCCGAGGTCGAAGACAGGTGTGGTCTGAGCAAGGGCACCGTAAGCTGGGGCCAGTGCCACCTCCACTTGTGTTCTGGCTGAGTAAATTGCATTGTGGTACGTACAGATCACCACTCACGGGTCAAAGTGTAACCACAATAATAGTGTGAAATACATTTTTACTCTCTCTGTTACTTAAAGTAGGCTTTAACATGAACGGCACACGTTAAAGCAACACTAGAGAACTTTTTGTAACTTAAAATAATGTTTCCAAAATTGTTACAGTGGTTCATCAACTCGTAACGGGACTTCTGCATTCACTTTGAAGCTCTCCACTGGCTATAATGGATCTATGCAAGTTTGCCAGATCAAGTAAGATGCTGACAGCTAAACGTTGTAAAAGTGTGACTGTATTTCACTGACTGTAGAGGATTCCAACACTGGGACGTACAGTATAACAGTCTGTGATAGTAAAATCATCACAGTTTGGTGTTGCTCTGATCAATTCCCAAAATAAGGAATGTGTGGGTGTTAATCTGAAGGAGCTTACTTAATCAAAATGCTTTTCTGGGTCACTTTGACCAAAGTGCAGTTTCGGGTCACTTATATAACGAGAGATGAAACACTTGTGTAATCCAATCAAATATTGTTTTATTTTTGAGTGAAACTTGCTGTACGCCAATGCTCTAGTGTGGGAAGGGTAGGTGCCTGTGGGCCTGACTTGGCCCGTCAGGCTCACACGCGGTCTGCCGTTGGTAAAACTATAAAGAGCAGGGGGTCCCTGCGCTCTGGTAGAGTCTGCTGTGGGTTGCGTACGGAACGCCCGGCTGGTTGCACAGGGGATCTACCGGGGTGTTGGCTCTCCACCAATTGGCGACAGTAAGCCTCGTTTTCTGTTTTATTATGTGTAACCAAGTGTGAGGGATTGTGGGTTGAGATTGACAATAAACGCCATATATTGTATCATTCTAACCTGAGTCCAGTGTGATCATTTCCTGAGTGCCGACCAACCCCCGATCCTCCTAAAATTTATTTCAATACACAGTCTGCCACTAAAGCTATGAGCTGGAACAGTGATTCTCAAGCTGGTCAATAAATAAATAAATAATATTTAATGTGCATCTGATTTTGGACTTTACTTTTAATTTGAAAATATTTTTTGATCGAGGTGCATATGGGGTCTTATTCTTACAGTCTTTTGGAATGAAAGCTGTAGAAAGAAGGAAAGCTTTGATTTGAGGTAACCATCTTCACATCCATTTTGCGCTTGCCGGGCAGAGCTGCTGTTTATAGCAGGAACTTTGTCAGGGGAGAAAGGATTGGCTGGTAACAAGCTTTGCTTGGGAGTCAGCAGTGGCCACAGCGTTACTAATGCTGGCAATCTATACATTGAGCATTTTTTCCTGCCTCCAGAGAAAATGATTACTCTTTCACTGACCTGCAGCACCTCAAAAAAACACGTTGTGTACTATAAATAATATAATGCTATATACTTCACATAATTGTGAAAGTAGTAAAACAAAAAAAAAGCTAAAATGCATTTCAAGTTTAGAAAAATGTTGAGTTGCCCCTCACTTGCCTCACAGTGGTTTAGTCCACTTCCTGTTTTCCCGCTTTACGGTAACTTTAGTGACAGTTATGACGTGTAACAAACGTGTTCTACACCAATTCGTCACTGCAAAGACACAACGTGGCGGCACGCGGCCTGAATGACGCAAATGGCACGGCGTGAATGAGAAATTAGTTGAAATATTTGCACTTCAGCCAGATATTTTGCATGTAGATGTGTCGCAAAAGCTTATCAGTATTTAGATTCTTCTGGTTTCTTGGCATTGGTTACGCAGCTGTCTATGGCCACCCAAAGCTCTATAGTGCCTCATTATTTGGACAGACTGCATGAAAAAGAAATTTTCTCTGGGAAAAGAAAGCAGAGAAGTTTGACTACCTTGTAAGTTCTGAAAATTATATCTCTGTTGTTGTGTTTATGGAGCCGCTCCAATGTTAGCAGAGCCCTGACTGATCTCCATCCAGAAAACAAGCATTTTAAAAGTAGCTTGCTTGTCGTCTTACGATCCAACCCAGTCTCACGCCAGTTTGTGAAATGGTCACGTTATTTAATCTATGGAATCGTGTACAATGACAGGTTTTACTCGTTTTTTTTCGAGGTGGCGAGGACTATTTTTAAAGTAATGCATTTAAATGGGAAGCATGTTACATGGTCATAGCACGTCTACGGTAGCCGGTATTATTAAATGCCGAAAATCCATGTAGAGAGGATGGTTGGGGTGGACTTTCATCCCAGGAGACCGGGGATTGTGTGTGCGTGTGGCGTGTCCTTTCATCGTTCTCGTTTTCGGACATGTAGTGTATCGTTTCCCCGGCGTGTGGCGTGTCATTTTCCCCTTCTTTTTTTCCTAAACCCAACTAGTGCGTCTCTCAGAGACCGCGGTGTTTGTCGTGTCGCCTCCTCATTCTGCTTTTCCAAAATTGATGCTTCCCATTACATAGTGACCAGCACAAATACATTACGTTCTCAGGCTAGCAACACACAAAAAACGACAAAAGTGCGTCTGTGTACACAAATCAATAGATTTAAAATAATGACAATTTCACAAACTGCCGTGTGACCGTGTTGTGAGGAAAGACCCGATAAAGTATAAATTCAGACTTTTGGCCATATGATGACGTAAAGAGACGTGTTGGTGCCTACAGCTCTTCACCGCCGGGTACGCAAGTTGTGTGACTAAACACAAATGACGCAGATATGATCCCGCGATCAAACTCAAGCAACTGGCACAATGCAAATTTTTTATTTCGCCTTGGTGGGGACACGCGATTACAGTTGAGTTTAGAGGGCAAAAGGTGACCATAATGCAGCGACGACAGTTAATTTGGCACCAAAACCACCCGTTAAGATTAGAAAGAAGAATGTGGTTTGGGTCAGAGATTAAAGATCCTCTTAAGAAGGCTACATGGTACACGCATAAAAGTAGTAAGGCTTTCCTCTGTGTACATTTATTCTATGACTACAGAGTAAAATATTGGCTGTATTATTTGTGTCCCCTTCAAAATCTGCTCTTAATTTTATATTTATGGTCCCCCCCCAACTGTTAGATGAAATGTACATATGATTAGAGATGATCTACCACCTCTACCTACTGCCATTGTGTGTGTGTGTGTGTGTGTGTGTGTGTGTGTGTGTGTGTGTGTGTGTGTGTGTGTGTGTGTGTGTGTGTGTGTGTGTGTGTGTGTGTGTGTGTGTGTGTGTGTCTGAGCAACTGAGCAAAAACTGAGCATTTGGGGTGGGGAAACAAATCGATTCTTAGATGCATCGCGACTTGCTCGATTCTGTTTTTTTTTTCAATTATTTTTGATCTTTGATTTTTATTTAAAAGTGTCTCCAGACATGTACAAATCAGAAAACAGAGTGACTGAAAGAGGATAGGATAATGGACAACAACTTAGAGTTTAGGCAAGAGTGCAGAAAAAAAAACACAAAAATGGCGAAAAAGAAAAAGGTTTTGAATATATACACATGATCTAATAAAACAAGCATAAAATAATTAGGCAAAACACATAAAGGCTGATCTACTTTATCACGTTACATCTGACCACCTCATGTTTAATGTTCTAAGAAGCCAATTCTCCACCTTTAAACATGACTGAGCCTCTGACATGGAAGATCACAGTGAGAGGAGGTGACTCAGCATCTTTAAGGCTTAAGCATGGAATGACTACACAATAAAAACCTCAGTAGATAAAACATTTCATTCAAACTTGTGTGTGACAAATACTGTACAATGTATGTCAAATCTCCCCAGTGAGCATGTAAACACACTCAATAACTTTCACAAGTGGGACGTTGGACACATGATCTAATGCAACAGTTCTCAAACGTTTCACTCAAAGGTCTGCATCTGATTTTTATACCACATTTTCCAGAACAATTGGCAATAACAAACTAACATTTAAACACCAACTTTTGAGCTGAATTCATTCAAGTTAAGTACTTGATTTTCCTGCTCAACCTTTGTACCGGTTTGGGAACCATCATATGGAATTTGGACGCAGTGCCCAACGGTTAGTTTTTCTTTTGATTCTCCTTGTGTACATTTAACATCACTAACAATTTATTGATCAATAGAAAAATGATTTCAAAAGAGAAAACGTTACACTTCATTATGTATTGTATGCATTACACAAGATGTAGGAGCCATTCTTTAATCTTTTCTTTTGTTTAATAATTTATTAAAAATGTTTGCCCTATTCTTCTTAAGTTGTTCCCTCTACAGGTCATAAGGCGTTAAATAGGAAGGTGACGGGGGTGCACTCAGATTTTTGACCTTGTTAAAACTGTTGCATGAAAGCGCTGCTCCTTTTCTGTGTTCTTTAGTTAGAATTATTCAGTCTGAATTATAATTTATTTACCAGATAAAGGATTTGTTGTAATAAAGGACTATATATTTTTAAACTTTACTCTCTTGGATATATTTTGTTTTTGTTTTTTTGGAACAAGATTCCCCAGTCAACACCAAGGTGACAAGGAACAACCTCAAGACAAAGAGTCACTACACAAGGAACGGGCTGCGTTCCGATTGACTTGCTGTTTGGTCCGAAAGCGGGCTCGGCCCGGACTTTGAAAAGCCCTGATCTAATGCAACAACAATCGCAAACTTGATATGCCTGTATCCCTGCAGAGCCCTTACACTCCAATGACACACACTTAACTTGTAACTTGTAACTTGGGCCATATCAAGCAACTGAAAGAGCCCTGTTAAATGTTTCAAAAGAGTCCATCTCCTCTGCAAAGTAGAGCAGTCAAAGACATTTATAGGGAAAGTAAAAGTCCTACAGAGTAAAGAATAAAGTATTTCTGATTCTAAGTGCTTCATGCACCGAGCTGTGATTCGGATCCTACTCAGACATTTCCTCCACAAACACATTCTCAACCAATGCTCTGGCACAAGGCGGTACAAAAACAAACCTTGACCACAGCAGACAGCCAGAGCACTCGGGAAACTCATCCAAGTCCAATCTCTCCAAACAAGGTTTCTGTGTTTGGTTAGAGATCATTTGTACCATGTTTGTTAGCTGCAAGGCTTTCAAAACACAATGTACTCTCGAGTTCTTAACCTGATTTATGTGGATGTGCGTCCTAAGAGAGATCTCCCTTTTAACCACACTCAACGCCAGATGGATCACTTTACCGCTTTGCGCTGCTATACTGAATCAGGAATTCTCTATATTAAAGAAGTTATAGGGAGAAGAAAGAGTGCATTGAGATTGTGTGTGTGTGAGAAACTAAACCAATACCCTTTGACATAACAGAGGTACCATTACATCTTTAGACACACTGCACAGAGGCAGGGAGTAGGATTTCAAAATGTCACTTTCTGAGAAAACTACTTACCGTGCACCAACTTGCGGTACTTTTAAAAATACAAGCCTTAAAACCCAGTATGAAAAGCCTTTAAAGTTGTGTTTTTCTCTCTGAAAATGCTGATGTGTCTGGGTAGTATACATTTGTATATTCAAAGTGTGCATCCGAGAATGTGAGCATTGGCTCTTACTGCAAAAACCTAACCAACTTTTCTTTTGTGCTAAAGCCCTAGCTGGGAGACACAGAGGGTAGGGAAATTAGAAAGCATTATGGCACTGCAGTAGAGCTGGGCAATATAGCAATATTATATCAATATTGTGATATGAGATTAGATATCGTCTTAGATTTTGGATATCGTAATATGGCATAAGTGTTGTCTTTTCCTGGTTTTAAAGGCTGCATTAAGTGAATGCAGTAAAGTGATGCCATTGTCTGAACGTACCAGACTGTTGTAACTGTTCTATTATTTGCCATATTTCTTACGCATTATCTACATTACTGATGATTATTTATCAAAAATCTCATTGTGTAAATATTTTGTGAAGCACCAAGTGTCAACACCACAATATCGTCGCAGTATCGATATCGATATGTGATTTTTTGATTTTCTCCATATCGCCCAGCCCTACATTGCAGTATATTTTTGCACAAGTTAAAAATACATGTACTAAAATGATGACCAGGCCGACATCAGTTAGGCTTAGAAATCAAACTAGAACTTGTGCAGCTAGACCTTACTCCAGTGCTAAAACTGCACTACCTGTGAAGATAGGTCTAACAAATGTGAGACTAACTAACTTTGTGACAAGTTCCGCCCGCTGTGGTGAACACGAATCACAAGCTGATGGAAAAAACGCTGATAAACCAGCCTCTACCATAGAGAGCATGTTAGCTGGATTTAAGAATTCCTCAAAGTGCTGCTTCCACCACCCTACCACATCTTCAGTTGAGGTCAACAGCATCCCACCTTACTGTACACAGCTTGGATGGTTCCCCACTTCCCCCTCCTGAGGTGGCAAACAGTTTTCCAGAAGCATGTTGGTGCCGACCAAAAGTCCTTCTCCATGTCTTTTCCGAACTTCTCCCACACCCGTTACTTTGCTTTTTCTCTTTCAGAGGCTTCAGCCCTTCGTGCCCTTCGGTACCTTGCAACTGCCTCTGGATCCCTCCGAGATAGCATATCCTGGAAAGACTCCTTCTTCAGTCGGACGGCTTCCCTAACCACCGGTGTCCACCAGGGTGTTTGTGGGTTACCGCCCCTTGAGGCACCTAAGACCCCAAGTGGCAAATTAAGTCCTCATACAGAATTACTTTCAATGCTCTTTGCATTGCTAAGGCTTGAATAGCATCTTCATTATTGTTTCAGAGCTGGAATTGTAAGATTTTCTTTTTTCAACAACGTATTGTTTTACAGCGCACACAGACCAGTGGTCTCCAGCCCACGCCCTTCTGGAGGCTCACGCCGTGTGCATGACAGATGTCAACATTCACTTCAGGCTCAGAGGCTATTGTGAGTGATAGCATGCTGCTGGCAGTATTGCCAGTATTGGTATTTGATTGTACAGTATTAACTGTACTAATAAACACCACGGCCACATCACCAGGAAAGCTCCCTGAACGGCATTTCAGAGTCTGGTTGTTACAACCTGGCTGCCGTAGTCTCCTCCGCTCCGTATCTTTATAATGGAGCTAGTCTTGCTTTGCCAGACCATCCACACGCTGAGAAGCGGAGGAGGGTCTGGCTTGTCCACCAACCAGAGTTCGTTGACAAAGCACATCATGGCTACACTTCATCTGCATCAACTCTTTTGTTTAATATGTAAATTGCAATCAAAATGATCTGTCATTGTTATGTCAATCACCGTTATACATTAAATAGTTTATGAACCTTCGTTTGACTAGTTATATGATTCAGAATGCCGCAGCACGTGTTCTGACAGGAACCAGGAAAAGAGATCACATTTCACATTAGCTTCTCTGCATTGGCTTCCTGTAAAATCCAGAATAGAATTTAAAATCATTCTTCTCACCTACAAAGCTCTTCATGATCAGGCCCCATTTTATCTTAAAGAGCTCATAGTACCTTACAACCCCACCAGAGCACTGCGCTCCCAGAATGCAGGGTTACTTGTGGTTCCTAGAGTCTCTAAAAGTAGAATGGGAGCCAGAGCGTTCAGCTATCAGGCTCCTCTCCTGTGGAACCAGGTTCCAGTTTGGGTTCAGGAGGCAGACACCGTCTCCACATTTAAGAGTAGGCTTAAGACTTTCCTCTTTGATAAAGCTTATGGTTAGAGCATAGAATTGAATATTGTTAGGGAGTGAGGAGTCGCAGTGTCCGCCTAACCCGGCCCACCTGCTTCTCGTCATGGTTGTCAGATGTATCTATCATATAATCAATAATATAATAAAATTAGAGGGAGGCAGGGCATACAGCCCAATCCGGTTGGGGAGAGTTCTAGCCTGACCAGGCTCCTCTCTTTACCCTGTTTCGGTTAGATACGCTGTAATAGTTTTAGACAGCTGGGGGACTTCCTTTGACACACTGAGCTCCTCTCTCCTCTATCTATCTATCTATCTTTCTATCTATCTATCTTTCTATTTGAGTGCATCCATGTCCCAGAAATGCTTGTTACTAACCTAGCTCTGGGGAGTCATTCCCCGGAGTCCTTATGTTCTTTTCTCCCAGCATGTTTCCTTGGATCAGGGAGGCTCCAAAATCATGGTAGCAGCTGTCGCCATGGTCCCGCTACATGTTCTGCAATGCTCTATTACATCCTGCTACGCTCTGCGGTGCCCTGCTACGTCCTGCTGTGCCTTGTAATGCCACACAGTGCCCTGCTATGCCATGAACTACTACAAAGAACTACTACAAACTACTATTTTCTGTGACTGTTATTGCCACTCTTCATTCTAACCCCAACCGGTCGTCAGACACCGCCTACCAAGAGCCTGGGTCTGTCCGAGGTTTCTGCCTAAAAGGAAGTTTTTCCTCGCCACTGTCGCACTGTTGCTTGCTCTGGAGGAACTGTTGGGTCCTTGTAAATTATGGAGTGTGTTGTAGACCTACTCTATCTGTAAAGTGTCTCGAGATAACTCTTGTTATGAACTGATACTATAAATAAAATTGAATTGAATTGAAATTGAATTGAATTACTGAAGCCAGCCATCAAACGCCACGCCGTCACATTCTGCTCCACTTACCACCAGTAAAATCTCAACCTGTGGGAAACACTGGACACATTAAGCTAGGCTGGTATCTTCTTTCTTTTCTGATGATGGAAGTGGGCTCAGATGACCAAGGTTTAAGAGAAAGGGTTGAAAAGTACTCACCTATTAAAAGGCTATGCCCCCTCACTAATAACCTGGCACTGGGGATGCCCCAATATGATCAAGGCTCTGTTAAAACTATTATTTACAATTGGCAACGCAGCCAATATAACCCCAAATCACAAAGATGCTGATTAACACGGGACTATTCTATATCCACAACGTTCCACTTCAAGGTTCAATACGTTGCTGCAGGAAATTCTGCCGGATGTGTTTCATTTCGGCCAGATGTCTTCAGCTTTTGCTTCCTTTATGTTGACAGTCTAACCTTCGGTGGATTTCTGAGGACTATGGTTAACTGCTCCTCAGATCTCTGCAGGGTAAATCCAGACAGCTAGCTAGACTATCTGTCCAATCTGACTAAAGCAACTTTTCAACTGACACGTCTACCACCAAAACAAGTTCCTTCCTGAGTAATACTGTCAATAGAGCATCTCAAACTGATAAAGGATGATTAAAAAACACTTGTTACCTATGGCAACGTATTTTCGCACCCATGATAACACAGAGGAAAAACAGGAAGGAAAGGAAACGAAAACAACAAATCTTCTGGACTGACACACAACCTCACAGTATCACACAGAGAGAAGTCCTCATGTTCTATCTGTGCATGGAGCAGAATAAAGGGCAGACAGGGAAGCAGAACATTTGAGACAGCCTTATTAACCATCCTGGTGGGAAAAACACAGGAAGCAGCACTGCTGACACTTCAGATCTGCTACCTGCAGTGCGTCAGTTAGCTCATCCTGCCTGATGGAGTGAAGACGATGGAGATCAGAGAGCCAACAGTCCCCCACCTGTTACTCATCCTGCTAACCACTCTTCTGCACTCAGGCCCACCACCTGCTGCTCACAGCAACACTCAACACCTTCATGGGGCCTTAAGCGTGTGTGTGTGTGTGTGTGTGTGTGCGTGTGCGTGCGTGTGTGTGGGATAGACCGATCATTGGCCCCTGCTTCGGTTTCACTCACCACTGAGTCTGACTTAATGTCCCGCCCACCACACCATCTGACTCTCTGTTACTGGGTATTATGTTGAAAGTTTGGCATTTATTAAACAATTGCTTAACACATTTAAACAAAGTTTCGTGTTGGAGTTTTTAACATTCCAAAATTAAGATTTTGATTAAAAGATTTTCATTTTCACTGTGAATGCAAATCAGAGATTTTTTTAGTCTCAAATTATCAAAAAACTGGTGATTAATGTATTAGTTGACAGCTAATCGATCTTTGCACATGCACGTCTGTGTGTTTGTGTACATTTTACGGGCCCAAACATCGACCCTCTCTGAACGTAAATGTTCCTTTAAAACCTTAAAGGGACAGTCTGAAACGAAAGCCTCCTTCCAACACCAAAACACTAACGACAAGATAAAAATTCACACTAAACAAAACTTTCTTTTCATTTTATGCTTGGCATCAGGACAGTGGAAGTGTTATGGTGACAAAATAAGCCAAAGCCAAAAGTTTAACCAGGAATAGTCTTTTAAATGGTTAGCACTTCACTGAAGTTGGGAAGTTGCCTTCATGTGCCAACACGAATCAGCCCAATGACCCGGTAGCATCAGTGTTCCTATAGTAGGACCTGTTTGTCTCTGTGGTGAAACTAATCCTAAAATCCTAAATAATAACATGCACGCAAAGTAACAACATCAGAGCAATTAAAAAGCAATTCATTCAAGATATTAGCATCAGCTTTTGCAAAGCCATACTGCCTCCAGCAACAGTTAGCGGTGGGGGACTGACCTGGTCGTCGTATCTGTAGGTTAGGAACTGATCTTCTGTAGCATCCTCCATGAAGCTGCCCTGAGGGGACAGGGCGAACTCTGGCAGGAACACTGCACTCTGAGGCTGACTCTCTGCACCCTGACAACACACACAGGCACACACACAGACACACAGACACACACGCACACACACACAGTTTCAATCAATATCCAAGTGATGCAGAGGAATCATATAAACACACACACACACACAAACAGTATCCAGGTGATGCAGAGGGAATCATACAAACACACACACACACACACACACAATCAGTATACAGGTGATGCAGAGGGAATTATATAAACAAACACACACACACACACAGATCATGATCATGCACTGAATCTGTAAGATTTCAACACAAACACACACAGATGTATACATGTATACAGAGTTGGACTATTGGACCCTTTGGTGCTGTGCCATGGGCCATTAATTTGATCTCAGCCACTTCTTCATGAATTCTGCTCCACTTGAAAATCTTCTATTAATGTCACTGTGATTTATACAGTCAGGAACTGGTACGCTTTTCTTTTTTTGGATTATCAGCATAATCCAAAGGCAGAGAGGGGAAGACTGATTATCAGTCCAACAGGGATGACTGTGCTGCACACTGAGACTGGATAGGAATAACTGGCATCTGGCATTTTGAGAACTCTCCAGAGACGTAAACCATGCGTGTGCGCGTGTGTGTGTGTGTCCAGGCCACTTGCATTGTGTGAGAGAGAAACAATCTACCATTAAGATTAGCAGAAGTGGTGTCTCCTGCAGGCTTTTAGAGCCACTTAGAAACAGACACAGCACAAGTGCCACTTCTATGTGTTTCCTTGAGGAGTGACTGAGGCTGGCTCCCTTTATCACTGTATCACTAACCTCTCTCTCTCTCTCTCTCTCTCTCTCTCTCTCTCTCTCTCTCTCTCAAATTAAAATATGCTTTACTGACTTGCCCATAACCAATTAATTTTTTACCATAAAATGTTTCAAATGTAATTTAAATTTGACAGCAATGATTTTTTGGACTGCAACAAAAGATTATTTTAATAATCGATTAATCAGTTGATTATTTCCTCGATTAATCAATTAATCAGATAAAAAATACCAAAAATATTATATTTCCATAATTTTATTCAAAAAACTAAACGCTATTTCAAACACAAGACAAATAACAGAACAAAATATATGCTCATGGGTTTGTAGTGCAAAAAAACTCCTGGTATTTCTTACCATACTTAAACGTACCTGAGCTGTTAAAATAATAATAAATCATAAATAATAAAAAAGAAAACACTTTTGTTTTACATTTAGATCTTCCACATTGACTGTTCCATGACGTTAAGATGGACATGCACACGTAGAAACCAGTAGCAACATGCACGTTCAGGAGCTTCTTTCTTGTGTCTCTTACAAGTATAGTTTGTTCTCTTAATACATCCATGGTATACTTGGCAAACTCACGAACTCGCCGTTTCATTGTATAAAACTACACAATACACTTACTATGTTAAACATTGTGTTTTTGCGCAAGCTACTAAGTTTAGCCTGCAGTTTCGTGAACAAATATATTTATATAACATCGACAGTCAACAACAATTTTTATTATAACACTTCACTTTGGCATGTATTAATTAGTACTGTGTATCAAAATAAATGATGTATGATTTGAGAGAACCACCACAACGTAATCACTATGTTTGTAGTAACGTTACTAATTACCTCCGATGTTAGCTACTACCCAATAGCTAGTTTGGGAAACGCTAATGACGTTATATCCACGTTACAGGCTTTAGAGCATACATACATATATCCCTCGAATGTATAATAAGATAATACCATGGATGTATTAATAGAACACATGGTGAATTACAGCCATTAGCTATATCCATTATTGACCTCAAGAGAACCGTCATATGAGCCTGTGCAGGCGCAGTCCCCACACTGTTATTCTATACACTACAACTAGGAGAGTTTGTGTTGTGGAGTAGCAATACTACAAGCCATATACTGTAAAAAACACAGATGGACCTTATCCTATTCAAAGCCTATCCACTGCCATCTTGTAATCTAAAAGCCAGAATGGCCCAATCCCAAAGTCCGGACTCACAGACTCACAGACTTTGGTGCACATTCTAGCGAACTTTTTAAGGGCTTAGGGTTGTCCCAATGTCAAATTTCAAAGGGCGTGAGGGTGTGAGTACACACTTACTGAGCCATTGAAAACTAAAGTGTTTTGCCAGATGCGGAGACCAGGTGCCTCAGGTGAGGGCCCAGACAAAAAATGGTTCGAGTGAACGAGGTAGAGAGAGTGACCCTGCCCAGAGGAAGCCCGGGACCCCCGTCTGGAGCCAGGCCCACATGGGTCGCGGTGAAGGTTAGGGGCCTTGACGGATCTAAACCAGAGTGGTTGTCTGTTGTTGGACTTCTGTCTATAACAAACACTATGTTCGAACTTGGGGATGCTCATAAGTGTACTTGGTACCAGAGGACCCTAGGGAAGCAGGGACCCATCCAAGCTGTGTACAGTAAGGATGGGATGCTGTTGAACTCAACTAAGTGTTGCGATGGAAGGACCACTTTGAGGAACTCTCCCTTGTCTTCAATTTCCCTGGTGGAAGTTGCTGAGGTGATAAAACAACTCCACAGTGGCAAAGCCCCAGGGATTGATGAGATCCGTCCAGAAATATTGAAAGCTCTGGGTGTGGAGGGGCTGTCTTGGTTGACATGCCTCTTCAACATTGTGTGGAAGTCTGGGAGGGTGCCTAAGGAGTGGCAGACCAGGGTGGTGGTTCCCCTGTTTGAAAAGGGGACCAGAAGGTATGTGCCAATTACAGGGGTATCACACTTCTCAGCCTCCCTGGAGTCTACTCCAAGGTGCTGGAAAGGAGGATTCGGCCAATCGTCGAATCTCTGGTTAAAGAGGAACAATGCGGATTAAGTCCTGGTCGTGGAAAAACGGATCAGATCTTCACTCTCGCAAGGATCTTGGAGAGAGCCTGGGAGTACGCCCAACCAGTCTACATATATTTTGTGGATCTTGAGAAGGCGTCTGACCCCCGAGGGACACTGTGGGAGGTGCTGCGGGAGTATGGGGTGAGGGGGTCCCTTCTCAGGGCCATAATCTCTGTATGACCAAAGCAAGAGCTGTGTCTGGGTTCTCTGCTGTAAGTCGGACTTGTTCCAGGTGAGGGTTGGCCTCCCCCTGGGCTGCGCTTTGTAACCAATCCTGTTTGTAATATTTATGGACAGGATATCGAGGCGTAGTCGGGGTGGGAAAGGGTTGCAGTTTGGTGGGCTGGGGATCTCATCGCTGCTTTTTGCAGATGATGTGGTCCTGATGGCATCATCGGCCTGTGACCTGGGATGAGGATCAGCACCTCTAAATCTGAGGACATGAGTCCTTAGCCCAAGCGAAGGAGGGGATTAATTTTAAAAAAAAGGTCTTGTTTGCGAGTGAGGGGATAATGGAGCGGGAGATTGGTCGGAGAATCGGCGCAGTGGGGGCAGTATTACATTAATTTTATCGCACCGTTGTGACGAAACGAGAGCTGAGCCAGAAGGCAAAGCGCACGATCTACCGGTCAGTTTTCGTTCCTACCCTCACCTATGGTCATGAAGGCTGGGCCATGACCGAAAGAACAAGATCCAAGGTACAAGCGGCCAAAATGGGTTTCCTCACGATGGGGGCTGGCGTTTCCCTTAGAGATATGGTGAGAAGCTCAGTCATCCGTGAGGAGCTCGGAGGAGAGCCGCTGCTCCTTCGCATCAAAAGGAGCCAGCTGATGTGGTTTGGGCATCTGGTAAGGATGCCTCCTTGGCGCCTCCTTAGGGAGGTGTTCCAGGAACGTTCAGATGGAAGAAGGCCTCGTGGAAGACCCAGGACTAGGTGGAGGGATTATATCTCCAACCTGGCCTGGGAACGCCTTGGGATCCCCCAGTCGGAGCTGGTTAATGTGGCTCCGGAAAGGGAAGTTTGGGGTCCCCTGCTGGAGCTGCTCCCCCTCTGACCCGACACCCGATAAGGAGACGAAGATTGATGAATAGAAATTGTGAGCTCATTTTGATCGACATGTTTAAAATTGAAATCATGACACCCCTAAAATCAATTTGCCGGGGGAAAAATAAGAAGGCTCCAGACCAGCTCATTAGTGAACCTTAATTTGAGATTGTCTTTGTCATTTTCTGTTTCCACAGCCAAGAATCAACTTTCAATCTTAAAATATATGATAACTTTCTGATCTGATGTGGACCATATCTAATCTGCAACAATTAAGGTTTAGTTTGGTTTAAAATTGGTTAGAGTAGGAAAAAGACAATGGTTTTGAGAAAGGTTAAAGGGAGGTCTGTTGACTGTCTCTAGTGGTAGAATGTAACCAAGTTAATTTACAAATTACTTTACTTGAGTCATTTCTTTTTATGCCACTTTCTACTTCTACTCCGCTACAATTCAGAGAATTTGGTTTTTACTATTCCTCCACTACATTCATCTGACAGCTTTAGTTATTAGTTACTTTATAAATTAGGATTTTTGCCCACAAAACTCATGTAGTTTATAAAATCTAATGTTTTATTATAAAATAAACTACCCAACAACTTAACGGCCTACAAGTGAATGAAATGATTAGACCATTTCCAGTTTCTAAAATGGGTAGATTTTTCTCCATTGAGTACTTTTACTTTTTCTTAATAGTTTAAGTTCCTTTTCCTGACAACACAAACAGGATTTTGAAAAGTGGGGGACATGTGAAACTTACACCTTAGCCCCCAACCTGCTTGTTGAACGAATGGAACTGATGAAGTTTTTACCTCTCACTTACATACATACAAACTCAAACTCACACCCCAGCACTTAGCCCTAGCCTAAACAGAGCCCATGTCTGACCCCTCCACAACCCCCCTGCTCACCACTACTCCTGAGCATACAGCAATGTGCTCAGCATCAGACTCCCACAGCCCATATGTCTGAACATGACTAACTAAAATAAACATCTCACAGCTTTCTTCCCTTTCATCGATGGACACAAACGCAGGTGCACCAGCTTCTACCTGAAGTGGATAGAATTCAGAACTGACATGGCTTTGTGTAGGTATGAGAAAGGATGTTCTATTTGCATCTGTTGTATTACTTAAGGCAGAGTTGGAAAATAAGCTAAAGTATCCCAAAGAAAGAATTCAAAAGATGAGTTCAAGAGTTAAAAAACTTGATTCATCTGCAGAGTAGAGCTCATAGTGCAAGAGTATGTGATAACATGGATGAAGGCAATGTGAGGGTGCGCCTCATATAGACTGTGCATAGCTTATATTGGACTCCTTCCAGATTGTTTATTGGTCTGAAAGACAAACCAAATTGTTGGAAATGTAAGACAGACAATTACTTCATGTCCTATGGTCCTGTGATAAGGTCCATACATGATAACCTACTGTATGTCAGATTGCAGGGACCCAGGTTCCATTCAGCCCAAGATGATTTGTTTTGGGAGATGGGTCAGTCCTAAACAGGATGGATAGACACATAAGAAGCTGGGTCCAGATTAGTTTAATGATAGCCAGACAGATTTAGTTCATTTCCGCCCAGTATTTCCGCTCTGTTTGCACACATGGCGGGTGTCAACAAAGACAGATGTAACTGGACGGATGAGGAGACAAGAGACTTTTTTAAAATTAATTAAATTAAGAAATGCCATAATTTATCAGAAACTTGCGAAGGAAATGGCCAAGAATTTCAATTTCAATTTCAATTTATTTATAGTATCAATTCACAACAAGAGTTATCTCAAGACACTTTACAGATGGAGTAGGTCTAGACCACACTCCAGAATTTACAAGGACCCAACAGTTTCCTCCAGAGCAAGCAACAGTGCGACAAGAAAGGTTAGGACAAGCCGCAGGACGTCCTGCGGAGTAAATGGAAGGCACTCAAACAGCAAGACATGTCTCTAAAGAGAGTCTTGCAGCAGTGCCGGAGGGACAATAAAAGGCAAGTTGCATCAGCATCATCATAGCGATGTGTTGATAGCGTCGTTGTTTTCCTATTATAGCTTGATATGTTGCTATCAGCTGGAACATAAGCACTATTACAACTTGTCCAATATTGATAATTTCTTGGTAGACGGCGTGATCCATTTTGTTTGCAAATGTTGCTTGAATGTTGTGCGATTCAGTGCAAAAATGAATGGAAACACCTTAAAATGTCAAAAAATCAATTTGATATACCAATTTGATCGCAAAACAGCATGTGACGTCAATACGCACAGGTTTTAATTCACTTTAAAGCCTTTGGATGGAAATACACTTTCACCAGCTTTATTCACATGAGTTTTTTTACCGAACTTTTGATAATTCGATTGACTTAGCTAGTGATGAAGAAAGGCATACTAGATAAACAAACATCCCGCTTATTGCCTTTATAACTGTAATAATCATATCATGGCAAGTGGGTTAGGGTTAGGAAGAAGGAAACATCTAAATAAGTTTATAATGTTGTCATACCTAACGTATTAGCAAACATTTACAAACTTTCACGTCCAGCAGTCACTGAGACATTAGCATTCTTAGTGAGTAATGCCGACAATATATATGTGATACACCCTTAAGGGATACCATAATGACCAGCGTAGCGTTTAATACGAATTTCAGGTGTTATTAGTCAAGGCCATAGTAATGTAGCAGGTAAATAAAAAGGGCGGAACCAAAGTGCGGGAATCAGTACACCGCTGCGTTCAGGTGACGGACACCTTCCCCATCTCTCAGACAGAGATTTGGCGACGAAGAAGGCGGTTCATTCACTCACTCGCTGTTTCTGAAATTCTGTTTTCCAGGTTGGTACTTGGTAAAAATGACAAAGCTGTTTGCCTTTTGAAATGTGTATGGTGTACTGAAGCTGTGGTGGGTTAGCAATGTAATTTATGATGTAAAGCCGAGTTGAAGTGCCGCATTTATAACCGTGGGAAACGGGTTTCATTAACAATAGAGTTAGCGGCTAGCTAAACGGTGTGTAATGGGGTTGTATGTGTGATTCTGTTTCCACTCCCTGATGATTTATTTTGTGGTTTTTAAGATATTCTGACAAGGTAGTTAATGTTAAAAAGGTTGTGACATTTGGCACTTAAAGGGGGGTTCCTCCTAAAAGTTAGGATTGTATTATATTAAAATGTATTATATTATAATGTATTGTGAGTTGAGCAATTGTCCCTAGATGAATGATGGTTTATGTGTTGACTCTGAAGTCATTTGGATGTTTGTTTTCTGTTAAAGAGGGTTTGTGACTTACATTATGGCATTAGTATAATATACAGATATATAGATATGGCTATATAGAGTAAAATATGAGTTATTTTGACATCATTATTATTATTATAACGATACAGTAGCAGCGATATTTATTTTGTTATGGGTAAGACCAAAGAGTGTGGAACAAAGAGTGTGGAAGATTTTGCCCACTGAAGGTAGTATTAAAGTGCTTAAATTAGACAAACATGTTTACACTAGGGAAATGCTGTTGAATATTGTTTTATGAGAATTTTTAATAAAGACAGAGATTTTACGAAGAAGGCGGTTCATTCACTCACTCGCTGTTTCTGAAATTCTGTTTTCCAGGGTTCTATCCGCAAGAGTTGAGTAGTGAATCCCAATCAACATAAAATCATTTGTTACTCCAGTTACTCATCTTTGAAACTCGTAACAAACTGTGGGGGCTCGTCCGGGATCTCTCCTCATCACAACCATTGGGGGAGCAGATCCAGAGATACCAGAACCATGTGATCGAGGCGACAAGAAGCTGCGGCAGGCCAGTAGTTAACCAGTGGGTGTCCAAGGAGGGAGACCAAAGAGAAGAGGGATCTTCATCCTGCTTAGGAGCCGCACTGCTGATCCTGATGCCAGCGTACGCTACTTAACAGAGGGCTACATTCTGAACCTGTGGTCATCACACACCAACATCAGGGGACCTCACCGGTGATCGAGAGGTTGACACGCATACACACACGCCACTTACTAAGTCACTACACCACTGATTTACTGAACTAATAGACTACAAAGACTAGAACCACACACCATGTCAGCAACTCGTAAGGAACTAGTTTGGAGCATTAAGAAAGAACTATTCAGACTCTCAAGCGACGACATCTACCACGTTGCGAAAGACATTGTAATGGACAGTGAACATGAGGAAGACCTGAATCCGAATGATAAAGAGGGCTGCATGGAGTATGTTGTCTCTTATATGCAAGACACCTTACTAGGACTTGAGGATGAATGTATAGGTCAGTTGTTGGTTTTAAATGATGTAATATGTAAAGTAATTAATGCTGATGCACCTGTTAATTTTCCAGTGGGTGCAGTGAGTGATGGTAACACACATGTTGCACCTAGTCACAGTCCAACAATTAAAGTCCCAAACTCTTCATCACAACTCCAATCTCACACTAACAGCACAGTTAGGCCGACACAAACCCACCCTAACACCCATACCAATATACCAACACAACCAGTAGTACTGAAAGACCTATCCTACCTGCAGCGCAGAGACTTAAAAGTACATGGTGGGCAAGTTGGAGATCAGAACTCTGATTTAAACTACAACAACATCAGCAAGCAAATCGACGAGGGAATGAAAGAGGGCTTTACGGAAGCAGAGGTGGTCAGAGGGGTGTTAAGGATCATCAAACCAGGGGCCTTTAACCCTCCTAGCCCTGAGGCCATTTTTACAGTTCATTTTCCGTCTGGATTTATTTTATATAAAAGCCAATAAAACATCAACCCTGTTGTCTACAGTGAAGATATGAACATCATTTTTTTTCAGGACAAACTGGGTTAGTAGAATATTTGGGTTGCAATGAGGTCACTTGAATGTTAAAAATGGTTGTAGGACCTTAAAGACAAATAAATAAAGAAAACGGAACATGACTCTTCCAGATATGTATTGATATCACAGACATATAGGTAAAACCTAAGCCATTTTACTCTCTAAAATACTTCTCATATGTCTTGGGAGTCACACTGTGAAGAAATAATCATTATAACTTTTACAGATGACAAAATACAGACATTTTTTTCAAAAAAAGTCCAGACGCTTTTGCCCTCATGACATTTACCTATGCCAATAATAACATAATAATGTCATATTTATTGATATTACACCCACAACAATGCTACACAAGCATTTGTGTGTCTAAAACAGTTCTTCTATATGCAAAAATAAACATAATAAACATTATAACTCATATAAAGCACATACTATTTACATTTCTTCAAAAAGGCCCAAATATATAATATATAATGCAAATATATGCCATATCTCAAACCAATGAGGCCATTTCCGCTATAAAATGGTAGATATCTATCTTGTTCCGCTCTAGCAGCTTTGATTGCATGCTAGAGACGTTGACAGGAAGTGTTGGCAGAGTAGGAAGTGCTTGGAGGGCTAGTATCTTTCAGCTTCCATAGTCTTTGGCTGATGTCTCCCATATATGGGCATACCGGTTGCCTGTACTTCCTGTAAACACAGACTAGAGAGGGAGCAGAGCGGGAGCGGCCGAAGCGAGCGAAAACGCCGATGAATTATGGACATAAAGTGGATTAATCTGGGATTTAAAGGTATGGATTTAAAGCCCAACAACCCCTAAAGAGGCTGGAAGTTCCAGGATGGATAGAAAATCACCTGTAGAGGCTAAAAGGACACGGAAAAGACCGCCGGAAAGGCTAATTCGTCAGGATTCAGGAGCCATTTTGGGTGAGTCGCTGCGTTGTATTGTTTAAAAGTTATTAAACTATGAATCAGAGGTGATTTTTTGATCGTGGGCGAGCCTCTCGGTCTCACAGGGTTAAGGAGATGCTTGTAAATAAAGATTCAATTACAGTGTCTGAAGTCAAAGGTTTCCTCAGATCTCACCTTGGAGAGAAAGCGACGACCGAGATGTTCCAGGAGTTGATGTGCACCAGGCAATCAGAACAAGAATCACCACAGCAGCTTCTCTACCGCATGATTGGGCTCAAGCAGAAACTCCTTTTCAGTCCCGACAGACCAGTACAGACATTGCATATGATCCCAAGACCATCCAGGAGGTGTTTCTCCATAGCATCTATCAGGGTCTGGGGACAAAACATGCTGACCTCCGGCAGAGACTCAGACCTCTAATCTCAAACAGTCAAGTCACGGATGAGGAAATCCTTGGTCAGGTTATGAAAATAATAAGTGATGAACATGAGCACCAGCGCAGATTGGGCCAAATCCCTCGACAAAAGGCAACACAAGCACACAGCGCCAAGGTGGAGACAGAAGATTGTAACAACAATAACAAGTCACCAGATACAGCATCAGACAATAAAAATTGCCAAACAATACAACAGCTCACTTCTCAGGTGGAGACTCTGACACACATGGTGGCTTCTTCTTTGATTGAGCAACGGACAGCAAACACCTAGGTGTCCTACCCTCTAACTACGCTAGCCCACATTCAGTCAACTCCCCCCTTCCAGCCAATCCCCAGCAGACCTGTCCAATCTCAGCTGAGACAACCTACAGTCCCGGCGAGAGGAAGGACAGCTCGTTGCCAGAAATGTACCGAACAGAATGCACAGGAGTGTAACCATTGCTTCGTGTGTGGAGAGGCAGGACACAGAGCAGTGGGATGTCTGCAGTGAGTCAGGGTGCAGGGAAACGGGGCTCGGTCTTTGTGGAGGGACGCCCAGAGACCGGTGAGCAGCTTCAGTCCCAAACAGAAACAACAAACAAACAAACAACAAGACACCGCAAGCAAAGCAAGCAACAAAAATCACATGTGCTGACCAGCCACAGAGCTGCCAACTTTTCCAAAAACCTTGGAGTGAGATTTGGGGGGGCCGACCCATATTTTGCCGCGTACAAAGCAATTTCTTTGGCTCTTTCAGCATCATTATCCTTCAGGGTTTAAATTGGGATTTGTTATATGTGGGGGGGATGGGGGGCTTTCCCTAGGGGTGTCTGGGGGTATGCCCCCCCAGGAAAATTTTTTGAAAAATAAACCATTAAATGGCACTTTCTGGAGAGTTTTGTGCAAAAAAATGGAGAAATCAAGTCTTACATGATATGTGCAAAACTGTAGGATTAAGAGCCTTTGCACTGTCGTAGTATCAACAGGTATTAGCATGTAGCATTATTTACATTATTACCTTCTTATGATATAAGAACTGACCCAGACAATGTGCCAAACATAATGAGCCACATAAAGAGACAATAGCATATGTCAGCAACAGCTGAGAAGATCTGGGTCTGTGGTGAACAGGTCCACGGGTCCCTGGTGTAGGGACCAGTGACCCAAAGTTAAATTAATATTGATGGATCAACTAAGACCACTGAAATTCTAAAGAATGAGAACCACTGATTTGCAGAAATTCTAATCCTTTAACCTTTGTGCCAAGGCTCAGTAATGTTTGGCCCTCATCCTCTGTGCCCCACTTACTGTATTTACTTTTTTGGGAAAATAAAGACAATTTGTTCATTTCATAAAACATTGAATGAATTATTTACAGTTACATTTAGAGATGCACCGAGGTTAGAGGAGTACAATAGTGGCCCAACATTGCAGTATCGTATAGTATAGCTCAGATGTGTTTCATCAGATTTCTGCTCATGTTTACAACTTTGTGCACATTCAAAATATAACTCCTCCCATCTCTGTTGTCTGAGATTTGGAGAGTTGTAATATAGTCTGCTGTGGATGTTAATGCGCCGTTGATATGGTAGTATCTCATTCAGACCGTCTGACAGACACAGAGGCCCATTTGGGTCTCTGGTCTCTGACAGAGTTTAGAGGAGGCTATACGCTGCTCTTCATCGGAGGTCTACACGGATGCAACGCGTCACTGTCCACAGCAGAGCGAGTCCACTAAAATGAACTGAGGTTGCTACACTACCAGCCGCGCTGCTCACCTCTATCTTTACAGAGAGAGTTGTCACGAAGCGGACGGACGGATCTGTGATACTCAGAGCACATACCTGAAGCCGGGGAAATGCACCTGAGATGGCTCGTGAAAATAATGTTCTCAGTTTGTGACAATTCGAAACTTCCACAGACAGGGAGCGCTCTTTAACCACCTCACAGTCTCTGAAAGCATACTAGTCGATCATAAGTGGCTCAACAGGTAGATCTATAGATAAATTCATCTTTCAGAAATTTGACCGACCGGGTTGACACTTCAGCGTGAGAAATCGGGGGTGTGGCGTGTGAGCGTGTGTAACCAGTCAAATGCGTGTGTCTCACGGCCAATGCGTGAGAGTTGGCAGCCCTGCAGCCAGAGTGACCTCACCTGTAGGCACCCCTAATCGGGAAGAAAAGTCTACTGAAATGTTTGATTGGTGGGTACCCAGCTACAGTTCTGTTTGATTCAGGCTCGCAGGTGAGCATAATTGACCAACAATGGACTGACGCTCACATTCCTAATCACATAGTGAGACCTCTCTCTGAGCTTGAAGAACTTGGTGTCTATGCAGTCACTGGCCATGCCGTTCCATACAGTGGATGGGTTGAGCTTACAGTAAATCCTGCAGGGAATGAAGACCACAATCTCACCATACAGGCTCCTTTTCTAGTCAGTCCGCTGCCACTGCCCCAGCCCCTTCTAGGAGCCAATGTACTATAGGAGATCATCAGCAGGAAAGAGTCCTCGGGAGACGCAGTCGCAACGGTTGTCAGTCTTCGCCGCAGTGCCTTTGGAATAGAGGAGGAACAGGTAGAGGCCATTGTGAATTTTATCCAGGTACCTCCTAGGACGTACTCTGATCCAGTCACTATAAGAGTGGGCCAAGACCATGCTATCATTCCCCCGGGCAGGACAGCATATGTATGGTGTAGGGTACCTCCAAACTTTGATGTCTCTGATCCCGTTGTCCTTTACGAACCAGCTGAAGGGAGCGTTGTCTTAGGGCAGTTAAGTGTAGGAGAAGGCCTCTTGGAAAGGTACCCATCTCCAATCACTCAAAGCATGAGGTCACCCTGCCTAGGAGAGCCTCTCTAGGAACCATCCAACATGTTCTCAAGGTCCTTGAGACCGATGCACCAGATTCACACCAGGCTGATACCACACCAAGAAAGATGACATCAGTTGAGACTAATGGTGTCGCTTCTTCCAGTACTTCCCCATCTGAGTCCTGGCTTCCTCCTGTTGATATCAGTCACCTCAGCCCTGAACAACAACAGACCGTAAAGGAAGTGCTCCACGAGGAACGTGGCGCATTCGCCCGGGAACAGCGACGACATAGGGTGCATCCCCTCCCTGCAGATGGAGATCAGGACTAAGGATGACATCCCAGTTCAGAGGGCCTACGCATCCATCCCAAAGCCACTCTACAGGGAAGTTAAGGAATACATCCAGGAGCTGTTGGTTAAAGGGTGGATAGTGAAGTTCCAGTCCCCTTATGCAGCCCCTGTCATCTGTGTGAGGAAGAAAGATGGATCCTTACGCCTGTGTGTTGACTACCGGCTCTACGGTTGTTGAACAAAACCGTGCCGGACCGTCACCCCCTTTCCAGAATTCAGGACCTCACTGACTCCCTGGGAGGATATGCCTGGTTTTCGATCCTCGATCAGGGGAAAGCCTACCATCAAGGCTTTATAGCCAAAGGGTCGAGGCACCTGACCGCATTCATAACCCCATGGGGGCTCTATGAGTGGGTCCGAATACCCTTTGGGTTATCGAACGCCCCAGCGGCCTTTCAAAGGAGCATGGAAGGTATGCTCGACACGTTGAGAGATGAGTGTTGCATTCCCTACCTCGACAACGTGTTGTGCTTCTCCAGGTCCTTTGAGGAGCATGTGTAGGTGCTACGCAGAGTCCTCAAAGCATTGCAACACCACGGGGGGTAAAACTGAAGCCAGAGAAATGCGAGCTCTTCCGCAAGGAGGTCCGATATGTCGGCAGGTTGGTGTCAGCGGAAGGAGTCAAAATGGACCCAAAAGACCTTGAAGCAGTGCGGGCACTGAAAGACAAGGTGCCACAGACCGTCGGGGATGTCAGGCAGCTGCTTGGGTTCTTGAGCTATTATCGAACATACGTGCAGGACTTCTCACGTCCAAGTCTAACACCCCTGCGTCCAAACCGCCACGAGGAAAGACAAAATGCAATCAGCAGTCCTCCCGTACTCCTGTAGAATGGAATACACAACTCCATCAGATCCTTGGACAGCTTGTGGACCGGCTGATGAAACCCCCCGTGTTGGCATATCCCGATTTCAACCAGCCCTTTACACTCCACACAGACGCCTCCCAAAAGGGTCTGGGTGCAGTTCTTTGTCAGAACCAGGATGGGAAGATGAGAGTGATCGGATATGGATCACGCACACTGACACCAGCGGAACAAAATTATCACTTACACAGCGGGAAACTTGAATTTCTTGCATTGAAGTGGGCGGTATGTGAAAGGTTCAGTGACTACCTATTCTACGCCCCCGCATTTCACAGTCTTCACGGATAATAACCCCCTCACATACATTTTGAGTACTGCCAAACTCAACGCAGTGGGACACCGGTGGGTGGGCCAGCTGGCCGATTTCCACTTTGACATCAAATACCGGCCAGGCAAAACCAACATCGATGCTGACACCTTGTCACGCTGGCCCCTGGACATTGACACCTGCATGGCTGAGTGTTCAGAGGAGTAATCAGAGGAGGCAGTATGTTTTCTGTATGGGAAGGATGCCGGAGGGCACAACATGGAGATGTGGCTTGGGTGGCAGCCCTCAACTTGATTGACTCATTACGGGTGAGGGAGCTGAAACCAATGGACCGAAAGGATATGCTGAGAAATGGGGAGGAAAGATGGTTGAGGCTTACCCGAATAGCAGAAGCAAACAGCAGACAGTCCAGCTCCAAAGGAAAGACGTACTACGATAAAAGGAGCAGAGGTGTGGTTCTTCAGATATGGGACAGAGTTCTGGTACGCAATCTCAGTGAATGAGGGGGGCCTGGGAAGCTCAGACCATACTGGGAGAAGCTTATCTACATCGTGAGAGAACAGGTTGGAGATAATCCTGTCAACAAAGTGAGCCCAGAGGCAGGAGGCCGACCAATTCGCACTCTACACAGGAACCTCCTATTGTAAGTCAACGACCTACCAGTGGAGCCACTTCAGAACCCGATCACCAACACGGCCGAGTCAAGAAAGAGAAAGAAGAGAACAGACATCCCGAAACCCACACGTGAGACACAGAGCCCAGACATCAGTGACTCTGAGGGAGAGGAAAGTGTGCCTCGTTGGTTACGAATACCGATGGAGAAACCAAGAGCTGAAAGACGCTTACCTGAGCCGCATGCTACTCCTGCCTTCCAACACAGATCTGAACAGAATGAGACTTACCTGGGGGGAACAATTCATGCAGAACCCGTACAGGACAGGGAGAGTATTAGGAGTGAGGAACAAGTGACAACCAGTGGGGATGAACAGGGCATGGAGCAGCTTCAACCTGAAACCGTTCAAGAGGAACCACATGCTGTCCACCAAGAGAACAATGTCTCCACGCCACAACCTGAAAGTCCGATCCCACTGAGACAGTCCACCGGAAAGAGACGGCCAGGTTATGTGTTTACTTACCCATCCTTGGGTCAACCAGCTTAACATCCAAGACCCACTGTAAATGCAGTTGGAATCCAGCCAGGACAGTGCACTTACCAGTGGCATTGTACACCATACTTCCACCACTTCCAACCCCCATCCACGGGAAACGAGTTTCATTAACAATAGAGTTAGTGGCTAGCTAAACAGTGTGTAATGGGGTTGTATGTGTGATTCTGTTTCCACTCCCTGATGATTTATTTTGTGGTTTTTAAGATATTCTGACAAGATAGTTAATGTTAAAAAGGATGTGACGTTTGGCACTTAAAGGGGGGTTCCTCTTAAAAGTTAGGATTGTATTATATTGAAATGTATTATATTATAATGTATTGTGAGTTGAGCAATTGTCCCTAGGTGAATGATGGTTTATGTGTTGACTCTGAAGTCATTTGGATGTTTGTTTTCTGTTAAAGAGGGTTTGTGACTTACATTATGACATTAGTATAATATACAGATATATAGATATGGCTATATAGAGTAAAATATGAGTTATTTTGACATCATTATTATTATTATTATAACGATACAGTAGCAGCGATATTTATTTTGTTATGGGTAAGACCAAAGAGTGTGGAACAAAGAGTGTGGAAGATTTTGCCCACTGAAGGTAGTATTAAAGTGCTTAAATTAGACAAACACTTTACACTAGGGAAATGCTGTTGAATATTGTTTTATGAGAATTTGTAATAAAGACAGAGATTTGGCGACAAAGAAGGCGGTTCATTCACTCACTCGCTGTTTCTGAAATTCTGTTTTCTAGGGTTCTATCCGCAAGAGTTGAGTAGTGAATCCCAATCAACATAAAATCATTTGTTACTCCAGTTACTCATCTTTGAAACTCGTAACATATACAGTGCCTTGTGAAAGTATTCGGCCCCCTTGAACTTTTCAACCTTTTGACACATTTCAGGCTTCAAACATAAAGATATAAAAATTTTATTTTTTGTGAAGAATCACCAACAAGCGGGACACAATTGTGAAGTGGAACGAAATCTATTGGATATTGGATTGGATTTTAAACTATTGGATTTTAAACTTTTTTTAGCAAATAAAAAACTGAAAAGTGGTGCGTGCAAAATTATTCGCCCCCTTGCGTTAATACTTTGTAGAGCCACCTTTTGCTGCGATTACAGCTGCAAGTCGCTTGGGGTATGTCTCTATCAGTTTTGCACATCGAGAGACTGAAATTCTTGCCCATTCTTCCTTGCAAAACAGCTCGAGCTCAGTGAGGTTGGATGGAGAGCGTTTGTGAACAGCAGTTTTCAGCTCTTTCCACAGATTCTCGATTGGATTCAGGTCTGGACTTTGACTTGGCCATTCTAACACCTGGATACGTTTATTTGTGAACCATTCCTTTGTAGATTTTGCTGTATGTTTCGGATCATTGTCTTGTTGGAAGATAAATCTCCGTCCCAGTTTCAGGTCTTTTGCAGACTCCAACAGGTTTTCATCCAGAATGGTCCTGTATTTGGCTGCATCCATCTTCCCCTCAATTTTAACCATCTTCCCTGTCCCTGCTGAAGAAAAGCAGGCCCAAACCATGATGCTACCACCATGTTTGACAGTGGGGATGGTGTGTTGAGGGTGATGAGCTGTGTTGCTTTTACGCCAAACATATCGTTTGCATTGTGGGCAAAAAGTTCGATTTTGGTTTAATTTGACCAGAGCACCTTCTTCCACATGTTTGGTGTGTCTCCCAAGGTGGCTTGTGGCAAACTTTAGACGAGACCTTTTATGGATATCTTTGAGAAATGGCTTTCTTCTTGCCACTCTTCCATAAAGGCCAGATTTGTGCAGTGTACGACTGATTGTTGTCCTATGGACAGACTCTCCCACCTCAGCTGTAGTTCTCTGCAGTTCATCCAGAGTGATCATGGGCCTCTTGGCTGCATCTCTGATCAGTCTTCTCCTTGTCTGAGCTGAAAGTTTAGAGGGACGGCCAGGTCTTGGTAGATTTGCAGTGGTCTGATTTCAAAATGATCGCTTGCACAGTGCTCCTTGGGATGTTTAAAGCTTGGGAAATCTTTTTGTATCCAAATCCGGCTTTAAACTTCTCCACAACAGTATTACGTCCCTGCCTGGTGTGTTCCTTGGTCTTCATGATGCTCTCTGCGCTTTCAACAGAACCCTGAGACTATCACAGAGCAAGTGCATTTATACAGAGACTTGATCACACACAGGTGGATTCTATTTATCACCATCAGTCATTTAGGACAACATTGGATCATTCAGAGATCCTCGCTGAACTTCTGGAGTGAGTTTGCTGCACTGAAAGTAAAGGGGCCGAATAATTTTGCACGCACCACTTTTCAGTTTTTTATTTGCTAAAAAAGTTTAAAATATCCAATAGATTTCGTTCCACTTCACAATTGTGTCCCACTTGTTGGTGATTCTTCACAAAAAATACATTTTTTATATCTTTATGTTTGAAGCCTGAAATGTGTCAAAAGGTTGAAAAGTTCAAGAGGGCCGAATACTTTCGCAAGGCACTGTAGTACAGCAGTATTACAGGTGACAGGCTTATTATTCTAAGGGTAACATTATGCAAAGGATCCCTTCAGAGATAGACCTTTCAAATCTCTTTGAGACCTTTCTGTTTAACCAGAAACAGCTCTGAAGTCACTAGCGCTAAACCCACCATCTCCATCTAAAAAAGCAATACTTTTAGCGTGTACAGAGCAAACATATTTTCACATGTAAATCTGTAAACTATGTGTTTATTTCACCCAAAACCAGAGTTGTGATGGTTAGAAAGGTGGAAAGACAACCCAAAATGGATTTTCATAGTTTTATTTTGTTTCTTTCAACTTTTAATGAAGTTAATTTTACAATACTGGCTGTTTATTTAGATGGAGGTGGGTTTAGCAAACAAAATTGTTTATGTAAAAAAAAACATGTATGTAAAAAGGACACTTAGAATATTAATCTGACCCTGTCAGTGGCAAAATAAGCATTTTTGTGAATGTAAATACAAGCTGTCACTTAAACAAAAACATAGGGAAATAGGGTCCAAGTTGAAAATAAGCCGTAGTTAACCTTTAAAGTTGAGTACAAGGGGGTTTAGACCCAGCACACACACACACACACACACACACACACACACAGTGACAGAAAGTCTGGTTGTCTCGCTGGGAAGTTACTGAGTCGTAGCTGTGCAGCACAGCGTGCAGCAGTTCCTCTAATATAGTTTACACACCAGTGGAAGGACAGTGTCAGCACACCCTGCAGTGGCTTAATTCAGGGGAGCCAATACTGGGATAATAATACAGGGAGGGCAACCCCCAGCCCAAAGGACAGCATACTGTCCCGGAGGAGGCAGCTGTTACTTGTAAAAGGGTTACTTGCAAAAGCCCTAAGAAGAAAGAAAAAAATAAGAAAAAACATCATTAAGAAAGATGGAAGATGCTTTGTTCAGCTCCAGTGGCTGACCACAATTACTACAGCAGGGGTTCCAAAACATTTTATAGGTCAGGTCCAATATACAGCAGAGCATCGATATGAGGGCTGCTGATGATTCTGTCCATCCTCGCTGGAAATCCCCTCACAAACTTTCTTCTGCATTAAGTTACCTTGATCTTTGATCATATAAAAAGCAGCTTTGTGGGCGCCTGTGTAGCTCACCTAAAAAGCTGAAAGTTGAAGCTCCCTAAATTACGGATTATAAATCAGGATATCCCCGCTTCTGCTGCTTTGATTTGACTTTCTTTTTTTTACACACCTATTCACTTTAACCTTTAGAGAAATGGTATCTGCTTTTCTTTCCTGTAAATGAACCTGATGGATTTTCTTTCCATCAACACGTTAAACATTCACACAGATTATTTTGTCCTCTATATAATGCAGCGCACAAGGCGGACTACTGTAAGATAATCTTTTCTTATTATAGAGGCTGAACGACTGGGACGAAAGGCTTTGATCTCATCATGTCTAAATATACAGGATCTATTTGAACTCTAAACAGTCCAACACTGGAGTTTACAGCCTGTCTATACAGTCTTTTCTATAACAATTTCATGGGATTATTATGTGAAGAAGTTTTATAAACGTTGTAGTGGAATTATATTTTCAACCACCTACTATGTTTTTATGCCCATATTAATTGTGAATCCATGGCTGAGACCTACAATCCTCTTCCTTTGAGTAAAGGATATGGAAAAAGGGATATTTTATCAATTTTAATTCTACAATCAAGTAGTAGGCAGTAGAAGTGTAACATACAATAAATCTCTGTGTTCAGGCCTGCTGTATCTGTGAACAGTTTTCTGTCTGCTCATGCTCATGTAGAGGAAATGAAGTGAAAAAGTAATTGTTAATGAGGGCTGTTTATATCCATGAATGGGCTTTTGTTGACTGGTTATGATCTCCATGTGTAAGCCAAATTCTGGAGTGACACAGCCAGGAATGGTAAGTCCATAGTATGCGGACTGGCTCTTTAGTTACACAAGCTATTCTTATGGCAGAAATCCTACAGGTTGACTTTAACTTCAGTCAGAAAAGCAGACAATTGTGGTAAAAAATAAATTCAGTAAAAAGACAATGTATCTAAAAGAAACACAACTACTTATTGATGAAAACAAAAACTCTAGAGCAAGCCATAACTATAACAGTCCAAAATACAGTTGGATAGAACATAATGATGCTTAGGCTTATAGCAGTCACACACCCATCAATTTCTCCCAGCTGAACTATAAAACACACCAATCACAGTGCTTTTAAAGGTCCCATGGCATGAAAAGTTCAATTTAAGATGTTTTTAACATTAATATGTAAATGTGCTGTATTTATATAGCGCTTTTCTAGTCTGAACGACTACTCAAAGCGCTTTTACATAGTACAGGAACCATTCACCATTCACACACATTCATACACTGTGGCCGAGGCTGCCGTACAAGGTGCCATCTGCTCATCAGATAAACATGCACACACATTCACACTCCGATGACACAGCATCGGGGGCAACTCGGGGTTCAGTGTCTTGCCCAAGGACACTTCGACATGGGACTGCAGGGCCGGGGATTGAACCACCAACCTTCCAATTGGCAGGCAACCGCTCTACCACTGAGCCACAGCCCCAGCCTGCCTATGATCCCCCAGTGGCTAGAAATGGTGATAGGTGTAAACCGAGCCCTGGGTATCCTGCTCTGCCTTTGAGAAAATGAAAGCTCAGATGGGCCAATCTGCCCCTTATGACCTCATAAGGGGCAAGGTTACATCCCCTTTCTCTGCTTTGCCCGCCCAGACAATTTGGTCCACCCATGAGAGAGAGACATCAAACGAGTGGCAGTTGGTCAAGGCCACACCCCCAGCCTCCATCTCCACCACCTCCTCCACCAAGGAAAGCTCATTGTGAGACTGGCTTTAGTGGCTGTAATTCTGCACCAAGGCTGAATTTTGGGAAAGAGACTTCAAATACAGTATTAGGGGACCACTAAGGTCTATATAAAAGAGATTATAGATACAGTATTAGGGGACCACTAAGGTCTAAATAAAAGAGACTTCAGATACAGTATTAAGGACCACTAAGGTCTATATAAAAGAGACTTCAGATACAATATTAGGGGACCACTAAGGTCTATATAAAAGAGACTTCAGCAACAAAACAACAATGCCTGCCCTTTTCCATACAGTGTCCAATGCTTCTCGGATGGTTTTGTTTTAACAAACCATCTGGGTAATGTTAACAAAATGTAATTGGTTAAGGTCAGAGAAGGATCATCGTCTGGAAAAAAAAGTGGTTAAGGGTAGGGAACCTTGTCGCCATAACAGCCAGAACTACTAGTTCAGGGAGCATGAAATATCACAGCCATGGAAACCAAAGCTGGTTGTTGGTAGGAAGCAGCAAAAAAACAGCAGTCTTTGTTGATTGAAACTTGCAATCACCTATCTATCATGTTTCGAGGAACTGCACCACACAACATATCACTCTGTTCTTGCCACTATAGGTCGTAGTCCATCAAACATAATTAGATATTAAGAATTGAAACCAATGACGCTGTTGTTTTACTTGGGAGGACAGTCTCCAACCACCAAATCACAAACAGAAAATCTTAAATGCAATTTCAAGACCATGCAAAATCCTATTTGGAACCCTTTTAAAGGGGGGTAACCCAGATTAGTTAATTGACTGAATGAGTTAATCCTTTACACCACCAAAAAGTCTTGGATAACCACGGATGACTTACTTTTAGAATGTTCTGATTTTGAGTTAACTGAGTTATAGTTCTGAGCATGTTTGAAAGGCTAGCACAACTATGTTGGCGTGTGGTTTTGTTTTGGTGTTTTATTGCATCTACACTAGGGGAGGGGGAACATTTTTGCAATATTTTAGTGGCAATGCTGTATCGATACACAGGTGCCAAGTATCATTCTTTTATTATATATGTGTTGGTCAGTTTGTCTGCTTGACAATCCCATTTTGCAGCAATGAAATTGAAGTGATATGAACAAACAGAGAAATGTATCCTTTTAGATAAAACAGATGTTGACTAAGTTTCCTTTTGGGGACATCATTTGAAATTGGGAAACATTAGAAGTTGGAAAAAAGGTTATAAATTGCAATATATTGCAGAATATTGCAATATGTTTAAAATCTCAATAATATCGTATCGTGGCATAAGTATCGTGATGATATCGTATTGGGAGGGGTCTGGTGATTCCCACCCCTAGCCTACACCCTCTTGGCACTTTAAATGTAACATAACAGAGCTTGACTCTTCAGATAATTAAGAGACACTTGAAGATACAGTATGAAAACCCTAGAGAGAGACCATGAATAGCACTAAGGGGAGAGGCAGTGCAGGAGAAATGTAGAATAAATCGAGGCCAAGTTGGCCCTCACTAGCTCATTGTGATCCACTTTAAGCTATAACCAAACCCTCCGGAACATCTTATCACACCGACACTGCAGGTCACAAGAATGCCGAGTGGTTAAACTGAATACAAAGCAGTTTAGTGCAGCTCAAAGTTCCTGTAGCAGTAACAGTCACAGCGATGAGGCCAATAGAAGCCTGAAGCCATCAAGATGCCATGATGACGTTCTGTCTTTTTGGAAATATTAATTAGTTGTTTCATGAATATAATTATCATATAATAGATAAATAATTGTGAAAGCAATTGTAAAAAAATAAATAAAATACTTTATAACTGAAACAGGTGTGTAAGTGAGTCTACAAGAGTCCAACAAAGATAGGTTAGTGGTACAGATTTAAATGGACAAATCGTATGAATCTAAAACAATGCTACAGGCCGCTCGGAGTAACACTATTGTCAAAAAGGACCATTTCCTATTTCCATTACATTTCCTGTCACCATCGCAGTCCTGATTGATAGATGTTATGAGAGGCTTTCTGTTGACCGCATGCTATAACGAGATGTGCGGTTCAAAGGGGAGCATGCAGCGTTAACACTATGTCCCCAATTGCATGTATTAGAAGCCTAAAGTGTGGCTGGGCAATAAATCAATATTATATCGATATTGATATACGATACCACATATTGTCTTAGATTTTGGATATTGTAATATTGTACGATGACATAAGTGCTGTCCTGGTCCGCGCTCCCTGCGGCTTCGTCTGGGGCTGATGTGATGCTGTGTGGGTACTGCCGCGGCTGGGATAGGAAATGCGCCTCTGGTAAGCCCTACCGGGCCTGGCCCAGAAAAATATGGAACCCTGACCAAGTACGGTGCGGCAGCCTTGCCAAATAAGTCAGTAAATTCGAGTAAAATCGCAGGCTTTGCTGATCCCGTGCGAATGCGCCACACAAAACTCAGATATAGAGGGTAATTTCTAAATCACACAATATTATCACAGGATAATATCCAGATTACTGATGATTATTCATCACAAATCTTGTGTTATTATTTTGTCAAAGCACCAATAGCCAACCACACAATATGGCCGCAAAATTGACAGCGATGTATTTGCTCAAAAATATTGTGATATTTAATTTCCTCCATATGGCCCAGCTCTAGTCTGAGGAAGTTAGGTCTTTATGAGCTCCTCACAGACAACAAACACACCTCAGTGGCACTAGCAGCCAGCAGCACAGGGGAGAATGAAGTTCCAGAAAAATAGCGAGCTGGAGAAGGAGACAGAGTGGGGGGGGAAAAGAGGAGAGATTCCAGGCAGCTGAATGGCAGAGCCCCAAAGCAGAGGAGAAACAGAGACGGCTTGGAGTGAATGGCCACACTGTCCGTGTGTGTATGAATGAGCTTTTCAGCCGCCACTCTATCTGCACATACACACACATACACGAGGGGACTGGTGACGGCCTGGCTCACTGCAGTTTGTGTGGTGTGTGGAGACCTACAGTGATCTTTTCACTCCTCACCTTCAGCTGAAATACCAGAGCTGACATTGAACCTAAGCTATACGTGAATCTGTGTGTGTGTGTGTGTGTGTGTGTGTGTGTGTGAGAGAGAGAGCAAAAGATAAACAGATCACTCTAAGAGAGTAGTCCTCTATCCAAAAGGAACAAAGTTGCAGATCTGGAGAGCTACGAACTTGGCTTTAGGAATTGGAAATCATCAGAAATTTGGGGGGGCGGGCTTGGTTTACCCAGTCAAGGGAATTGGAGTAATAAGTGTCAATAAATAACAGAAAGAAACTGCAGTCCCAAAGTGCCAAAACATTCACAGCAGCTGAAAAACAAGTGATGCAAGAAGATCATTTTTGGTGCCAGGCCATTTAACTACCAAAAAAGTAATTTAATATTCATAGCCACAGGAAACACTACTTTAATGAGCTTTTAAAAGTGTTACAGCTTACAGTATTATATATTTTATTTTTCTAAAATCAACTTTAATATATCTTTGTTGTATATGTACTTATTTAAGTTTGACACAATACTCATGATGTTTACTGTTTACAACGTATTGCTATATTTGCTGTTATGTTTTTTTGACAAGTTCACTTTTAAACCTTACAGGTCCTATAAACCCATGACAAACTCGTGCAGGTGTTTGGATGTATTTTGTGGCTGATAAGACCTCTTCTAACTGTGTAATTAACATTGCCCCCAGGGTGGAACAAATGTCACATTTACATTTAATTGTTATTGCTACATTAACATTGGTAAAAATTCACAGTGTAGCTCCTCCTACCCTTAACATGAGTAGAGGTTAGCCAAAGTAAGTGCAAACACGTGTAGGTGTACAGGGCCTTTAAGTCTTGGATATGGGTAAGACACATCATTACAAAGGTGCCAAATCGATTCCAGCAAGGCACCTTTCTGTCTCAGGCACAATGCCCAAAAACTCTTTTAACCCTCCGGTTGTCCTTGTGTCAAATTTGACCCATTTTCAAAAAGTCTCTATATTAAAAAAATGTGGGTTTCTTTCAACAAACTGTCCCAAAAAAAATACCGTGGATGTTCTGTAGTGTAAAATAAATGATCAGTTCAATACTTTCAATTAATTTAGGTATTTCATTAGATTTTATAGCGTTTGAAAAAAAAAAAATGATAGGTGGAAAAAAGTGACAAAAATGCTTCAAAAACATGGAAAAAAAACAAGAAAAAATAAAATACTAACGACAGAGTTATCAGAAAAAGTGATCAAAAAAGTCAGAAAAAGCTTCCAAAACTTGATTAAAATAACAAATAAAAAACGTAAAAATTGTATGTAGATATTGCATTAAAGATCAGCCCCTTGGGTGCTCAGCAATGGTAAGTGCTAAAAGGGATGGTTCGGCAAAGGCATGACCTGGCCTACTCTGCCTCTGATTGGCTTACCCTGATATTCTTACCCTATCCGTAACCAATCTCACTCCTCATTACCTAAACCTTACCAACTGACCAACCAATCAGAGGTTGGTCACATGTCCCTCGGGACCATCAATTTTAGCATCATCTCTCAGCAATACACCAGCCAAGTGTGAAGTCAATCGGATGAAAGGTTGTTGAGAAAATTGAAGGACAGATATACAAACAGATAGAAACTCCTTATTATTTATTATTACTATTACTATACTCTATAAATGGTATGGCAAGATCTCTGACAGTAGACACATTGACAAATCCAATCACAAAGTTTGTTGACAAGAACTTCCAGGGAGAAAACTCCTGTGTGCCGTACATACAATTTAATGGTGATGAGCAAACGGGGACAAGGAACAACTGATATACTCTCATCTCCTCTATCTAAAATGCATGTTTGATATTCATATGTCAACACTTTAACTAACGTTAGCTTGAAGAGCTTATTTACCTGTTGGGCCACAGACTGAAGAAAAGGACACCACCCAAACTAGCAGTCAGTCCAACTGGCAGTGAGATATTGCTGTTTCTAATCCTATATTTGGTTTATCAAAGATGCTATCTAAGCAACATAGGACACAAAAAAAGCATAGCAGGGACGACAGATAGGTCGGACCTCCGTGTTTAACTAGATGTCTTTAAATGTTACAGTTATGGCTAAAAATGATAACAGAAATATAAAATAAACTTAGCTGATTTCACATATGTCCACAATTGAAATCAACTGCCATTCATCTACCCGGAAGGGATTTTTGTGTTTGCGTGACATCACTGTGATTCGGTCTGTCGACTCCTGGTACAGTATATACAGTTCAATGTCATATTGCCCACCTATTATATCAACTCTATAGAACCACATGTCAGGCAAGTGTGATTTTTATCTTATTGAAGACCTGCCCCCAAGAAAGAAAGAAAGAAAGACTCTGGCTAAGCTCTGCCTATACCACATGTATTTCATTGAACTTTATTTTGCTGCTCTCCTGAGCCTTCCATTTCTACTTAAACCCATGTGACCCACTGATTTAAACCTTTATCCGTAACACTGCAACTCCAAGCAGCTGCTTACTAGTTGCTCCTTAAGGAGGTATAAATCCAAGGCAGCGGAGCAGAGAACGGTTAGGAAACATCACAGGTTAACAAGTTAGTGGCAAAGGCAAAGAACAAAATGAAACTTAATAAAGCCCATGAAACAGCTCTTGTTCCCGGCCAGGAAGGAAGGAGAGGACAGGGGGAGGAAGCAAGGGATGAGTAGGGTTCAAATAATAATAAAATCCAGAACGCCAATCTGCTCGAAAGATGTGAAAAGACAACCACATTCCAGCCATAATGAACTCACAACTGAATAATAAACACAAATCAAGCTGGGAATAAATAATGACAACGCTGATAACAGCGGCGGGTTGAGCCTACTCAGCAGGCCACATGGTCAAATTGATATTATTCCACATGGTCCATCCTAATCATTCCTCGTCTGGGTTTGAGTTTACTTTGAACGGAGCTGCCTCTGAGTGTGGAGGATCAGGGGGTAGGATGATTGACAATGAAAGCCTGCTCCTGACTTTGCTGCTACTGCTGGCAAGGATCTAATGGACTAAATGTGTCATAGTTCACTGAAAAATCAGCCAAAGCCCAGACTCACACCAGAGGGGAATGAAAAGGTCCCCAACAACAACATAACAAAATACATTATGGGCTCATGAGTCTCACTCAGAGTTGTCCAAGAGGCCCTGCTCATGCAGTGCCCTGATCCTGTCCCTGATGTACACCCATGATATGAGTCTTTTAAACAGGTCGGGATCACACACAGATTTGTTCTTAGCCTTTGCTAACATAGGATTCCTGGCACACCAACAGCTTGGGGGATTTTCATTAAAAAATGTCCTCACTGTGGCATCCATAGCGAGTAACAGAATCATTTTTTTCTGCTGTCAAATAATCAGTAGAGTAATGTTCTACTTGTTCAATAAGTACTAAATAGTAAGGGTACTCCGATTGATCGGTCACTGATTGTTATCGGCCGATAAAGGCTTTAAATAGTTTCTTTAACCTTTTTCGTTAAAACAGCTGGTCTCCATAAAGGCCGATCAGATGGGCCAATGAGACGCACTACTTGTGAGAAAAAAATTCTACGCGCAGCTAAAATGGCGGCCTCCCTACATTCACCGGTCTGGCAGTTCTACAAGGTGTCTAAAAAAGACAATACATTAGCGATTTGCAACGTGTGTGCCAAGGAAATTCAACAAGGCGGAGAGTTCCAAAGACACCTCCAACCTCAGACGTTTGAAGGTTATTCACACAAAGGAATACGAGGAATTTTCAAAGTTAGCTAGCGCTAAGGCCGAGAGAGAGCGGGGTTGTGTAGCAGCTCCGGCGCCACTCACTCAGCTGTCTGTAACAGAGACATTGCAATGACAGCAACCCTACAATAATGACAGCAAGAAAAAAAAGGAAATACCAGCCAAAATAATGGAATTCATCACCAGCCGCTGTCAATTGTGGAAGACGAAGGGTTCCAACGACTCATGTCTTAGATGGATTCATGCTACACTCTGCCAGGAAGTAAATATTTCACTGATGTTTGCCTGCCACAGTTATACCAAACTGTGTTTGCACATGTTGACACCCTTATGGAGGACAACCTCACATCAATCAGCTTCACAAGTGACATTTGGAGTTCAAATGTACGTCCCATGTCCATGTTGAGCCTTACTGCGCAGTTTATTAATCAAAACTTTAAATTAAAAAGATTTGTGCTTCTTTCTTAAGAATCTTCAGGATCACATACCGCGGAGGCTCTTGCTGCCGCATTCAGCGACATGTTTCGCGCATGGGGAATCCTGAAAGAAAAAGTGCACTTTATTATGCCAAGAACATGGTAAAGGCCATGAGGGATGCAGATCTACCCAGCTTGCCGTGCATGGCTCATACACTGCAGCTTGCCGTTGCCGACAGAGTTTTATCACAACGCAGCATCGCTGTTATAATAGCCTGTGGAAGACGCATTTGCCTACTCTCGACTTCAAAATATTCAGAAGCAACTTGGCCAGCCTATTAAGAAGCTACAACAGGATGTACCTACCAGGTGGAACAGTACCGTTAATATGCTACACAGTCTGACGGACCAGAAGCGTGCCCTATGTGCTTATGGAGCTAACTATGACTTGCCTTCCATGTTCACTGGCAGCCAGTGGAAATTGGTGGAAAATATGATTTCTCTACTCGCTCACGCAACAGATCAGCTCAACAACTGCATCGGCTGCAGAAGTTATAACATCCATCAGAGCTTTAACCCGTCTTCTGGAGAAAACAGCTGAGACGGAACACGGTGTAAAAACTTCGAAAGCCACGTTGTTGGAAGCGGTCCAGAACGGATTCAGTGACATTCAGCGCCTGTATACCATCGCACCAGAGCTTGGATCTGAGGTGAGAACTTCATTCACACATTTTTTTCTCTCTTTCTCTCTCTCTCTCTCTCTGTCTCCAGTTGTGTCGCTGTCAGAGAATGAAACTATATTTAAATAATGTCAATGTTAATTGAATACATTGAATTCTTAAGTATCCATCCATCCATCCATCTTCATCCGCTTATCCGGAGTCGGGTCGCGGGGGCAGCAGCTCCAGTAGGGGACCCCAAACTTCCCTTTCCCGAGCCACATCAACCAGCTCCGACTGGGGGATCCCGAGGCGTTCCCAGGCCAGGTTGGAGATATAATCTCTCCACCTAGTCCTGGGTCTTCCCCGAGGCCTCCTCCCAGCTGGACGTGCCTGGAACACCTCCCTAGGGAGGCGCCCAGGAGGCATCCTTACCAGACGCCCGAACCACCTCAACTGGCTCCTTTCGACGCGAAGGAGCAGCGGCTCTACTCCGAGCTCCTCTCGGATGACTGAGCTTCTCACCCTATCTCTAAGGGAGACGCCAGCCACCCTCCTGAGGAAACCCATTTCGGCCGCTTGTACCCTGGATCTCGTTCTTTCGGTCATGACCCAGCCTTCATGACCATAGGTGAGGGTAGGAACGAAAATTGCCCGGTAGATCGAGAGCTTTGCCTTCTGGCTCAGCTCTCTTTCGTCACAACGGTGCGATACACAGAATGTAATACCGCACCAGCTGCTCCGATTCTCCGACCAATCTCACGCTCCATAGTCCCCTCACTCGCGAACAAGACCCCAAGGTACTTAAACTCCTTCACTTGGGGTAAGGACTCACTCCCCACCTGAAGAAAGCACTCCATCGGTTTCCTGCTGAGAACCATGGCCTCAGATTTAGAGGTGCTGATCCTCATCCCAGCCGCTTCACACTCGGCGGCGAACCGATCCAGTGAGTGCTGAAGGTCACAGACCGATGATGCCATCAGGACCACATCATCTGCAAAAAGCAGCGGCAGAGATCCCGAGCCCACCGAACTGCAACCCCTCCCCGCCCGACTACGCCTCGATATCCTGTCCATAAATATTACAAACAGGATTGGTGACAAAGCGCAGCCCTGGCGGAGGCCAACCCTCACCTGGAGCGAGTCCGACTTACTGCCGAGAACCCGGACACAGCTCTCGCTTTGGTCATACAGAGATTGGATGGCCCTGAGAAGGGACCCCCTCACCCCATACTCCCGCAGCACCTCCGACAATTGGCTCTCCCGGGGACCCGGTCATACGCCTTTTCCAGATCCACAAAACACATGCAGACTGGTTGGGCATACTCCCAGGCCCCCTCCAAGATCCTTGCGAGTGAAGATCTGATCCGTTGTTCCACGGCCAGGACGGAATCCGCATTGTTCCTCTTCAATCCGAGGTTCGACTATCGGCCGAACCCTCCCTCCTTTCCAGTACCTTGGAGTAGACTTTACCAGGGAGGCTGAGAAGTGTGATACCCCTGTAATTGGCACACACCCTCTGGTCCCCCTTTTTTTAAAGAGGGGAACCACCACCCCCCGGTCTGCCACTCCTTAGGCACCGTCCCAGACTTCCATGCAATGTTGAAGAGGCGTGTCAACCAAGACATCCCCTCCACACCCAGAGCTTTCAGCATTTCTGGACGGATCTCATCAATCCCTGGGGCTTTGCCGCTGTGGAGTTGTTTTACTACCTCAGCGACTTCCACCAGGGAAATTGACGACAATCCCCCATCATCCTCCAGCTCTGCCTGCCTCTACCACAGAGGGCGTGCCAGCTGGATTTAGGAGTTCCTCAAAGTGCTCCTTCCACCGCTCTATTACCTCCCCAGTTGAGGTCAACAATGTCCCATCCTTGCTGTAAACAGCTTGGATGATTCCTCGCTTCCCCCTCCTGAGGTGGCGAACGGTTTTCCAGAAGCACCTTGGTGCCAACCGAAAGTCCTTCTCCATGTCTTCTCCGAACTTCTCCCACACCCGCTGCTTTGCCTCTGTCACGGCAGAGGTTGCAGCCCTTCGGGCCCGTCGGTACCTTGCAACTGCCTCCGGAGTCCTCCGGGATAACATATCTCGGAAGGACTCCTTCTTCAGTCGGACGGCTTCCCTGACCACCGGTGTCCACCAGGGTGTTTGTGGGTTACCGCCCCTTGAGGCACCTAAGACCCTAAGACCACAGCTCGCCGCCGCAGCTTCAGCAATGGAAACTTTGAACATTGTCCACTCAGGTTCAATGCCCCCAGCCTCCACAGGGATGCACGAAAAGCTCCGCCGGAGGTGTGAGTTGAAAGTCCGTCGGACAGGGGCCTCCTCCAGACGTTCCCAGTTTACCCGCACTACCCGTTTGGGCTTACCAGGTCTGTCCAGAGTCCTCCCCCATCCCCTGACCCAGCTCACCACTAGATGGTGATCAGTTGACAGCTCTGCCCCTCTCTTCACCCGAGTGTCCAAAACATACGGCCTCAGATCAGATGAAACGATTATAAAATCGATCATTGACCTTTGGCCTAGGGTGCTCTGGTACCACGTACACTTATGAGCATCCCTATGTTCGAACATGGTGTTTGTTATGGACAATCCATGACTAGCACAGAAGTCCAACAACAAACAACCACTCTGGTTCAGATCAGGGAGGCCGTTCCTCCCAATCACGCCTCTCAAGTATCTCCATCATTGCCCACGTGTGCGTTGAAGTCCCCCAGCAGAACTATGGAGTCCCCTACTGGAGCCCCATACAGGACTCCATTCAAGGTCTCCAAGAAGGCCGAATACTCCGAACTCCTGTTTGGTGCATATGCACAAACAACAGTCAGAGTTTTCCCCCCCATCACCCGCAGGCGTAGGGAGGCGACCCTCTCGTCCACCGGGGTAAACTCCAACGCAGCGGCGCTCAGCCGGGGCTTGTGAGTATCCCCACACCCGCCCGGCGCCTCACACCCTGGGCAACTCCGGAGTAGGACAGAGTCCAACCCCTATCCAGGAGTACGGTTCCAGAACCGAGACTGTGCGTAGAAGTAAGCCCCACCAGATCTAACTGGTAGCGCCCCACCTCCCGCACAAGTTCCGGCTCCTTCCCCCACAGAGGGGTGACGTTCCACGTCCCCAGAGCCAGCCTCTGCCGCCCGGGTCTGGTCCATCGAGGTCCCTGACCTTCGCCGCCACCCATGTGGCTGCGCACCCGACCCCAGCGGTTCCTCCCACAGGTGGTGGGCCCATGGGATGGAGATAGGGGGGCCACGTAGCTTCTTCGGGCTGTGCCCGACCGGGCTCCGTGGCAAACCCGGCCACCAGGCGCTCGCTGACGAGCCCTCCGTCCAGGCCTGGCTCCAGACGGGTGCCCCAGGCCTACTCCAGGCAGGGTCACTCCCTCTCTTCCTCGATTTTGCATAGGGCTTTTGAACCATTCTTTGTCTGGCCCCTCACCTGAGACCACTTTGCCATGGGAGACCCTACCAGGAGCACACAGCTCCAGACAACACAGCCCTCAGGTTCATAGGGACACACAAACCTCCACCACGATAAGGTGATGGTAGGTTTCCCAATTCCTCTTGCAAGTAAAATACTGTATTACTTGGCCCAAACGATTGATACCTGCCTGAAATGATTAGTGTACTAATCTTTCAGTAAGCAGGCTGGCTGGCATTTCCTTCAAATTTACTAGAAAAATAAACATTTGGAAGAAGAGTTAAGACTACAGAGTAAAAATGAAAATTTGGAGTATGCTATTGCCTATTTGGCCAAGACTAGTTCACTAATCAAAACAAGAGCAGAGCATAAACTATGAAATGCATTAAATAATGGTTTTTACATATTTCTTTTCTTAAAAGGAGAGACTGTAACTTAACCCAATTTCCCCTTTGGGATCAAAGAGTATTTCTGATTCTTATTTGTTTAAGTAAATCCATTGTTTTGTTTTTCTTTTTAACCAAAAAAAAAGGTATAAAGACAGATATTTACCCAACACACTTAAGCCCCAGATTCGCGGGCTGCTTTCTGATGTCCTTGCTTCTGGACAGGAGCAGCAAAACGGTGAGGCGAGTTTGGAAGCGACTGGCACCGAGCCCCCAGAGAAAGTACCACGAGCTGGATTCTTACATGCTATGTATCCTGAGTTGTTCGATGAAGATGGGGAACATGGTGGCGGTGACATCAGCAGCTCAACATCATCGCAGATGAACCTCTACCTATCAGAGCCAGTCATCCCACGGAGCGGACAGGCGCTTGTTTTTTGGCAAGACAATAAAAGTCGTTTCCCCGCTTTCGCACAAGCAGCACGAGCCTACCTCTGTGCACCATGCACAAGTGTAGATAGTGAGCGACTTTTTAGCACAGCAGGGAATATTGTAGATGAGAAGAGGAACAAGCTGTCTGCCAAAAATGCAGAGATGCTTATATTTCTAAAACAAAATCTGCCATTGATGCTTAACAAGTAAGCTTTATGAGATATGGCTTTACTTATATCTATTTTGTTTTCTTTGTTCTGCACTTTAAGTTTAATTACACTTTAAGTTTGAGTAAATTGACAATGACAGTTTTTTTGTAATTTATTTCGAAATAAAGCTTATTTGTTAAGCTCTAAGCTGTTTAGGATGTTTTCTAGCAGGAAGTAGAAAGTTTCCTGTCAATAAAAGTAAACAGTTGACAATTCACAGTACATTATCTTCTGTTAATTTTAATACATATACTGTACAATGTTGTTAAGACTATTAAAAATAGACCCAGTGATCGGTGACCGGTGACCGGTGATCAGTGATCGGTATCAACCAAAACTGCTTTCAGCAATCGGTGATCGGCCCCAAAAATCTTGAGCGCCCTTACTAAATAGTGAGTAGAACTAGTTGAGAAGAACTAGTTAAAAGGTTGTATCGCGTGGTTGGCTCCAGGGATTGAGTCCGACCTGTGACGAATTCCTGTATGTCTTCCCCCTCTCTCTCCCCTTTCTCACCTAGCTGTCCTGTCCATTAAAGGCGCAAATGCCCCAAAAAATAATCTTAAAGGTCCCATGACATGGTGCTCTTTGGATGCTTTTATATAGACCATAGTGGTCCCCTAATACGATATCTGAAGTCTCTTTTATATAGACCTTATTGGTCCCTTAATACTGTATCTGAAGTCTCTTTTATATAGACCATAGTGGTCCCCTTATACCATATCTGAAGTCTCTTTTATATAGACCTTAGTGGTCCCCTAATACTGTATCTGAAGTCTCTTTTATATACCCTTAGTGGTCCCCTAATCCTGTATCTGAAGTCTCTTTTATATAGACCTTAGTGGTCTCCTAATATTGTATCCGAAGTCTCTTTTATATAGACCTTAGTAGTCCCCTAATACTGTATCTCTATGCTCTTTCACAAAATTCAGCCTTGTTGCAGAATTACAGCCACTAGAGCCAGCCCACAATGAGCTTTCTTTAGAATGTACCATTTCTCAGTCTGTAGCTATTGAGGAGGAGAGAGAGCTGTGGGGGACCCTTGTATCTTGCCCCTTATGATCTCATATGGGGCAAGATTCCAGATCGGCCCATCTGAGCTTTCATTTTCTCAAAGACAGAGCAGGATATTCAGGGCTATTCAGGACACCTATCACCATTTATAGCCACTGGGGGACCATAGGCAGGCTGGGTGAACGCATATTAATGTTAAAAGAAATCTCTTAAAGTGAAATTTTCATGCCATGGTACCTTTAAAATTGAAAAAAAAAAAAATAAATAAATAGGTTGTATCGAAGAATAAAGAAGAAAAATGCTTTATAGCTTCAACCCACACTGAGAGTGAAAAGCTACCCATCGTAAAGAAGGGGGAGTGGTGATAACCGTTTACATATAATGGGGATAACAGCATACAGGTAGCTTTAATTATTACATTTTTCAAGTAACTTGCCCAAAACAGTTACAAGTTTGGATGGGAAAAAAATCATATGTATCTGGATTTATTTTGCGACGATTTTTTAAAATCAATTCTTTTCCTTGAAATCTATATTTCTATTCTATTTTTCTATTCTATTTTTTTGACCAATGATTCACTTAAATATTTCCTATTTATACGGTACCCCTGACGGCGACTACATCATATCTGTTGCCAGCAAAACAGAGCAAAAGCAGAAAATGCAGAAAATCCATGTTGCAGTATGTTCTTTACAAATGACATAAATGTCAAACTGACTGACTAACATGTGATGTGCATTTTTTTTAGAAAACAATTAGTTTTACAAATGTTTCATGATGTATTTTAGTTTTTGTGACTTTTACAATAGCAATAAATGAAAATCGCAATACAAATCAAATTGGTGTATCGTGAAATAATTTAATCGGGACTAAAGCATATCGTCCAAGCCCTAGTTAAAAGTTGGGAATTTAGAGGTCTCTTAAGGAATTTAAAGAACAAATTCTAAAAATGTAACATAATATTTAAAAAAAAACATGCCTTGCATTTCTGGATCCTGGTTGCTCTCTACAGTTCCTCCACCAGGTTGTCATTCCTACACACAATGGCAACAGCAAACCGCATTCCTCTAAGCCATGCCTAATAGCTCGCTGGCATCACAGACAATGCTGTTTTCAGAGGAGGGTGAAAGGAAAAGCTTGGTGATTTCATCCGGTTGTTGTCTGTGAGTATGAGGGGAAGAGGAAGCTGGTGAGGGAATCACGGTGGTGGAATCTGGCTGGGGTGGGGGCAATCCTGCATTGTGGATGAGACGGAAAAAGGCAGAGCTGGTACTGTTGGTGGGTTGTGTTTGAACAGCTGTCCCTGCCGCGAGGCTGAAGGATGACAGGAAGAGGCTGGCACCGGGAAGGCTCGGCCAACAGGAAACAGACACACTCACTTTGTCACTGCACTTACTCTCTCCTCTACCGCTCCCTTGGCCCTCATTGTTCTGCTACCGTCCTGTTTGGTGCGATGCAGCAGCCAAAATTAACTGAATATAACTTTGAGCTGTGTTTGTATTTGTTTATGCAATTTTTATATCATTACAGTTCTACAGTGCTATTAATGTACAGTTTCACAACAAAGGGCATTGGATATTGTTAGGCCTTATAGAGGTGGGGGAAAAAATCCCAAAATCTTATGTATCGTGATATTTTCCAATCATTCACCTAAATACTTTTTGTTTCTACGGTACCGCTGACAGCGACTACATCATATTGGTTTACGGCAAATCAGAGTGAAATCGAATCAGCCGTGTATAGGGAAAGAATGGAATAGCGACAAAAGCCTATCATCCAAAGCCCAAAGCTGGAGGCAGCAAAAAAAATAAATAGTGACTATTCTCTCTGACCAATCAGCAGTCTGCCGGTTTTCATGTCACCTTTTGGTATCTCCTCAGCTCGCTTGGAACCTCAACTGAGGTAGTACTAAAAAAAGTACCTGTTAGCAGGTACCAGGGACTTTTTTTCCGTAATGGAAAACCAGAAAAGGCGAGTAGAGTCAAGGCGAGTTGAGTAGATACCATGCAGTGGAAAAACTCCATAATTTACCGTTTTTTGAACTATGCAGGTGCCATGTTCTCTAGACAGATGAAAATAAATGTTTGTGGGTTAGCTGTAGCTGCGGAGCAAGGTTTTTGGACCGTCACATGATGTAATGTAAAAGAAAAGTTGGTCAGTTAAAATAACTAGTTAGACATTTTCAATGTGGATTCCTGTCAGAGAGAAGTTTGGGGAAATGTTTGAATGGAAAATGCAAGACTTGGCTGTACAGGAACAGGCTGAGGTGACGTCTGGTCTCTGGTTCTGTGAGTGCAAACTTATTAACAAAAGAAGTGGCAATAAATGTTGGAAATGAGTCAAGACTAGTCCTGCCTACTGCTGACATTTCTTTTTTTTTGGGGGGGGGGGGGGCATTTTAGGCCTTTATTTCCACAGGGCAGATGAAGACATAAAAGGGGAGAGAGAGAAACCTCTATGTGCGCCTGCTCTACCAACTGAGCTAACCCGGCCACTACTGCTGACATTCTGAAATGGATTTGCCATGACATGCGACAATGCCCATAGACAATTTTTCTTCTTTTGGGGCATTTCCGCAGCAATTAATATTTAGTTACAAAAAAGTGACAAAATGAGGGGTATGCTAGATCAAATCCAAAAGAGGAAAACGTTTGAGAAAGAGAAAGCCAGCCAGGGTCAATGAAAAACCAAGCCCTTAAGCTCTAAATCTTGCAGCACATCTAGAAAAACACCCAGACAATGAAAGGCAATCAGGCGTGATTCTGATCCCACATCTGCTTGTGATAATCCACGCAGTTAGCCAAGCGTGCACTCTAACCCTCCTACACCCACCACCATCATCTCATCTACACCCATTCATTTAACGTTGGTCTAACTTATATAATTCACCAAAACATTTCTTCACTTCTAAATTTACTACACAAAGTCAGTCCAATGAGTCCAACTGTTCCTATAGTAGTAGTTGGTATAGTAGTTCCTATATATATGGGAACTACTATACACATATATATATATATATATATATATACACACACACACACACACAGTGGTGTGAAAAAGTGTTTGCCCCCTTCCTCATTTCCTGTTCCTTTGCATGTTTGTCACACTTAAGTGTTTCGGAACATCAAACCAATTTAAACAATAGTCAAGGACAACACAAGTAAACACAAAATGCAATTTGTAAATGAAGGTGTTTATTATTAAAGGTGAAAAAAAAAAATCCAAATCATCATGGCCCTGTGTGAAAAAGTGATTGCCCCCTAAACCTAATAATTGGTTGGACCACCCTTAGCAGCAACAACTGCAACCAAGCGTTTGCGATAACGTGCAATGAGGCTTTTACAGCGTCCTGGAGGACTTTTGGCCCACTCATCTTTGCAGAATTGTCCTAATTCAGTTACATTAGAGGGTTTGAGCATGAACGGCCTTTTTAAGGTCATACCACAACATCTCAATAGGATTCAGGTCAGGACTTTGGCTAGGCCACTCCAAAGTCTTCATTTTGTTTTTCTTCAGCCATTCGGTGGTGGACTTGCTGGTGTGTTTAGGATCATTGTCCTGCTGCAGAACCCAAGTTCGTTTCAGCTTGATGCAGATGGTCGGACATTCTCCTTCAGGATCTCTTGGTAGACAGCAGAATTCATAGTTCCTTTTATCACGGCAAGTCTTCCAGGTCCTGAAGCAGCAAAACAGCCCCAGACCATCACATTACCACTACCATATTTTACCGTTGGTATAATGTTCTTTTTATGAAATGCAGTGTTCCTTCTACGCCAGATATACTTGGACACACACCTTCCAAAGAGTTCCACTTTTGTCTCATCGGTCTACAGAATGTTGTCCCAAAAGTCTTGGGGATCATCAAGATGTGTTCTGGAGAAATTGAAACGAGCTTTGATGTTCTTTTTGCTAAGCAGTGGTTTTCTCCTTGGAACTCTGCCATGCAGGTCATTTTTGCCCAGTCTTTTCCTGATGGTGGAGGCATGAACGCTGACCTTAACTGAGGCAAGTGAGGCCTGCAGTTCTTTGGACGTTGTTGGGGGGTCTTCTGTGACCTCTTGGATGAGTCATCGCTGCGCTCTTGGGGTAATTTTGGGCGGCCGGCCACTCCTGGGAAGGTTCACCACTGTTCCATGTCTTCGCCATTTGTGGATAATGGCTCTCACTGTGGTTCGCTGGATTCCCAAAGCTTTGGAAATGGCTTTATAACCCTTTCCAGACTGATAGATCTCAATTACTTTCTTTCTCAATTGTTCCTGAATTTCTTTGGGTCTCAGCATGATGTGTAGCTTTTAAGGATGTTCTGGTGGACCTTACTGTGTCAAGCAGCTCCTATTTAAGTGATGCCTTGATTGTGAACAGGTGTGGCAATAATCGGGTCTGGGTGTGGCTAGAGAAATTGAACTCAGGTGTGGACAACCACAGTTATAGTATGTTTTAACAAGGGGGGCAATCACTTTTTCACACAGGGCCATGATGGTTTGGATTTTTTTTCTCCTTTAATAATAAACACCTTCATTTACAAATTGCATTTTGTGTTTACTTGTGTTGTCCTTGACTATTGTTTAAATTGGTTTGATGTTCCGAAACACTTAAAGCTTCAGTAGGTAACTTTTGTAAAAAAATATTTTTTACATATTTGTTAAAACTGTCACTATGGCCTGACAGTAGACTATGAGACAGATAATCTGTGAAAAAATCAAGTTCCTGTGGCTCCTCCCTGTGCTCCTACTGCCACTGGCAGAAATACAACACTCCCGGTCAGAAACAGCCAATCAGAACCAGGAGGACTGTCTTAGCAGTGTCAATCACTCTTGTGTACGCGCTGCTCATACCCCTCCCCCGCACAGCGCGTACCGTGTTCAAGCTCAAGATTTCCCGTGTGCTGCAGCTGTGCTATTCGCAGACAAACAACTTTTCAGTAAAACTGCCAATTGCTCGAGTGACACCTGCTCAGAAAACAAAGACGGCCAAACAGAAGAAGACGAAAAGCGAGCTAAAAAGAAAGAATTAAACCGAGCCCGAAATAAAACGAGGGTCAACATCGGAGCGGCTTTTCAGAGGTGGAGGGAGCTACGCCTCCTGAAAGGATTCAACACGGATTCAGAGCTAGCCACATTTCTGCTTGACCTGTAAGTATCCCTGCTTAATTTGTTTCATTTTGTAAGAACTACATAACTAAGATAGCAATGGTTACAGTATCGCTGGTGATAGCGCAAATCTCATTTTACGCTGTAGCTTGTTGCTAGCTAAGTCTGACAGTTAGCTTGTTAGCTTGTAGCACGGCAGGAATGTTGTAGCAGGTGAAGTTTTTTTGTCGATCACAGTTTAACGTAGCTATGGTGAAACTACTTTAATTGTGCGCTGTCCCTGTCAACGTTTGGCAAGGCAGAAATCTTTGTTTGATTTTTTTGTAAACATACACGTTTTCTTCCCCCTCGGGATTGTAAATCAAATGTCTGACACATTCTTTATGCCCCTTCAACAGGTCAGACATTGCCCCAGACACACAGGCACGTGAAGGAATCGTCTTTCAGTCCAAATCAAGATGTTCAGTATTTCCTTGTGTGTACTTTGCAAAAAAAGCTGATTTATTTTACCCATATGCAAAATAAAACCTAAGACCTATTTCTATGATGTTGTTATTCCTAGCTTCCTCAGGGATTCATCATTCCTACTGAAAGTTTAGTGTTTTAAATTGATCCAAAAGGTAATTCAGTAATGTACTGTGTAAAGTGCTGCTTTTGTTCTCCTAAATGAGCGATTACATAAAAAAATGTTTAAACCCTTTTTATAGAAAAATATTTACAAAACTTTTAATAGAAATATTTTAAATAAGCAATTTTTTTACATAACGTTTTAAAAGCACAACACACAACAACTAAACCCTCCTCAGAACAAATCCCCTGTATTGTGTGGAAAGCATCGGTGGCCCTGCTTACTAGCCTGCACGTTCACGGCAGGCTCGAGGAGCTGTGGAGGGGGGGGCTGTAGCGCAGCAGAGCGCAAGGGGGAGGAGCCTGTAAGGTGTGCTTGTTCAAATGTTTAGGCTAAGTCCACGTTTTCTCAAAACTCCCTACTGCAGCTTTAAGTGTGACAAACATGCAAAGGAACAGGAAATGAGGAAGGGGGCAAACACTTTTTCACACCACTGTATATATGAGGAAAATAAGTATTTGAACATATTGCTATTTTGCAAGTTCTCCCACTTAGAAATCATGGAGGGATCTGAAATTATCATGGTAGGTGCATGTCCACTGTGATAGACATAATCTAAAAAAAAAAATATCCAGAAATCACAATGTATGATTTTTTAACTATTTATCTGTATGATACAGCAAATAAGTATTTGAACACCTGAGAAAATCAATGTTAATATTTGGTACAGTAGCCTTTGTTTGCAATTACAGAGGTCAAACATTTCCTGTAGTTTTTCACCAGGTTTGCACACACTGCAGAAGGGATTTTGGCCCACTCCTCCACACAGATCTTCTCTAAATCAGTCAGGTTTCTGGGCTGTCGCTGAGAAACACGGAGTTTGAGCTCCCTCCAAAAATTCTTTATACGGTTTAGGTCTGGAGACTGGCTAGGCCACGCCAGAACCTTGATATGCTTCTTACAGAGCGATTCCTTGGTTATCCTGGCTGTGTGCTTCGGGTCATTGTCATGTTGGAACAATTGCTTCACAGTAGGGATGGTGTGCTTGGGATGGTTCTCATCATTCTTCTTCCTCCAAACACAGTTAGTGGAATTATGACCTAAAAGTTCTATTTTGGTCTCATCTGACCACATGACTTTCTCCCATGACTCCTCTGGATCATCCAAATGGTCATTGGCAAACTTAAGACGGGCCTTGACATGTGCTGGTTTAAGCAGGGGAACCTTCCGTGCCATGCATGATTTCAAACTATGACGTCTTAGTGTATTACCAACAGTAACCTTGGTAAAGGTGGTCCCAGCTCTTTTCAGGTCATTGACCAGCTCCTCCTGTGTAGTTGTGGGCTGATTTCTCACCTTTCTTAGAATCATTGAGACCCCACGAGGTGAGATCTTGCATGGATCCCCAGTCTGAGGGAGATTGACAGTCATGTTTAGCTTCTTCCATTTTCTAATGATTGCTCCAACAGTGGACCTTTTTTCACCAAGCTGCTTGCTGCTGCTGTATGAAAATTAAACAGCAACCTTTTCCAATCTGGGTAGTTACGTTCAAATTTGCTTCAAATACCTCAAACTACAGATAGAGTCAATACATTGTCCTTAATGAAGAAAACAAATTGCTTTACACGCACTGTGCGTTTTTATTGATTTTCATTAGTATATGTTCAACAAGCCCCCCCAGCCTATAACATAATCTCTCTCCCAACATATGCTGTAATAAGCAAAATATGATGACAGAATCACATGCACACAACAATGGCATCTCTGGCAAAGTTACAATATTCATATATAAAAAAGAAATATGCACCAATACGATATTATATTATCATGATACTAATGACACAGTACAATATTTTTGAGAAACAAACCTAGCATACTGCAATATTCTGCGATAGATTGCAGTTTATTACCTTTTTATTGAACTGTATCAATTTTTGCCCCCACCCTGACTTTGCTATCACCTTAATTTGAATTTCTTTTGTGACAAAATGTATTGTGAGTAAACTTGGCTGGGTGAGCCAGTGGGTAATGTGGGTGGGCCCATTATTGGCTCTGTGGCTCTCCCAGACTCCCACTGGACCTCATAGGTCAGAAATAATGACAAACAGGTGGACACAGGATAAAAAGCAGCAGCTTGTACTGCGATATTACAGGGGGATAGTTCCTGTGTGACTGCTAAAATACACAGAGTAAGACACAAGCTGAATGCACCTCTGTTCTAACTCCTTTTCACTTACTGACGTATCAGAGAAAACGTTGCGCTCGCATACTGACAGAGGACGTGTGACCAGTGTTAGGGAGTAACTAGTTATGTGTAACAGGGTTACGGAATTTAATTACAAAATAAAGGTAATCCGTTACAGTTACTGTGAATAAATGTGTAATTAAATCACAGTTGCCTGTGAAAATGTTCATAATTGCATTGGAAGTTAGGCTATATTTGAATAATATTAATGCTTTGCATGCTTTTTATGTGGGCAATGTCTTCTTTTGCCATTTCCAGCCACGTTTGCAGGGCCACCTGTCTGACAGTTAAATTGCCTCTCAAGCTGTCTGAGAGTTGCCACTATGGCGAATATGCCAAAAATCTGAGAAGGGTTTGAACCAAAATGTGCAAAAATGTCAACATCCAACCTCAGGAAACATCTCCAGGTATGTAAGTTAAGATATCTTACGTTAACTGCAAGCAGTCATATTAAATAAAGTTGTGAAGACGTGTGACACACTGGGCTTCTAATGTGTATTAAAGATGCATTTTTGCCCTATTTTGTGCTTGGTAAATAAAAATTAGTGCTCTCAGTTAAATGTGTTATTAACTTTGTAGTTTTTTCACATGCTGTTGCAACAACTAGTAATGTTAGAAAAACTACAACACCACACCGGATCTAGCTAGACCGGAAACACAACAACAAGCACGCCACACACACTCGTTTGGGCTTGCGAGCCAAAGAGTAGTACCGTTACGTTTTGAGTGGATGGCGAGCGCGAGATACTGAAATGGACACCAAAAAGACTCTGAATGGAAAGTTTACTTTTTAAAAGTTGACAAATGTTCCATTGACAAGACCAAAGTGTTCTGTATGTTTTGTCATTGTGAACAGAGCTATCATCGCAATACGTCCAGTCTGAAATACCACTTGATGGCCAAGAACACAGCGGATGCCAATTACCTTCCCAACACTGTGAGTGACCCACATAGACTGCACCAGTTTCACCAGGATTGTCTCATTCTTCTACAAGCAAAAGTTGCCATTGTTAGAATTATTTTAAAGATGGCGTAGATGATGGCACATTAAATATTCTACACATAACCCAAAAGTTATAAAAACAACTTCTAAACTGTGCATTCATTTCCGATGACTGCATGTGTTGTCCGGGACTATCTTTTACTAAATGCTCCTGTAATAGAAAACCTCATACACCAGTCAAAGTTTATAATTCACATATCGGAAGAGTACAGCTGTGTGCTCGGATCCTGTCAGCAGCTTGGGGACCGTTCACCTTTTTAAAGGACTTTGGGCGCTTTGGAGATTCAAGTGTTTATTTCACGATTAAAAGGAGACAAAGAAGCAGATGGTGCAGGAGCTCCATTGTAATAATCATATTATGACATACTCAGCAATGGGACAAATTAATAATGGTAAATATGCTGACACAGTCATCAGGCTGAAATGATCCAACACAAATACTCTCTCTTTGTCTCCATTAATGAAGTTTGTAAAGTGGCTCAGGCAAGCAGGAGCGTGAGAGAGCTGGGATTACACCAATTGTTGTACTTCTTCACACCTCGCCCTAAGATCATCCTACTCCCCAAGGACTGGACACCCGTAAGCCTGGGCTCTCAGCCTGCTCTGAACATCAGATCGTTGCCTCATCTCCCCTCGCATTTTCAGAGACACGCTCACACTGTTATTGTTGCCACAGATACAACAAACAAAATGCTGGAAAACTCCTGAGTTACCTTAAATCCAATGTTCAGAAGTGTGCTGCTGAAAGAATAAAAAAGCAAAAAGCAAGCACACTCCTCATGGAGCAGCAATGACACAGCTGCACAATCTTTTCTTTTTCCATTCTAAATTATGTAGAGCTTACTATGCTTAATACTCAAACAATCACACACATACTGCATATGGACTAATGCACAGACACAAATGCGTTGAACACACACACACACACACACAGACAGTGCACAATTTACAGTACGCAGTTTTTTTTCTCAGATATTGACTTATCCACAGGTGTGTGATAAGGCTTGGCAGGTAGCAGAGACTGAGGGGAGAGTAAGGTCAGAGAACTGTGTGTGTGTGGGTGTGTGTGCATGTGTGAGTATGTGGGTGCGTGTGTGTGTGTGTGTGTGTGTGTGTGTGTCTGCGTGTGTGCACATACATGCGTACGTGTGTGTGTGTGTGTGTGTGTGTGTGTGTGTGTGTGTGTGTGTGTGTGTGTGAAGCACAGAAAGAAAGCCTCAGTGGATACACCTGTCTATCCCCCTTCACTCGGCTGTCCTTTCATTCTGCTAACCTCTATCTCTTCATAGCCCTCTGCACGATCGTATGACATACGACATGTATGTACGGCTCATGTCTACATGGCTCATGTAACGGTTGTCGGTGTGAAATTAAAAAGCTGATGAAAGTTAAAACAAAGTGAAGAGGACAGAGAAGGAGTTATATGCGGTTTCATCTAATGAAGCTTAGCGTAAGTTCAACCAGGAAGACTATGATATAGGTGTAGGGGTAAATATAAAAAAATTACATTATCATGTTTTTTCGTGCAACGACTTTTAAAATCGGTTCTTTTCCCTAAAATCTATATACAGTCTATATGTATATTCACCTCGATACGATTACATTTTTGATTCTAAGGTCATGATTCAAATCTCAATTTCTACTTTTTTTTTTAAAGCACAGGTTGCTATGCCATTTTTAGACTAGACTTGTATGTAATATAATGTCTGTCCTTTGTTTGCAATGTACCACATTACATTGTCAAATTTAAAACATCTATTAACAACATAATGTAACAATAACATATCTTCAGTCAATTGGAAACTTGACAATTTGTCAATAAAGTAAAAAGAAAAAAAAAGTTTACCGACAATCCTGAGGGTGTAAACCACATGGAGTTTGGTGTTTGAAGCCCCCAACGTCGTCTTCCAGGCAGCGCTGCCTGGAAGACACTAGGATTAGGCAGTCCGCTAACTTGTTTCTCTCTCTAATATAACCACTATAAGCTGCTCTGTTTAGGCTAAAATGTGCATACAGGCTGAAATTCAACCATGCAGTTTTATTGGGATAAAGCTATAAGCAGAAGAAATATCCGCTAGCTGCTAGGCTAATGTGCAATGGTAAACACACCGAATATATAGTACATGCACATAGCAGAGCTTGCAAACTGTGGCTTATTGTCTACAACGAGAACATTGTCAACATAAATCCAAAAAACTTTCAAACTTTCACACGCTTCAGTGAAAGAAGAGGGGGCTCAAGTTGTGTTGATGGGTCTCCAGCATCTGCAGTTGCCATGCTATCTTTTGATCGGCTGTAGCTAAGTTACAGGAGGTTGACTGACTCGCCGCACTTTGACACAACATGTGTGGCCGACCGAATGTGACATGGGGGCAGCGGACAGTATCGCCGATTCCATTTTTTAAATATGATATTCAAGACTGTGACTTCCAAAATTGTGACACCCTTAATAAACCCCTTATATAACATGTTATCAATATTTAACAATGTACTTCTCTTTTTTTGCAGTCAGCTGTGCACTTGTCACAACCCCCTCCTCCTCTTTCACCCCCAGGTTATCGTTTCCAGCACCCAGCTCTGAGCTCCTCAACTCAGCATCCTTTTCATTCATCACCACCACCAACAGTGTCTACGTCACCACTCAAAGTGGTATTCAATCTCAACAAATGTTGGTGGTGCCAAAGAGGGGTGTTTCTAGGATTTAAAGCCATTCACTAGGGAAAACGTTGTTAGAAACAAGCTCCTTTTTTAAGCTTTTTACGCACTCAGGCACATTATTAGTCTTAATCATTGAAAAACTTTTGAGAAACAAATTGAGAAACAATTTACTTTTTCACATTAATTATGAATTGCAAAAGGAATTGAGTAGTTGTTAGTAATTAGTTTTAGTTTTGAGTAGAAACTGAATACATCACAGCTGCTATCATTACACATTTATTAACTACAGTTGGAAAAAAACTGTAAAATGTGTTGATGTTAACATCTCTTGATTTGAATATTGAAAGGGTTTTCTTTTGCACACACAAACACACACACACACACTAGAGTGCGGATCGGGCCGGATTTTTCTGTCCGAGCCCGGCCCGCGTCCGACAGAGCAGTAACCGAACCCGACCCGAGCCCGACAGGCATTAAGATATTTCTGTCCGAGCCCGACCCGAGCCCGACACAGTTAAAATCGCATTTGTTTCTCATACTAATGACACATGTACATTTGTTTGTGTGGAAAGCCCGCTTTTATTAAGCAATTGTAGGAAGGCATTCGGAAATGTCAACAGATGAGCGCATCAATGCACAGCTGACTTTCCTTCGTTTTCAATAGTTTTAAAATCTCCTGCGGCCAACTTCTTTTTAACATCTTCCATCGTTGCGCTGCCACATGGAGCTTAATACACACGTCTTTCGTTGTCACAGCACACAGGAAGATGGATGTTAGGGTAATATTTGACATTTATTTTAAGCTGTTTTAAATTCAAAATGTTCAATGCCTTATCGCGCTGATGTGACCGAGCCCGACCCGAACCCGAGCATCCTTTCTAAAAATCTGTCCGAACCCGGCCCGACCCGTCGGGTCCCGTCGGGTCCCGTCGGGCTCGGGTCGGGTATCCATCCTCTAACACACACACACAAACACAGTTTTTAGATACAGATTCATGCAGTGTAGTCCATTCAGTGTTCACCTCTCAAACATCTGCTGTCTGTCTGTCTGTCTGTCTGTCTGTCTGTCTGTCCGTCTGTCCATCTGTCCGTCTGTCCGTCTGTCTGTTTGTCTATCGCTCTACAGAGTAATAGATAGTCATTCTCTCTCTATTACCTATAGTAAAATGAATGAGTAACGCAAAGTATTGTTATTCAACATGAGGTTTTTAAAGTAATAATTATTTTTTATGGAAATTTGATTTATATTACAAGAATAACCCTGCTAATGGAAAATAAAAGTATCAATTGTATTGATCAATATGGGCTTTTACAGGCCAATAACATATAAACATATATACAGCATATATAAAAAAAAAATCCCCCTCTCACCCCTTGTGGGGTGGTATGTGTCATCCTCAAGCTCGGGTCCTCTACCAGAGGCCTGGGAGTTTAAGGGTTCTGCGCAGTATCTTAGCTGTTCCTAGGACTGTACTCTTCTGGACAGAGACCTCTGATGTTTTACCTGGAATCTGCTGGATCCACTCCCTGTTCCCTGTTCCTTCTTCTTGATGTTGCGATCGCTTGGGATTGCCACATCTATCACTACTGCCTTCTTCTGCTGTTTGTCGATCAACATGATGTCTGGTTGGTTAGCCATCACCAGTTTGTCAGTCTGGATCTTGAAGTCCCACAGGATCTTAGCTCGGTCATTCTCAACTACCTTAGGAGGTGTCTTCCATTTTGACCTTGGGACTTCCAGCCCATACTCGTGGCAGATGTTCCTGTACACTATGACAGCTACCTGGTTATGGCGTTCCATGTACGCACTTCCTGCCTGCATCTTACACCCTGCTGTTATGTGCTGTACTGTCTCAGGGACATCCTTGCACAGTCTGCACCTGGGGTCCTGCCTGGTGTGGTAGACCCCGGCCTCTATTGATCTTGTATTGAGTGCCTGTTCTTGTGCTGCCATGATTAGTGCCTCTGTGCTGTCCTTCAGTCCAGCCTTTTCCAGCCACTGGTAGGATTTCTTGATATCAGCCACTTCTTCTATTTGTCTGTGGTACACGCCGTTCAGCGGTTTGTCTCTCCATGACGGTTCTTCATCTTCCTTGTCCTCACCTTCGGGTTTCTGCTGCCTGAGGTATTCACTAAGCCCTTCATCTTTCTTTCTGATGTACTCCTGGATCTTTGTCGTTTCATCCTGGACAGTGGTCTTGACACTCACTAGCCCTCGGCCTCCCTCACTACGCTTGGTGTACAGCCTCAGGGTGCTGGACTTGGGGTGAAACCCTCCATGCATTGTGAGGAGCTTTCTCGTCTTGATGTCAGTAGTCTCTATCTCCTCCTTTGGCCAGTTGGCTTCCAGACTTGTTTTCCACAGCCCCATTGAGTTCTTGATGAAGGCTATTAGTGTCCTGTTGACCTTGTACATCTCCAAGCATTCCAGTATCATGTATGTGGCATTGAGTCGTAGGCTTTCTTGTAGTCAATCCAGGCGGTGCACAGATTGGTCTGCCTGGTCTTGCAGTCTCGAGTGACTGATCTATCCACCAGTAGCTGGTGCTTGGCTCCTCTGGTGTTACTGCCTATTCCCTTCTGGGCCCTGTGCATGTATTGAGCCATGTGCCTATTCATCTTAGCCGCTATGATGCCTGACAGGAGCTTCCATGTTGTGCAGAGGCAGGTTATTGGCCGGTAGTTGGATGGAATTGTTCCCTTCTGGGGATCCTTCATGATCAGGATTGTCCGTCCTTGAGTTAACCATTCTGGGTGGGTGCCATCCATCAGCAGTTGGTTCATTTGTACTGCCAGGCGGTCATGGAGTGCAGTTAGTTTCTTCAGCCAGTAGGTGTGGATCATGTCAGGGCCTGGTGCTGTCCAGCTCTTCATACCTGCCACTCTTTCTTGGATGTCTGCCGTTGTAATGGTTACTGGTTCTTGTTCTGGGAGATTGCTGTGATCTGTTCTTAGATCCACTAGCCACTGAGCATCTGTGTTGTGGGATGCCTCTTTCTCCCATATGTTCTTCCAGTACTGTTCAGTCTCAGCCCTGGGTGGATCTGCTCTTATGTTATTACCCTGCCACTGAGAGTACACTTTGGATGGTTCGGTGGAGAACATCCGGTTTATTCTACTGGCTTCTGCTTCTTCTTGTATCTCTTTATATATATATATACGCTGAAATTCTGGAGTGAGTTTGCTGCACTGAAAGTAAAGGGGCCGAATAATTTTGCACGCACCACTTTTCAGTTTTTTATTTGCTAAAAAAGTTTCCCACTTGTTGGTGATTCTTCACAAAAAATAAAAAAATTATATCTTTATGTTTGAAGCCTGAAATGTGTCAAAAGGTTGAAAAGTTCAAGGGGGCCGAATACTTTCGCAAGGCACTGTAGAAACTGGATCTGTGAATCCTCACAGAATCACAACTAAATTCATATCTTGCTAATGAGTTAGAATCTTATTAACCTGGAGTCCCAGTTTCTGTCATAATAATCATATGTGATGTTTTAGGCCTATTGGCAGACATCCATTTAAAATGTAGCCATTGCCATATAAAGACCGTGTTCCCCATGTCCACTGAAGTTCTTCAGCGTGCTCTCTAGTAAGATCTGTCTGGTCCCAGTAGCTTTGCATAAAAAATGGTTGTCATTCGCAAGACTGCTTTTACTTTTATACTTTAAGTCAATTTCCAAGCCTGTACTTTGCTACTTTTACTTGAGTAAATAAGTTTAATCAGTACTTCCACTTTTACCAGAGTTTTTTTTAACATAAGCATCTTAAGTACGGAAAATGAGTACTTTTGCCATCTCTGTATATATATATATATATATATATATATATATATATATATATATATATATATAAATATATATATATATGTGTGTGTTTTAGCATTCCTAATGTATGACTTTTACGCCGTGATTTATTGTAGGTGGTAAATCACCGTAAAAAAATCTTCATTTGGGGTTAGAAACACAAATTATATGTGTCTGCGTATACAGATATGAGCAGTCTAATTCTTCAAATTTATATTCCCAGTTCACCGCGATAGCAACTATAGCGATCAATAATCAACGCAGCAGGGCTTGAAGTCCCACCACCCTGAAAATAGATGGAAGAAATATTCCTGCTTCTGTAACAGGTTCAGTGGCTTTATAAACAGACGTGGTCCAAATAAAGACCTCTTTGCTGAGCTGATCATGGAGAACAGCAGGCCCACAGCAGCCTGTTGTCAGGGATTAAGTAGCTGCTATATTTGCCAGAGAACATCCTGCGCTCAGTATTGCTTCATATAAAGAGGTGACATTCACCCCAGCTCCTACACATGTACAAAGACTGCAGCAGGCCCTGCATACCGCCCAGCGGCCGTTGTGACCTATTTAAGCCTCCTGTTACCCTTGGGTCAAATTTGACCCGTTTACAAAAACTTTCTATATCAGAACTATGACAAAAGAACAACAACTGACTAAAAAAAGTGAAAAGTGACTGAAAAAGGTGACAAATGTAGGAAAAAGATGCAAAAATGCAGGAAAAAAATCGAACGTTAAAAAAAGTGACCCCAAAAAATTCGGAAAAAGTGACCAAAAAATAAACATCACCAAAGGTGACAAAAACTTGTTGGGAAAAAAACATAGGAAAAAGCGTAATTACAACAAAAAACAATTATGGAAAAAACGCCCGAAAAGTGACAAAATAAATTTGAAAATACAATTGACAAAAACTTCAAGAAAAGTTTAGAAAAAAGAACAACATGTTGAAATTTTGACGCAGAAAAATACAAAGTTGCATGGTCGACGGCAAGACAGCACAAGGGTTAAACAATACAATGCGGACAGGTCAAGATCAACATAAGCTGAGATCAGCCGCAGTGAGAAATCAGCAGCTGGCTGCGCAGTTACAAGGTTTCTCTAATTGGGTCTTGTTCATTTATATACCAATGAATGTAATGATCCACCACGTGAGCCAGGTAATCAAAACACAAATCTATACTGAATATATAAAAAATTAGGGGTGTCACAATTCTACAAATCTAAGATTTGATTTGAGTTTACATTACATTATTGATTGAAACATTATTTTTTTTCAACAGTGACGGCAATGCCACAATAGGAGCCAACAGACATAAGAAGGGTTCTCTGCAACAACAGTTTGGGTTTACGAGTAGCAATTGAATGCACCATTAGTTTGTGAATGCAGCATGGAGTCCTGTCAGAGCCCATATGCTTTACCTTTGTTGTTTGTTTCCATAACTCACTCACGTGGAAGAACAAATGTTGCCACACTGACAACTTCAAGGAAGCAGGAGGATTTTCTGTTTTTTGTCTGTCACCTGTGACGCCGGTAGTGGCGTGCTGTCTGGAATAGCAGATGAGCTAACGGTGAGCTAACGTTACCATTGCTGCGTCTCAAATCGCACACTTGCTATTGTGAGAACATGAGTGATGCGTTCCCACTGACCAAGTATGGTCAAAAGCAGTGTACAACAACTACCCGGATGCTGCACTTAAAGCGGTCAAAATGTTGATTGTGGATTGTTGGACACTACTCACCCTCAACCGTCGGCATCTTTGCTACATAGCAAAGATGGCGCCACCAACATATTTTCAAACTTGTGAAAATGACGCAGATAAAGCTGCTAACCCTAGCAGCGAACTCCCAACTATACAAATGTAGTTTATACATGTTTTTTTTTAATAAGTACCACTATAGTGCCGCCAGTTAATGAGAAAACAAGCCAGTTCTCAAAGTATCCAAATTGAGACACACTGCCTGTGTCTTTAGCTGCAAGCTACAGTACCAGCCGGACAGCTACACTGTCATAGCCGTAATGATGCAAAAGGCGGGTGGAGCGAGAATAAAATACTGGGGGAAACGTCAATCCGGCTTCTGATTTTGAGAGTCAAAATCGAAAACTCATTTCGATCTAGTTTAAATTTAAAATTTGTGAAAATCGTGATACCCTTAACAAAACTTTAATAGAGTTTCTTTTTTAAATACATCAGGAAGGTGTGTCTTGCACTCATACACTCGTACATAGAGGGGGAAAAAATTGAGTGCCTGATTTCATCTATACACTCATACTCCATCCATCCATCCATCCATCCATCCATCTTCAGTACCTGGAAAGGGGGAAGCATGAGGAAGATAAGGACAGCCCTCCAGAAGATAGATGAGTCCATCTTCATGTGAATTTTCCCCCAAGGTCTGGGTCTCTCTATAGCTGGGTGAGCCCCAACCTGTGTACAAGAAGACACGGCAAGTTGAAATACAGAATTTCTGGAGTTTTTAGCTGTGAATAATATATATATATATATAGAAATAAATATAAATAATACTAAAGTGACACACACACTAGATGGTGGCAGCAGTAGCTCAGTCCTAAGCCCTGAACAGCTCCAGGGTCGCTGTATTATGGCTGACTCTGCGCTACTCCCTTAAAATGTATGTGTACAAAATATGGGATTTGTAAAAGATACATTTCAACTACCAATTAGCTTGTGTAAATTGTGTGAAATGACAAATAACAGTAAACTTTTAGATTTCTTAGAGCAAAATTATTGTATATATAATATCTGGTTAGCCATGTTAACAACAGTTAACAGGGTGGGATGTATGTTCTCACATAAGTTACAGAGTGCTTTACAGTAAAAACAGAATAAAAGAAAAGAAAAATCTAAAACATTTACATTTTAAATGACAAAATCCTTTAAGCAATTACAATGAATACAGATGTTCTAGATAGTACTAGATAATACTTGTTTCTGACTAATTGTGATACTTGTAACATAACTGAGAATGCAGTTTAGTTGTATGGGAACATAGTATTTAGAAGACAGTGCTGGAGTTTGTGGCGTTTGAATGGCATTGGTGGTGCCCACAGGGTGTTTTATTAAAGATGCTTTGTTTCATTATGGGAAATGTAAGATCCAGAATTTTTGGAGCTTTTTTGGCAGATTATTTTTTCATAGCAAAAAGAATCAATATTAAAATAATCAGTCAGTAATAGAAATTAATAATAATCACACATTACATGGTTCCAGCATATAGAGATCATTTTCTTTTCTGTTACATATGATTGTAAACAAAATCTGAAAATTAGCCAGCTGGCTAACACTGGCACATTTACAGAAATGTTGATGTTGTCTTAATAAATTAAATAAATAAATAATAAAGTTTGTGATGGACATTCTTACATTATTATTGATGTTTAATAGATTACACAATTAATGATGAATTAATGGGATGAATTAATAATGCTTCTTACAACCGTATTAGTGAGGTCAAAGTCATTGTAGCTGCCAGTGTCCCACAGCAAGCCCCTAGGAATATTACATTTACAGTATTACAATTACAGTATTTTACACAACTAACCAGGGGTAGGTGGGGTGTAACACATGGGGTAGCATACTTCTGCTGCTGCCAAGGGGTACTTATAAAGATTGTAAAGCAATGATTTAAAAAACTAGAAATTCTTATTTGATAAACAGAACTTATCACCTGTAACACCTTAACACATGAATTTTAAACAGGCTAGCTAAAAGTAACAAATGGGCTTAATAAATGGTGAATAGTTCAAATACAAAAAAATACTGCATAAGCGGCTGAAATGGTTACAAAGTGTTGACTTAGCTAGCTAAAAGTAATGGATAAACGGTAGGCCTAGTAAAATAGCTTTAAGCGGCTAAAATGGTTATCTAAAAGTATTGACTAAGCAGTTCAAATACTTAGCTAAGTAAAAGAAATGGGTATGGTAAAAGAAAATATCTTTAAGCGGCTAAAATTGTTCACTAAAACTAGGCTACTGACTAAACAATTCAAATAGTTAGCTAAATTTCCGTTAGCCTAATTGATACATGGTTGAAACATTCACTGTCAAGTAGTAGTCTACGTTTGCTGACCAAACCAACCTAAATAGTGACAGTTCAGTAACGAAAAAAAGAACAATATGCCTATCCACTTTTTTATAATAGTGTTATACATTTGTAACACTAAGTGGTACGTGAGTTCATCTAACAGGGCTGTGGGGGTAGCCTACCTCGGACCGAGAAGGATGAGAGTCACTGAGAGGGAAATCCACCTGCATCATATCATAGAACACTGTACAGCCACAGCAACATCAGTGTCACTGCAAAAGGCTCCTTCAATACTGTAAATACATGTTACTATTTATTCTCCTTACTTACATTTATTTATTGTTTGTTTATCTTAAGAATGTCCTGTACTTTCGCCCCTATCCCTTGCTGCAGCAACAGTGTGCATTTCTCCGTTGTGGGAATAATAAAGCATTTTGAATCTAGATCTGCCCGCTCACATGTAGCTCTGTCCGGGTAAGACATATGAAGCGTGTGCGGAGACCACGGCGACTTTCTAAGTTTCTGGACGTACAGCGACGCTTCCACACAATGGTTCTGTTCATGGAGTCATGCGAACAGCAGCACCGAGAGCTGACGGGGTGAATATGGCAGTAATACCCGGTCTTCAGGCAGGAGCCGCAGGTTAACGGCGGCGCTTCCCGCCTGATGTGAGTGTGTGTTTAGGGAGATATAAACACCTTACCTCTTGAGAGGAGGGGGGGTTCCTGCGCTCCCTATTCGCACATACAGTATGGAGATGCAACATCAGTTATTCTCCAAAAACAGTGCGTTTATCCACCAAGCCCCGAGCCCCCCAGTTTCCAACACAGAAATGTCCAAAAAAGTGACAGAGCGAAGCCGCTAAGCTGTCACAGCACGCCGGTACTTTCTCCCTGGTGAAGTGTCTCATCAGGCTCCGGGTGGCGCACAGCCCGTCTGCCTCCCTGCCTTTCTGTCTCTCTCACACACACACACACACACACACACACACACACACACACACACACACACACACACACACACACACGCACACACACAACTTGGGGCCACAGTCAAAGTTATACACAAACATAGGCTACAGCTTCCGCTCAACACTTTCAAAGTAAAACGCATACAATCTGCTTTAGTTGACGTTACTCTCTTCATTTATTCATTCAGAGGGTTAAATATGGGATTGAACTGGACAAGTTTATGTGGGTCCTTTATTCCATGCCATGTCCGATGTGGTTATGTGGGCTTGGACCCAGGTATTTATTTATTTATATAATCTTTATTGATCCCTATTGGGAAATTACAATTTACACTAGTTATTACACACTACAGACGTCAGAGTGAGTGGGCTGCCAGTGCTGGACCAGCGACCTGAGCAGTTGGGGGTGGGGGAGGGGGCAGCTTCCACACTCTACAGCTACTGCCACCCCGTGGTACTTGTCTACGTCTGACCCTCACACAGATCACAGGTAAGCCCAGGCCAAATTTTGTTATATAAACTTAATTTTATTTATATCTGCTCACATAAACTTAATTTAATTTATGTAGGCTAATTTATTCAGTGTATTATTATGTTTGGTTGGGAGCCAGCCATGGGTGTAGCACAACATTCTGGACCCTGTGCATTGGCATTGTCTATGGGCCCCTCCCAGTATCCACAATTCATTCTAGTATTTCTTTGGCTACACCAGCCTGGCATAGGGGGAAGACTGCAGGGGATCAACCTTAATTTATTAAGTTAGAATGGAGAACGCTCAGTGTTTCATTTGTTTTTCAGTCACGGAAGGCTTGTATCATGTGGATGCTCTGACAATGTTGTCATTACTTAGAATTCCTCATGGCAGAGACAGAAAGTATGCACTATAACTTTAAAACAAACGTGGTAAACAACAAATAAATCTATGCAAAGTTATCAAAATGATCATCAAATTGCATTAACAGGTTTTTCTGGTTTATATCCCGCAGAAAGGGGTGCAGCCTTCACGTTTTGTAAAGTATGCCTATGTGCTGGTCTCATGTATACTCAGTCCTCCCCCCCTCCACCGCCTTCCAGTCCAAGGCCACTGGAACCAGATACTCACTTCAACAGGTTTCATTTGTCAACCGGAGCGCATCGGAGTGTGAATGTGTGTGCATGTTTATCTGATGAGCAGGTGGCACCTTGTACGGCAGCCTCGGCCACAGTGTATGAATGTGTGTGTAAGATGTAGAAGCCCTTTGAGTAGTTGTTAAGACTAGAAAAGTGCTATATAAATACAGCACATTTACATTTTACCCCATTAGGGCCATTGAACATTCTGACAAAGGACTATTGGTAACAATAATTATAGGCTGATTCTGGAACATTATATGCTAATGTATAAGTGGACAAGTTAAATGATCAATTTTTCACATTTTTTTGTCAATGGATCTACCGACTTCACTGAGTATGCAGCTGTGGTTACGTTTATATTGTGTAGAGCTCAACTTCCCAGGATGATTTAAAACATGCTCTAATTTTGAAGGTAGAATCATCTTGTTTCCCACAGCATTCTGTCGGTCTGTAGCAGCTTGACATCGCTGCGTAGGCAGCCTCACAATGACCAACCCCTGTCCCATCATGTGGTGTGGAGGAGCAGGGAGCAGTCCTCTCCATCAGTGGCCGGTGTCTGCACTGTCACCGCTGGATGTCATGCTGCCCTGTCTAATGCTAGTATCATAATGTTCAGAGCTGATACATTGTCACTGATGTCCACCAAAAGTCTGGGTCTGTCCAGGATTTCTGCCTAAAAGGAAGTTTTTCCTCGCACTATAATGCTTGTTCATGGGGGAAATTGTTGGGTCTCTGTTAATTATAGAATATGGTATAGACCTACTCTATCTGTAAAGTGTCCCAAGGTCACTCTTGTTATGATTTTACTACTATAAATATAATTGAATTGAAGTAATGCCGTAACTCAATTGACATTATAGTGGCATTCATATAATATTTCTGTGTTACATATTTCCAGTAAACTTTGGTATTTTCAACCTTTCAGCCCTATTTTCCGCTGTTTTGTGTCTAAGTCACTGATGAGAAAAACAATTTACAACAACAACTATTAAGCAGCGGCGAAACATGCTGCAATAAACCTTAAAGTGCTGTTTTGCCACTGACAGGCTCAGGTTATTATTCTATTGTTATTATTAAGTGTCTGACAACATCATGGAAAGGATCCGTACAGAGATAGACCTTTTTCTTAAAGAGTAAGATCTTTTTTGTTGAACATAAAACATTGCTATCGCCAAACCCACCAGATTCCATTTCAATTTGATCATCGTAAATCACAGTTCATTCAAAGTCTACAGAAAAAAATAAAACTATTAAAAGCTGTCTGGGTTTGTCTTGCCACTGTTCCAACAAGCACCACTCTGGTCTGGTTGAAATAACCCTTAATTTTACCCATTTACATGTAGAAATATGCTGGCTCTATACACGCTATAAGTACTGTTTATTGACAGGGAGTCTGGTGGGGTTGGTGATGGGGATTTTGGGACTGTATCTAGTTAAACAAAAAAGATCTTGGGTATATCTGTTAGGGACCTGAAACAGCTGAGGCTTGGAGAAAAGGTTATTGTGAAATGATGTTGTCTTCAAACATCCCAATCAGAGCAGTTTCATATCCAGAAGCCTGGATTCTGTCAGCGTCCCTCTTTCACCTGAGAGTAATACACACACACACACACACACACACACACAAACACACACACACTTATTATTCCTATAGTTCAGCCAAACAGAGCTCCCTGCCACCGCGAGGGAGTGTGTCTGCATGTGTGTGTGTGTGTGTGTGTGTGTGTGCGTGTGCACGCGCGCCCCAGGCTTTTATTATAAGGTGAAGAATAGGAGCTGGCAGTATATGAAGGGTCTGCTTATGATTGACTTTGACTAATGAGAACATCAAAAAGCTTCAGTCAGCAAAGGGCCCCCGTGCCTACAAATGTGCACATCTGTGCTCTATTGAAACATACACAAAACATATTTTTCTGTTTTGTGACTGTAGTTTTGTATTATGTTTGAAATGTTTAGTTCTATTTGGACAATTTCTGGGTTACACTATTGTGTTGTGTGCAGCTGTAATATGTTTTCTTCATTCTTTATTTTGTGCCGTGTAATTCCGTGTGGGATGGGTCACTTAGTGGCATGATAAGTAAATAAAATATCATATCATATCATGTATACGGCATTGTATATATCCTGAAAAAACCTACCCTCGACCCTAAGGTCTTAGCAAACTATAGACCCATATCTAACCTTCCGTTTCTCTACAAGATCACTGAGAAGGTAGTCGCTAATCACTTATGTTATTTTCTACATACTGTAGCAATAGTTTATTTGAGGATTTACAGTCGGGATTTAGAAAGCATCATAGCACAGAGACGGCACTGGTGAAAATGACTAATGACCTTCTAACTGCTGCAGACAAAGGACTTCTTGTTTTACTAGATCTTAGTGCTGCATTTGACACTGTTGACGATACCGTCCTGTTACAGAGACTGGAACATTTAGTTGGCATTAAAAGAATCAGAATCAGTTTTATAATCAGAATCAGCTTTATTCGCCTGGTATGACATACATACAAGGAATTTGACTTAGGTTGGAGCAAGCCTCCAGGAATCACACTAAGTTGGTTTAAGTCATATTTATCTGATTGATCCCAATTTGTTAATGTTAACGATAAATCCTCCAGATATGCTAAAGTTCGCCATGGCATTCTCCTCCTTTTCTCCTCATATATGCTTCCTCTAGGTAATATTATCAATTAACTTTCATTGTTATGCAGATGACACCCAATTATACATATCAATCAAGCCCGATGAAACCAGACAGTTATTTAAACTTCAAGCATGCATAAATGAATCATGGATGACCTACAATTTTCTGATGTTAAACTCAGAAAAAACTGAAGTTATTGTGCTTAATTAAACACCTCCAAACTTTATTATCTAGGGACATAGCTACTCTGGATGATATTGCCCTGGTCTCCAGCACTACTGTCAGAAATCGAGGAGTTATTTTTGATCAGGATATTTCCTTTAACGCCCATCTAAAACAAACCTCAAGAACGGCCTTTTTTCATCTTTGTAACTTTGCCAAAATTGGGAACATGTTGTCTCAAAATTATGCTGAAAAACTAGTCCCATGCATTTGTTACTTCCAGGCTGGAGTACTGTAATTCCTTGTTATCAGGATGCTCAAATAAGTCCCCTAAGACTCGCCAGCTGATCCAGAATGCTGCAGCGCATGTTCTGACAAGAACTAAGAAAAGAGATCATATTTCTCCTGTATTAGCTTCTCTGCATTTGTTTCCATTAAAATCCAGGATTTAATTTAAAATCCTTCTCCTGACCTACAAAACTCTAACTACACTGTGCGCCCAGAATTCAGAGTTACTTGTGGTTCCTAGAGTCTCTAAAAGTAGAATGGGAGCCAGAGCCTTCAGCTATCAGGCTCCTCTACTGTGGAACTGGCTTCTGGTCTGGATTTGGGGGGCAGACACCTACACCACATTTAAGAGTAAACTTATAACTCTCCTCTTTGATAAAGCTTATAGTTATGGAGTGAGGAGTCGCAGCGTCCACCTAACCCGGACCATGTGTTCTCGTCATAGTCATCAGATTTATCTACCATATAATCAATAATATAATAAATAAAGAGAGGCAGGGCAGTACAGCCCGACCAGGCTCCTCTCTTCACCCTATTATGCTGTAATAGTTCTAGACTGCCAGGGTACTTCCTTTGACAGACTGAGGGCCTCTCTCCTTTATCTTTCCATTTGTGTGCATCCATGTCCCAGAAATGCCTGTTACTAACCTAGCTCTGGGGAGTCCTTCTGTTCTTTTCCCCCAGCATGTTTCCTTGAATCAGGGAGCTTGCCGTGGTTCTGCTTCACGTCGGGTGGCTGTGGATCAGTGGTAGAGTGGTCGCCTGCCAATCGGAAGGTTTGTGTTTCAATCCGTGTCGAAGTGTCCTTGGGCAAGACACTGAACCCCAATGCCCTCGATGCTGCACCATCGATGTGTGAGTGTTTATTTGATGAGCAGGTGGCACCTTGTACCTCGGCCACAGTGTATGAATGTGTGTGAATGGTTCCAGTACTATGTAAAAGCCCTTTGAGTAGTCGTTAAGACTAGAAAAGCGCTATATGAGAACAGTTCATTTACATCCTGCGATGCCCTGTTACATCCTACTACGTGTACTTGTACTACTTGTAATGCTGCACAGTGAGCTGCTACGCCATGAACTACTACAAACTCCTATTTATAGTCACTGTTCCATTATCGTTTACTGTGACTGTTATTGCCACCATTCATCACACCCCCAACTGGCCGTCAGATACCACCTACCAAGAGCTTGGGTCTGTCCCAGGTTTCTTCCTAAAAGGGAGTTGTTCCTCGCCACTGTCGCGCTGTTGCTTGCTCTGGAGGAAAATACTAGAACTGTTGGATCCTTGTACATTATAGAGTGTGGTCTAGACCTGCTCTATCTATAAAGTGTCTCAAGATAACTCTTGTTATGAATTGATACTATGAATAAAATCGAATTGAATTATATATGCAGGTGCTGATGGATGACAGACTGTAAACAGATTGAAAGTTGGTTTTGCACTTCTATTGTGTAGTCAAATTGACTGTAAGATAATATTATAATATGTATAATATTATAATGTATATATTATACAGTTCCAGGCTACGGTAGTGTATAACTGTGTATTCAGTTAACCAGTCAGTCAAAGATTCATGATTCAAAATGTATAATTGTCATACGCACAGTAAAGGCATCTTATCATGCAATGAAAAGCTTAATTTTTTTTTGATTGCTTAAGCACTATTTTGAAAGCGGGGACCGCTTTTTTTCCCAAAAACTGCACACAATTAGCATATCCACACACACAATTAGCAGAACACCTCATACCCTTTGCAAAATGATACACTCCTGCAATACACTAATTTATGAAAACCATATTGTGTTACCATATGAAACACACACATGTTGAACCACTGCTGTTACTAACCTAAAACACATGTATTTCTCTCCATATACCCAAATGAGATTCAGAATGTCCACAGAAACATGTCTCAGTTTTCCTGCTACTACAGTAGTGTGCGTAACATTGCTCAGCAAACAACAGACAAACATACAATTAGAGCCTGACCGATAAAGATACCAATACAAATATTTGGTTATTTAAAAATCTGATATGTCGATATATAGGCCGATATACAGTATATTTAAAAAAACAAATCCAGAAACGCGTTACATAACATAAACAGATTTCCCTAACATTAGTTATTTGTAGTTATTTATGAGTTCTTACTAAAATAATATGATAATAATTTGTTTTATTGTCACAACCGAACAGAGGAACATCAAAATATATTAAAGTTCTGATAAATAAAATGTATAAAAATACAAACTTAAGCTATGAATCTTAGAGTTCTTTGAACAAAAACCCATTAACAAACAAATAATAATCAGAGTGTTGCCAACAGGGACGTTGTAGAGCGCCCTCTGGTGGGACAAATATCCAATGGCAACATTCATAACATGGTTGACAGTCCGTTTGTATTTTTAAAACATTAATTTATCAGAATTATTTATTTGTCATTATAAATGATTGGCTGAAAAAAATCTGCCATTTTAAATGCAGATACCGATAGATCGGGAAATGCCTAATATCGGCCCTCCGATATATATCGGCCGGGCCCTACATAAAATTCTGTATCCAGTACAGGTCAGAATTTTACAGAAAAAACAACAAACAAAGATCTGAAAAAGTACTCTAAAATACTCTTGGCCTAGCTGGATCCGGCCAGAGAATTTCCTTAACATCGCAGGTGATATATCCATCCTTGCACAGCTGCAAGTCGATCTGTTCACAGGCGTCCTCCACGGCCTGAATGAGGAGTTCCTCTTCCTCTACCTCCTTCTCCTCCTCTGTAGATTCCCCCCCCCTTTCACCCTCTCGCTTCTTCTGACTCCTTTCATTTTGGTTGAAGGCAGGTAAACGTACCTGCTGCATTTTTATGGTGCTTACTATTTTTTCCAATTGCTAAAACACAATTTTGCAAACTAAGCTGTTCTTTTTTATCTAAATACTTACTTAACACAACTCACAAAACCACACACCCAAACTGCAAAATACCTCATGTATCCTACAAAATGAAGCACCGCAACCGAAACTACATATAGCATTACCAAAATCAAACTTTTGCACCAAATGGTACACACTTCATTCATACTACCTACTGTTAGACATAATGAAAAGTACTCTCATCTTTAGTATGCTTTGGCATAAAACTAAAATAGTTAAAATTGTAGAAACTTCTTCAGCTTGTTCACACGCACAGAAATATTTGCAAATAAACACATGCTGTTGAAACATTTTTTTTGTCACACTGTACAAACTGAATTATTCTGTGATGGAGGTCTGGCGCCCCCTTTCATCTGCACATGTGCAACATCATTAAAAGAGAAATGAACTCTCATAAATGACTAATGGCAATTATCATCTTAATAATTATGACTTCACATATTTCACTTTACTTATTTCAAATATGAAATCTGTTAAAATATAGTATGTGCCAGGTAGGGACAAACCCCTTTTTCATTGAATACTTTCAGTTTTACATGCACGTTATTGCTGCAGTATTGAATGTGTTAATATTTAATATATGGTTTTAAAAAATATTGCATTTAAAAAAGTTGGGAATCCAAACGCAGCCTTGTGATAAGTGGCATCTGCTCCTGGCTTTTGGCTAGTCATCTCTATCAGCTGATGTCCTGCAGGAATCTCACTTAGGCCTAAGTCAAGTTGCACTGAGTTACATGACAACATAACGGAAGCTGCACAGTTTTGCCTTCAAAGTAAAGTCCTTCAGGGGGAAAAAAATAAATAAAAACATCAAAACATTGACTATCAAAATCACTGTTTTCCTTTGATGTAGTTTTTCCACACACATTCAAAAGTTCACACCATTGACTGGTCACTTACGACACCGGATATCATGTTACATGTTCCAAGATTTTCAACCATCCTCATCCATGGATGATGGATGAAATCGAGGCTAGCATATGATGTATTTTTTTTAATATTTTCTTCCTTCTCGATACATATTCAATCGCTTTTTTTGTCATTTATCACTTTATCTGTTCCATTACTTTTATAAACCCTTAGAGTTTTAAATCTGGATAGGTCTATCTTTCTTGTCTTACGTGTTATCCATACATTTTGGAAGCATGACATTTCATTTGTTTCATGGTCAGTATTTCAAGACAAACACATTAATATCTGATAATGTAGCATGGGAAATAAAGTTAGCCTACGTCTATTTTTGTAATGGTAGACATTCTCAAGACAAGGAAACGTTGGATATAGTGACACAGTAACAATAATAGGCTTTATGTTACAATAAGGTGAAGTTAACTTGAACTGTGATATGTTTTGCGTTGGTAGTTTGTGGAATTACTACATGCTTTAACGTTTGCAATTATGTATTATTTTGAAAACCTTACCCGGAACTGTATTGCGTCACTTAGGCTCACTTGTCGCTAGCGGCGCACTTGACAATGCGTCTACTCGTCAAATGTGATTAATTTCAGCTGTGGACATCTTTAATGCAGGAAAACCGGCCGCTTGACAAGTACAGAGGCTCACATTCGGGATTTCCATGTGCTGCGAACTTTACAGAGTGGTTCAATGCGACTTTTATCCTCTCTGAAAGACCAACGCAACCGTTTCTTGTGTTAACGTTACTTTATGTGGCCCCTAGTTCTGTTGCTATAGGCCTATGTCTTAGTCTAACGGCACTATAACTATCTGGACTAGTTGTGGACCCTGGCTACAGAAGTGTCCAGCCCACCACCACCATCATCATGGCCTCTGCCACTTCGACCCCCGCTGCCACCGCCTCCAGCGGCCGCTCCAGCCGCTCCGTGAGCCGCTCCGCCGGCCGCAGCGTAGCCGCCGCCGCCGCCGGCCTGGCCACATCCAGCACCAGCCCGACCCGACTGTCCCGCATCCAGGAGAAAGATAACCTCCGACACCTTAACGACCGCCTCGCCAACTACATCCAGCGGGTCCAAGAGCTGGAGAGTGAACGGTCTTCGATACTGTTTCAGCTGGAAGAAAAGGATGACTCGAAAAGCCGGGAGATGGGCAACGTGCGGCGGTTGTACGAGGAGGAGTTGGCCGATGTCAGGAAGTCTCTGGACGGATTGGCCGGAGAGAAAGCCCGCTTGCAGATCGACTGTGGAAATCTCTGCGAGGAGAACAGGAAACTTCAAGCCAGGTAACGTTAGTAGCGGGATAGGGTCATTCTATATTCGAGCAAGCAGGTGCCAGAGAAGCTGCTACGTAGCCTACGCCAGACTCCGTTTAAAAATGAGCTCATTTAATGAAAACTTGCATAATGAATAATTCGGATTCAAACTCCTTTTCACACTTCTGCCGATCTGAACATTGCTTCTTAATAATAAAAGTTTCATTTGGAATTTACAGTCTCCCGCTGAGTAAAATGGGCCTACCTAGGGCTGTAACTAACGATTACTAACTAACGCTCAAGGGCACCTCAGTGGTGGTGGTTGGTCTGACTATTGAGGTGTGTGTGTGTGTGTGTGTGTGTGGCACTTTTAAACTACACTACAATCATCTGACAGCTTTAGTTACTTTGAACATTAAGATTTTTCCACACATTACACATGTAGTTTATAAAATCTGATGTTTTATTTTAAATGGTACTAGCAAACAATATAACGGCCTACTACAAGTCCAGCTGAGTCAATTTGACCATTAAACTGTTTGGATCCTTTCCACTTTCTAAAATGTGGTGATTTTTCTACATTGAGTACTTTTACTTTAAGTACATCTTCTTGATAATACTTACTTTTTACTGAAGTAACAATTTCAATGCAGGACAAGTGTGGTGTCTGGTGGATGGATAGATGTTTGTATGGCTGACGGAGGCAGCATCAGACCTACACACATCTGATAGGGGTTTGGTGTGATATGGGAGAACTAGCTCAGTTTTGTGTGCTGCTCCAAATACTTCCAATGTCTCCCTTCAGGAACCAGAAGAAAGAGAGCGAGTTGGCGAACGCCTTGGCCCAGTGGAGGAAAGTGGAGGCGATGCTGAGCTCCAAGGATGCCGAGTACACCAAGCTGTTGTCTGAGAACCGGAGACTCGCCGACGAAGTGGCCGACCTGCAGGAGCATCTGGAATATGTATAAACTGAAGCTAGATTTACACCAGGACTGGATAATTAACCGGAATGGCAATTCCGGTGCTTGGTGCTTTCTCAAAATATTTATACAATGAGATTTTTGATAAATAATAATCAGTAATGTGGATATAATGACTAAGTGGGTGAAGGCAAATAATAGAACAGTTAACACAGTCTGGTAAGTTCAGGAAATGACATAACTTTCATACATAACTTACTGTGATGCAGCCTTTAAAACCAGGAAAAGACTAAACTGATGCCATATTACAATATCCAAAATCTAAGACGATACCTAGTCTCATATCATGATATCAATATATTGCCCAGCTCTAGGGCCAGTCCCAGGCTGATGGCAGCATTAATGTGATAGTTTCTGTAATAACCGAATCTTGGACAAATGGGCAAATTTAGAATTTAAAAAAATTAAAGACAGATTCCATAGGGACCGACATTAAGTCAGTAATAACCGCTAGCTGGGTAAGTGAAAATCCAATCAAGCTGCCCTACTGTAGTTTGAAAATCGTCAAAATACATAAATCAATAATTGCTAGTGGCGTATTCCTTGTGGGGGGGCAGCAATTTAGGCTCGGTGGGCCACCAGGCTTGCAGTACTGCAACACACAGGGAAACCCTGATCTATTTAAAGCTACAATATGTAAGAATTTCTCCCATCTCTCGGTGAAATTGTATATGACATCCAACTGAATTTCACTTTCTACCCCCCCCATATGTTACCAGGTAGACAATCCTTTTTCGTCATGACGCGAGTAACCGTATCCTAGACGTCCTAGCGTTATGCACAACCATGCTATAGCCAAGCAAGTATAAAACTATAATTTACACGAATAGACAGAATTACCTGTAAAGCGGGCAACTTTCAACGTTCCCTTTTAAAATCGTTGCTCTTTCCATCTTGGAAAACCCACTCCAAATATCATACTTTGGTCTTGTTGCTTGTCGCATTGTTTTAAGTATCTTTTTAACTTAGTTACATGTCCTGGAGAATAGGCGCAACAGGCTTTCGAATCTTTTCAAATCAAAAAGCATAAAAGGCGGAGCGGTATGTCCCTTACCAGCAAACTTATTTCAAGATGGCATCTACCCCAGTTCATGCAAGTGCAAAATGTAAAATTTCAAGCGAATGGGAATACTTGAAATTGATGGTGGTGGTCAGTATTCATAAAAAAGGACAAGTTTGTGAATGGCAATACAGATTTTGATAATGAACTACCAACGTTACACAATGTAGCTTTAAGACAAAATGTGTTAAACCATTCTGAATCAAGTATTGTGATGGTGCAGAGACACCCCGGCCCACAAATCCTGTCCTACAGAAAAACAATCTTTGTTTTGGTACTATGATCAATTTCATTTAACTTTATTCTTCCATCTTCAGCCGATTATCCGTAACTTTTTTCTTTTCAATAATTGATACAAAAATGTTAATTCCCTTCAATATTAATTGATACTATAAATAAAATTGAATTGAATATCGTGAAACATATTGCAATATCAGTCCAAAATAATCGCAATTATATTTTTGTGTATGTGGCAGGAGACCCAATGTTGTCCACGTTTGAGCTCATGAAGCTATAGTGCATAGTTTCTATCACCCCCATGAGGAATTCTAAGTAATGACTACAACACTGTCGGTGCGTCCACCTAATACAAGCCTACCGGGGTCGCGCATCACTTTTTCTGAGATTTGGGGTGTTATTTTGTCTCTGGTGCTTCCACCCTTATGCAAACTTGGAGGAAAAAAAAAAAAAAAAAGATCCATGCTGTTTTGAGTGAGAAACAGTTTCTGAGTGAACATCTGCACGGCTATCTACGTCACTAGCAGAGACGAGGTGGCTAACCGTAGCACATGCTAGCTCGTTCTCACTGGCAAAACACAGTTCACCATAATCTACAAAATAACTACTTGCATGTTCTGCAGATTTTTTACGTTCTCAATTGCAAAAAACTGTTACAACACACACTTGACATATTTTCAAAGTAATGCTGATCATGGCTGTCACAGAATGTGGTGTTTTCCCCTGAAAATGGCTGAAGTAATTGACTAATAGTCTTTTTTTAATTAGTATTAAACAAGAAATGGCAATGAGAGGATTCAGTTTTTCTGTATGGTTTGGGATGAAGAGGACAAATCGATTATCAGCGGAGTCACCTTATCTTCCGTGTGTGTGTGTCCGTGTTCCCCCCCTCAGGCAGAGGGCGTACTGAGTGATACAAAGAACCAGCTGAACTGTGAGATCCTGAGGAAGGTGGACATGGAGAACCAGGTGCAAACACTCAAAGAGCAGCTGGAACTCCAGAGGAACATCAGTGAGCAGGTAAAACGCATGCATGGCCATAAGCAAGTAATATAAATTTTTAAAAAACTCAGCAGGTGCAATAATATCTATTTCACAAGATTTTTTTTTTTAGTGTTTCTGACGTTATTTTACAATTACGACTATTTGTTTTAAAGCAGTTTTTTAAAATTCTACTTTTTAATTTTTTAATATTTATATAGCTTTATATTTTCACTGTTATTTGTTTATTTCTCATAAATTTTGTAAAGCGGACTCTAAGAGCAATTAAACAAAAACTCCAATGTACCTGTATGGCCCTGAACTTGTGCAAATCTATTAACTGGCAAGCTTTACTCTACATTTTTCACATTCACCTCAACTCAGTTTTTAAAATCCACCCATTCCTGTCTGTTTGTCTGCCCCAGGCTGATCACAGATGTGTTATCAATGTTGTTTTGTTTTTTGTTATTGAAGGAGGTCTTGGAGATCCGAAGCCGACAGGACAGTCGTCTGGTGGAGGTGGACTCTGTACAGCGGAGGGAGTTTGAGAGTAAACTGTCGGAGACGATTCAGCAACTCCGCCACGACCACGAGTGTCAGCTGCAGCAGTACAAAGAAGAGCTAGACAGGACGTTCAGCTCAAAGGTAAAGACTATAGGCAGTAAAAATTAAAGACTAAGCTTCTGGGTCTAAAAAGTGAAGCCAACATGGAAATGTCTTATTCTGCATTCTATCTAACCTCCAGGAGGGGGTGACTCCACTGGCTCCAAAAAGCAGTTAGTCTTTGAGAAAATGAGCCTACTTCTTACTTTATATAAGTCAACATTTTCATAATGAGTTCATGGTCTCAATCGCTAGTTTCACGTCTTCTTCAATCCAGCATGATGTGCATTTAGTATAATATGGTCCCATTTATTTTAAAATAGACTATAAAGCAGGGGATGCTTTAATGTCAATCAGGTCAGAAGCTTAGCAATGCTAACCATGCTAACACTGTGGATGTTAAAATAGACAAACTTGTTTTTGGGTGTTGTCCTTGTTTTCATCTTAAACGTTGACCCTCTCACTGTTTTCACTTCAGCAAAGTTAAATGGAACATTTTGGTCGCCTAAAAATATGTTGTTCTGCCAAACAAGCTAGCTAGCTAGCTAGCGCTAGTGTTTGCTGGTACCTTAAGGAAGAGTTTGCCGATTTTTGTCATACACGCAGAGAAACAGTGGCCGTATCACAAGCTTCACGTTTACCTGGCGGTAAATCTCCGATGGATGACTCCCTTCAGTAGGGTTGAATCATGTCTTTCTTTCAATCTTTCATGTTTTTCACGCAGCGCCATGAGACCATGAACAAGACTGGCTAGGCTGCGTCATCCTACCCTTTTTGCCCTGCTGCACAACCAAGGCTTGAAAACCAATCCATTATTTTTACAGTGTATGGGACGAACACAGAGTTTAGGATGATGCGTTTCAAAGTGTCCAGATTTATTGCACACTGTTTTAGTTTTTTCATTATATAAAGTTTTGTGAAATGTGTTTTTTTTTTTTTTTTTTTCTTTTCTTCCCCTTTGTGCACTGCAGTTGCAGAATGCCCAGCAGGCTGCATTGGAGAAAAACCAGGTTGCTTCAGCCACCAGAGACGAACTGGAAGCCACCAATCTCCGAGTGGAGAGCCTCAGCTCCCAGCTCCAGCAGTACCAGAAAGATGTAAGTGCGGTCCGTAACCACACATTTGTTATAAGTAAATAAATAAAAGCTTTAGTGCGTAATTTTATTATATTAATGAATTAAGACGATCAGCTCCACACAACTCTCTCTGTATTTAAGTATGTAGTATGTGTCGACTGCATGCAAAAAATCAAGTGAAGATGATTACCTCCTCTAAAGAGTTTATTTTATTTTTTTCCCTCCCTTCTGTGTCCTTCTTTGTTACTAGTAACTGCGTGGATGGGGGGGGGTTGTGCGCGATCACGTAAGGCTTGTATCATGTAGACGTGCCAACGGTGTTCTCATTACCTCATGGTGGCGACAGAATCTACGCACTAAAACTTAAAATAAATAAAAAATGCACACGCCACAGTATTCCTGTCTTAAAATTGTTGACTTATTTCCATGTTGTGTGTTCTTCTTAGTAGTATTGGCACTGGTATTTCTTTCTATACAATACCCAGCTCTAGTTCTGGTTCCAGACCATTTGTTGCCAGCTTTGTTTGTTTTTCCCCACTGCTGCCATTCAGTTGTTCCCATCTGTCAGAAAGCGGCGCTGGAGGGCCGCTGCCAGGATCTGGAGCGGACTCTGGACCGGGAGCGGGAGGTCTGGCAGCACCGGCTGGATCAGAAGGAGCAGGAGCAGCTGAGCATGAGGACCCAGATGTTCACCCAGCTGGAAGACTATGAGAACCTGCTGGATGTCAAACTGGCCCTAGACATGGAGATCAACGCCTACAGGAAGATGCTGGAGGTGGAGGAGCAGAGGTACGCTCAGGCTCTACACAGGGGTGGGAATCTTCACTGGTGTCACCATTCCATTACCATAATCCTGTCAACGGTTGGAATCAATTTGATATCATGATGGCTCCATCTCCTCAGTGTATATACAGTGCCTTGCGAAAGTATTCGGCCCCCTTGAACTTTTCAACCTTTTGACACATTTCAGGCTTCAAACGTAAAGATACATTTTTTTATTTTTGGTGAAGAATCACCAACAAGTGGGACACAATTGTGAAGTGGAATGAAATCTATTGGATTTTTGAACTTTTTTTTAACTAATAAAATGAAAAGTGGGGCGTGCAAAATTATTGGGCCCCCTTGCGTTAATACTTTGTAGAGCCACCTTTTGCTGCGATTACAGCTGCAAGTCGCTTGGGGTATGTCAGGTATATCTTGCACATCGAGAGACTGACATTCTTGCCCATTCTTCCTTGCAAAACAGCTGGAGCTCAGTGAGGTTGGATGGAGAGCTGTTTGTGAACAGCAGTTTTCAGCTCTTTCCACAGATTCTTGATTGGATTCAGTTCTGGACTTTGACTTGGCCATTCTAACACCTGGATACGTTTTATTTGTGAACCATTCCTTTGTAGATTTTGCTGTATGTTTGGGATCATTGTCTTGTTGGAAGATAAATCTTTTCATCCAGAATGGTCCTGTATTTGGCTGCATCCATCTTCCCTGTCCCTGCTGAAGAAAAGCAGGCCCAAACCATGATGCTGCCACCACCATGTTTGACAGTGGGGATGGTGTGTTGAGGGTGATGAGCTGTGTTGCTTTTACGCCAAACATATCGTTTTGCATTGTGGCCAAAAAGTTAGATTTTGGTTTCATCTGACCAGAGCACCTTCTTCCACATGTTTGTGTCTCCCACGTGGCTTGTGGCAAACTTTAGACAAGACTTTTTATGGATATCTTTGAGAAATGGCTTTCTTCTTGCCACTCTTCCATAAAGGCCAGATTTGTGCAGTGTACGACTGATTGTTGTCCTATGGACAGACTCTCCCACCTCAGCTGTAGTTCTCTGCAGTTCATCCAGAGTGATCATGGGCCTCTTGGCTGCATCTCTGATCAGTCTTCTCCTTGTCTGAGCTGAAAGTTTAGAGGGACGGCCAGGTCTTGGTAGATTTGCAGTGGTCTGATACTCCTTCCATTTCAAAATGATTGCTTGCACAGTGCTCCTTGGGATGTTTAAAGCTTGGGAAATCTTTTTGTATCCAAATCCGGCTTTAAACTTCTCCACAACAGTATTACGGACCTGCCTGGTGTGTTCCTTGGTCTTCATGATGCTCTCTGCGCTTTCAACAGAACCCTGAGACTATCACAGAGCAGGTGCATTTATACAGAGACTTGATCACACACGGGTGGATTCTATTTATCACCATCAGTCATTTAGGACAACATTTGATCATTCAGATATCCTCGCTGAACTTCTGGAGTGAGTTTGCTGCACTGAAAGTAAAGGGGCCGAATAATTTTGCACGCACCACTTTTCAGTTTTTTATTTCCTAAAAAAGTTTAAAATATCCAATAGATTTCGTTCCACTTCACAATTGTGTGCCACTTATTGGTGATTCTTCACAAAAAATAAATTTTTTATATCTTTATGTTTGAAGCCTGAAATGTGTCAAAAGGTTGAAAAGTTCAAGGGGGCCGAATACTTTCGCAAGGCACTGTATAAACTGCCCTTTTTATTGTATCTGCTCCTTAAAAGACACTTCCTGAATGTAGCGGAGTCTGAACACAGCAGGCAACAGACAAAAGGCAGAAACAAAAAGCAGCGACTGCAAAATCAACATCAGTAGGCAATAATCCATTATGGTCTGTCACTGCATCCTTGCAGAATCATCACCTCTAGTTCTACATCGTGTAACCCTTGAGCAAGGCAGCATCCACTTTAAGGTCTGCTTTTTTAGGGGTGGTTCATGTATGTATCGTGATTTCTTATTTTTTTGTGACAATTTCTAAGATCAGGTTTTTGATTTACCTAAATATATTCTGTTTATACGGTAGCGGGAACATCATATGCATTTCAAAACCGAGAGAAAGCAGAAAATCCGTGTTAGGTTCTTTACAGATGAAAGATTTCTCACTGAAATGTGATGTTCATTCTTTTTAGAAAACTATTAGTTTTTAGAAATGTCTCATAATATATTGTCTCTAGAAGGGTACTATTCCACTTTTGTTTAAAGAAGGAAAATAAAATTCCAGTACTCAATGTAATTGGCTTGCGATGTACAATAGAATCGCAAAGAATATCGCAATACAAGTCCAATCGGGACAAAATCATATCATCCCAGCCCTACTGTTTTCATAAATCGGTAACTGCACATGATACCTGGATCTCTGGTGCCTGGCTGGCTGGGGTGTTTGCTAACATTTGTTGTGTTTTTTTATTTCTTTTAATCCAAATATTTGGTCATTTTCTTCTCAGATTGCATCTGTCACCCAGCCCCTCGCAACATGCAGCCATACCTCGGACACATGAACACAGCAGCCGCAAGCTCCGAGGGAAGAAACGCAAGTACGAGGGAGCCTCTGGCAGCTCGCCGGCCTACAAGATGTCCAGCCGCTCCATGGAGAGCGGCGCGGTGAGCGTGACACAGGTCGACGCGGATGGAAAATATGTCCGACTGAAGAACAACTCTGAGACGGTAAGACTGCAGGCGAGTCTGATTTTAGTTTCTCAAATCGGACCTTAAATCTTGACTGTCGACACGGTTATATGCAAGTGATCAGATTGGATTTGTGTGTCCAGACATCACCACTCTATCTGCATAGGTTGCTGTGGTAACAACGTAGGGGTCGCTATATTTGCGCTGGCTTTCCAGTATTGTGCAGTGGAGCTGTAACAATTCCAAATTGCTCTACAATTAATTGTCTCAGAAATAATTGCTATTAACGATAAAATAGCTCTCAAATAAAAATAAATAAAAATAATTTATGCATTTATTTTTCAAACAAATTAAAGTTTTTAATGATTTCAAGATACATATTTTGGTTATATCAGTCATGTGACCCAGATAATGTAATAACACAAGTACACAGCCTATGAAATAAACCACGCCTCTTACTTGTTATTACTCAACAAATATTACAATTTGACAATTATTAAATAATTGTTACAGGCCTATTGTGTAATATCTAAATATTAAGTGTCAGAGCTCCTATTGACTTTACAAAGTGCTGGTTTACAAAGAATGGTGTGAAAATGTAAACATCCAGTATGCGGAAACCCTGTGGGCAAAAATGCCTTGTTGATGCTAGAGGTCAGAGGAGAATGGGCCGACTGATTCAAGCTGATAGAAGAGCAACTTTGACTGAAATAACCACTCGTTACAACCGAGGTATGCAGCAAAGCATTTGTGACGCCACAACACGCACAACCTTAAGGCGGATGGGCAGCAGCAGAAGACCCCACCGGGTACCACTCCTCTCCACTGCAAATAGGAAAAGAGGCTACAATTTGCAAGAGCTCACCAAAATTGGACAGTTGAAGACTGGAAAAATGTTGCCTGGTCTGAGTCTCGATTTCTGTTGAGACATTCAGATGGTAGAGTCTTTAGGCCCCTTAGTGCCAATTAGGCATGTTTTAAATGCCATGGCCTACCTGAGCATTGTTTCTGACCATGTCCATCCCTTTATGGCCACCATGTACCAATCCTCTGATGGCTACTTCCAGCAGGATAATGCACCATGTCACAAAGCTCGAATCATTTCAAATTGGTTTCTTGAACATGACAATGAGTTCACTGTACTAAAATGGCCCCCACAGTCACCAGATCTCAACCCAATAGAGCATCTTTGGGATGTGGTGGAACGGGAGCTTCGTGCCCTGGATGTGCATCCCACAAATCTCCATCAACTGCAAGATGCTATCCTATCAATATGGGCCAACATTTCTAAAGAATGCTTTCAGCACCTTGTTGAATCAATGCCACGTAGAATTAAGGCAGTTCTGAAGGCGAAAGGGGGTCAAACAGAGTATTAGTATGGTGTTCCTAATAATCTTATAGGTGAGTGTATGTCACCACTTTGACTAACGTTGGCTTGGAGAGCTAATGTACCTGTTGTGCCACAGACTGAAGAAAATGACACCACCCAAACTAGTCCTGTCCTGTTTTGTGTTTCCAGGAGCAGCCGCTGGGTGGTTGGATAGTCCGGAGGTTGTACCCCGGCTCTGGGGACCTCTCCTTCCACATCCCCCCCTCCTGCGTCCTGGCTGCTGGGCAGACACTCACAGTGAGTAATACTTATGTGTAACTGTATTTCTAGAGCCTGGCCCTTCCCGGGGGGGGGGGGGAGAGAAATAATAAGACACTTGCCACTGGGCTAAACTGATTTTCTGGGGGTAACCCTGCATGAGAACATTAGACAGAGATACACATAGGTTATTAGTATCGCCACAGCGGTCTGGCTACACTGCCTATCTATTATGGGATAGGAGGGAAAAACACTCTGGCTTGTTTTATATTTCTTTAAACCAAACACGACTGTCCTGGGCGGCGCTAAACACCCATTTACTAGAGCTAGCGAGAGGGGAGGGACATCCTGGATGTTGGCACGGCTCAGGAGGTAGGTCGGTTAGTAATCTGAAGGTCCCTGGTTCGATCTCTAGCTCCTCCAAAGTGTCATTGAGCAAGACACTGGACCCCTAAATAGGGGACTACACTCACCGACCACTTTATTAGGTACACCTGTCCAACTGCTCGTTAACACTTAATTTCTAAGCAGCCAATCACATGGCGGCAACTCAGTGCATTTAGGCATGTAGACATGGTCAAGACAATCTCCTGCAGTTCAAACCGAGCATCAGTATGGGGAAGAAAGGTGATTTGAGTGACTTTGAACGTGGCATGATTGTTGGTGCCAGAAGGGCTGGTCTGAGTATTTCAGAAACTGCTAATCTACTGGGATTTTCACGCACAACCATCTCTAGGGTTTAGAGAATGGTCCGAAAAAGAAAAAACATCCAGTGAGCGGCAGTTCTGTGGGCGGAAATGCCTTGTTGATGCCAGAGGTCAGAGGAGAATGGCCAGACTGGTTCAAGCTGATAGAAGGGCAACAGTGACTCAAATTACCACCCGTTACAACCAAGGTGGGCAGAAGAGCATCTCTGAACGCACAGTACGTCGAACTTTGAGGCAGATGGGCTACAGCAGCAGAAGACCACACCGGGTGCCACTCCTTTCAGCTAAGAACAGGAAACTGAGGCTACAATTTGCACAAGCTCATCGAAATTGGACAATAGAAGATTGGAAAAAACGTTACCTGGTCTGATGAGTCTCGATTTCTGCTGCGACGTTCGGATGGTAGGGTCAGAATTTGGCGTCTACAACATGAAAGCATGGATCCATCCTGCCATGTATCAACGGTTCAGGCTGGTGGTGGTGGTGTCATGGTGTGGGGAATATTTTCTTGGCACTCTTTGGGCCCCTTGGTACCAATTGACCATCGTTGCAACGCCACAACCTACCTGAGTATTGTTGCTGACCATGTCCATCCCTTTATGACCACAATGTACCCAACTTCTGATGGCTACTTTCAGCAGGATAATGCGCCATGTCATAAAGCTGGAATCATCTCAGACTGGTTTCTTGAACATGACAATGAGTTCGCTGTACTCAAATGGCCTCCACAGTCACCAGATCTCAATCCAATAGAGCATCTTTGGGATGTGGTGGAACGGGAGATTCGCATCATGGATGTGCAGCCGACAAATCTGCGGCAACTGTGTGATGCCATCATGTCAATATGGACCAAACTCCCTGAGGAATGCTTCCAGCACCTTGTTGAATCTATGCCACGAAGAATTGAGGCAGTTCTGAAGGCAAAAGGGGGTCCAACCCGTTACTAGCATGGGGTACCTAATAATAAAGTGGCCGGTGAGTGTATATAAATGTCCATACGTTTTTTTTAAGTTTGGGCGCCCAGATGGCTCAGTTTGTAGAGCAGGTGCCCATATATAGCGGTTTACTCCTCGACGCAGCGGGCCAGGGTTTGACTCCGACCTGCGGCCCTTTGCTGCATGTTATCCCCCTCTCTCCCCTTTTCATGTCGTCTTCTGTCCTGTCAAAAATAATAGCTGAAAAGTTTAAAGAGTTTTAGTTTTAATTATTTTTTTGTCATGTTCTGTCTCTGAATTAGTTTAATGTATTTGATGCGTTGTGCTAGTTGTTATATTTTGTCTTCTATTCTTCTGTACATTTTTTTTTTTTTTTTTTTTTTTTTTTTGGGGGGGGTATTTTTAAAGTCCTCTGTCAATAACGTTTTGAACACGTGTGCTGTCAGATCTGGGCAGCAGGTGCTGAGGAGGAGGCTGATCCTGAGGACCTGGTTCTGCAGGGCCACACCAGCTGGGGCCCCGTCACTGACATCAGGGTGATTCTTCTGAACCCCAACCACGAGGTAAGTGGAGCAGCAGTGTGCACGTGTGCATTCTGGGAGTTGTTTGCTTTTACCCCTTTTGTCTGTGTATTTTAAGATAATTTTTGATGCAATTTTCTTGAAAACCAAATGACAAAGTAGTGTCATCGACCTTTTGAAATCTTGGTCCAGCCCTCACACAGTTCGTGCTCGAGATCCTGATCAAAGTCATGAAGTGTTTGTTCCGGGTCCTTTTTGTCTCGACTAAAAGGACTCTATAATAATTAATTACTGTTATTGAAAATTTGGATTTGAATATAATTTGTCCAGTAGAAAGGCCAGGGCAGATGGAGGTTTCCATCTTTTTTTAATTTTCTTAATTTTATTTTTTAAGTTACAGTATATAACTCTCCGCTGACTGTCCTTTCCAGTGGTTCCTTTTAATCTGATTTTAACCACCTGTATCTTTATTAGTTTTTGTGGTTTTCAGCTAGTCAACATAGGAGTCATGTGATATCTTTTTTCAGGAAGTAGCAGAGCGCAGGGTGTGTATGCAGCACAGGGGTGAGGAGGACACTGAATTGGAGTTTGACGAAGAATATGTGGCAGGCTGTGATATCCAGCACTTTCGGAGACAGGTAAACACACGCTGACTTATGAAACCAGCCCAAGAGTTCCATAACCTCAGTATGAAATATGAACTGCTCTTACAGATACAAGCAGACATGCTTTACTACATAAAACTTGACTTCCATTTTTTATTTGCCTACACTGAAGCCAAAGAGAAAGAAGAAGTGCTGTTCTGTCTCTTGAGTGCAGACAGCGTGCTCTACAGTAGGTGAGAGCCCCTCCCCCCGTCCCCCCCCCCATGGCTTGTTTCATACATTGGTGCTGCCGCTTTTAATTTTTATTTTATTCTGCATCATGAAGCAAGTTCAAGTCTGTCTCTGTCTAGGTAACCTGTAAATGTGCAAATTACAAGATACGCTATTGTATTGTTTGTTCGGATAATAGTAGGATACTACTAGCATATCTCAAAGTCTGCCACAATACGTTTTGGATTGAAGTCAGGAGGGGGGACGGCCTAGGATCGATATGAGATACCATTCACGCCCATTTAACGCAATCATTTCCATTCATATAGTCTCGCAAAAACTAACTAAAAAAAGATTTAACAGTTTTTGCAATACTCCAGTCTGAAACCTGCCAGTTTACGCCCAAGCTGATTGTGATTGGTTTAAAGAAATGCCAATTACCAGAGCATGCCCCCCTGTGCCTGCTGTTTGCTACCCACCAGTACCAGCCTGCTCCAGACTCATCGGCCATACCGTCCCCTAACCGGAATGCATGTTCAGTGCTAACCATACTGCCTGTATGAGACCTGCATGTGTCCCATGGTGCTAAGTGATTCAATATAATGCTGCTTTATTTATTTTTTCCAGGATCTATCTAAGGAGGCGAGCTGTGCTGTCATGTGATTTCTGCTGTGCGCCTGGAAAACATGGAGCGGCTCTGGAAGACAAAACGTCTGCTGCCGCCTGTTTCCACTGTTGTCTCGACCAAAAAACTGGACTCTGACAAACTGCAGTAGGACATCAAGCTGTTAGTGTGACTGTGACCAGCTCCGAGGCCTTAGAGCAACAGTATCCACATCATGTTTTCCTCACGTTTCATCGCTCTAACTGCACAAGATATGAAGTATGCCTTGATTTAATTTTAAATGAGTCTGTGTCTGTGTGTTTATATAAAACCTGACATAAATTAATAAAGTTATAAATGCAGTTTGGTCAGACATGTGTATTAAAGACTGTTTATTACAACAAAATATAACGTTCTAGTTACATTTTTGGGAAAAGCTGTGCTAGAATGCTCGCACAACACTTAACTTACTGTAGAACTAAATAACAGGAGGAAGCAACACAGGTTAAACAGTTGGTTTACTTAAATACAAATCCCAAATAGGGGTGGCAGTTGTAGTAGCCAGTCCGTATGGAGTTGGGTTGGGAACCGGAGGGTCGCAGGTTCAATCCCCGTATGGACCAAAGTATGGTTGACTGGTAGCTGGAGAGGTGCCAGTTCACCTCCTGGGCACTGCCAAGGTGCTTTTGATCAAGGCACCGCACCCCCAACTGGGGGGGGGGAGACAATATCCTGTTTTCTCAGAATAATCCACAAAACAGGAATTATTCTGCCACTTTTTGATGTGCATCGATTTTGGGCATATGCGTAAGTGTTAATGCAGGAAATGTCTTAAATAATCGAGGGGATTTTGCATCTGGCTGCTGTGGTAAAACTGGAATACTAACAAAAGTCTGAGCGGCTTTTCTATTCTTACTGATGGTGCCAAAAATAAGAAACCGACGGTCGGCAACCTTCTTATTAACGAATATAGGGACTACTTCAGAGTAGTTACAATGAAACGTCACAATGAGGTCAGTGGATATAAGTGACAAGGTTTCTGGAAAGACTTCATTGCACCGCTCTAGACTCTGGGGGGAGGGGTAAGCCTCTCTCCACAACGTGCACTACATGTGGTGCCATTTTGATGCCAACAAGCCATCACCTGACATTAGCATCCCATTAACTGTCATTCATTTTGACAGAGAATAACTTTACATCTGAAGCGTTTAAAGACTCCCTTTGTCCATTTCTAAAGAAATTACTTTCCCTCATTTTTCTGACTTGTAACGAGAACCAGTATCAGAAAAGCCTCCGATACTGCCTAAAATGCTGGCGTCAGTTTTGGAACTTTGGATCTTTATGCATCAATCTCGTACCACGTAATTTAGACCTTAAGAAAATCAATTTTTAAGTTATTTGTTATGACTGTCAAATTGGATAGTAAAACTAAATTATTCAGCATTCATTGTTTGTGTTTGTTCCTGTTTAACCAGAACCAGACCATACAAAAATGATAGAAATCATATTGTATCGTATCAGTTCTTGGTATCGGCCCATACGCGAGTTAAGGTATCGTATTGGGAAGCTAAAAATGGTATGGGACCATCTCTAGTTGTAACTGTGGTCAGCTCGGGTGTGACATCATTCCCATTTCTGACTTCTGAAGGTAAATAAACAGTATAAACACTAAGATCAGCTGTGGCAGGAATACTGAGTCAAGCCTAATTGAATAGTTTGTATAGTCTGACTCATATCTGTACAGCTGAAAAGCTCCAAAGCTAGACTTTAAATCTTCTACGTTTAACACGCTTGCATTGTAGATATTAGAAGTGCCAAGTTGAAACAGATTTGTCTTCTTGAGCCTATTCCACGAGGAGGAAAAACAACTGGATCGTCAAATAAGTCCACGACGCTTCGTTGTCTTCAGGAAACGATGATACTGATTGTCATTGTAGAAAAATACCGAAAATGTCCAACCAGTTGCCAGAATGACTCTTCTGATTTGGGACAATTTCACATTTTATCACTGTAAGACGAGTCTCCGTTAGTCTTTGCTGACTCAATTGTTCGAGAAAAGAGTAGAGCGTAAGAGTCCTCCAGCTCTTGAAGGAGTCTTCCATCCCTGGCTTTAACTCTGCTTTTATGTGAGGATTGGGGCATGTCGATCTGAGGTATGTTCAGTAGTGTAGACTGTAGTCTACTACACCATGGTCTCTTTGTTGGGGGCTTTGCTGAAGGGATTTATGGACAGGGTCTGTTGCGTCGGTATGGTATGGGGGGGCAAGGGAATCTGCAGTCGCACTCTCTGGTCCGTCTTCTTCCACGTCTCGAACAGATGCATGTGGTAGCGCACAGAGACCTGAGGGACAAATAAGCATCATGTTTTAGAACAGTAGTATGTTATGTGACTAAAGTTCCATACGTATAGGTATATGCAGTTTAACCTGGTAAACCTGCTCAAGATGGCTGATAGACTCCTTTGCTATTGCCAGTGATGCCTGTGGTTTTTTTTTACTGGTGCGTCATGTTTAACATGTCAAAGGCTCCGGAAAACAGGTGTTAACTTTTCCTGCTACAGCTTTTCGATGCAGAGCAAAAATAACTTGCAAACTGTTCTGTACATACACTTAATATCTTCGCTTAAGCAATTATTTTTGCTTTCAAACCTGCCTCATTTAGTCCAGTTGAATTGTACAGTTGTTTCATTTCGGCTGGTGTGAATGCAGCAATCACACTCAGATGTGCACCAAAAGCAGACCAAAAAAGCTTCTCGCTACGCTTTCAAACTTAGTGCCGACTTAATTTGACGTTCGAGGGCTACTTGGGCCGAGATGGACGGAATTTCTGTCCTAGATGACAGAAGTTACAACAACAGCATTGTACCGGAAAATGGCAGACAATTAGTATCTACACAGGTGTTCTGTTTCCATCACTGCAGATCAGAGCCTACAGCCTATGTGCGTGTGTATGTCTAATGTATTTTATTTCCTAGCCCTCCTTTCCTCCCTCTTGTTGGGGTTGTCAGGCCCCAATTGCAAATAAGAATCTGTTTTTAATGACTTACCTGAAAAAATAGATTTGAAAAGTAATTTGTCCCAGGAGAACATGCTGATTGCCGTAGCATTGCCAATGCAAACAAAAGCCAGATGTTAGTGGGTTTAAGTGGGATATTTGGCCAGTGGGAAAAGGGGTATTAGTTCAGCTGAGCAAACTCCAGTCTCTGATGAAGACCATGTTGAAACTCTGAAAAAAGCTGATAAATTGACATTAAGCTAAGTTATTATTTTGTCAAATGGCAGTCAGTCTCGCACTTACATTTTTATTAGTGTTGGATATACAGTAACATCCAACAAATTATTTAACAGATTGATTTAAAGGGCTTATATTCGATATTCAGCACATTAATATAGAAGGAAACAAATATTTTCTATGTAAAAGATAGTGGAGTAATGGCATCCTAAGAACAAAGCGCCACTCCCTCTGCGTGCGTTGTAATCTGAGCTCTTTGCTTTGTTCTGATAGCCAATCCGGCCGAACGTGCGCATAAGTGTATGTGAGTGCCTTGTGCGTCCGTTCCAAACTCCGAAGGCGTCGTAATTTGATGAGTTGGGGTACATTCTATGAAAGCTGTGTGACGGCAATCCCAGACCACTTTTTTCTGATTATTGACCACAGCCCTTTAAAAAAATTATTGGAAAAGTAGCATCTCTAAAACCAAATTAAAATTACTTTGTCAGCTCTTTGTTGATGTTGTACCCATGGTTGGATAAAGATCATATGTACTGCACAGACCCTGAGCATACCATGGTCCAGAAGACGTATATAGTGAAGAGGGCCAGCGTGAGGACCAGCAGCCCCAGGGCCTCCATGGCATTGGCGTAGTACAGGTCCATTGCTCCCTGGACACACAGCCATCCTGATAGGCTGGCCAGCGGCGTGATGAACAGGAAGCACACTGCATCACCACACAGGGTCCTCCGCTGCTGCTGCACGGAGGGAGCACACAACCACTGGGAAGGGGTAGGGGGGTGGGGGAGCCCGGTTAGAAGCACATCAGAACAGCTCAATCTAAGGTAATTTTGTTCAGCACAGTATAAAATATGGATGGAAAAATTGTAGACTTAGGGGGGAGAAGTAAAGCATTTGGCCACCAGGTGGAGCTGAAGGATGGATCCTGTCAACTGTTGCATGCAGTTAGTAGTAGTATTGGTAACCCTAAAATATCTAGTACGACAATTCTATCACACTACTACTACTACTATTACTACTACTATTATCATATGCATTAATATAAATACATATGACAATTTTAAACTGTGTTCTATTTTAATGTTATATCAGACAAATGTGTAATTTCTTTAGTGTTTAATGACAGTTTACTTAGAATTATTCAGTCACTATCAAAGCCAACACAATCTAAAATATCGTATGTCTCCCTACCCCAAGCTGTGTGAGAGTGTCAAGATGTAGTGTGAGTGAGTGGGAGCTGGGGTGGAAGGGACATCGGTGTACTGGGTGGATTAGCCTTGGAACATTTATCACAAAACTCCCCATGTCAATTTGTTACTCTGTTCAATTCTTTACAAAAAACAACAATAAAGCCACTTTGAATTGCATTGTGTGATAGCAATGTCACATACAAACTGTACATTGCTAATGTAAAGGACTGAAACCTGTGTTTCTGTGCATGTGTGCGCATGTGTCCAGTGTTGCCTGACAGCAGGCTTATGGTGTTCACTATGTAGCTTAACCTGGTGGAGAACCTGGTGCTTAATCAGCTGATTACTGGCTGTGAGCACACATGGAACAGGAAGAGCAGGGAGACGGTGATGCCACTAATACACTGGCCTGCACTGTGCTCTGCAGAGCAACATGGGGGGGGAGAGAACACCTCCTAATCTGGCTCTCAGGCTAAGTGGCTTTAGGGGTGCAAAGGCTCCAGCTAACAGCAGCAGGTCCTCCAATGTGAAGGAAGCAACTCGCCAAAAGGCTCCAATAGTTCAATATTTTGGAGACTACGCTAATTTAGTTTTTTGAGAGTGAGATGAGATCCGAGGCGTGACACTGATACAAATCTTCTCATCTCACTCTTGGAAAGAAAGAGAAATAATGTCTACAAAGCTCTTCCTTTAAATGAATAAAAAGAAAGAGTTGAGTGCATACTTCAGTGAATATTGTACAAAACAACAACAATCATTAATGTATGGTAAATTGATTCATTTAAATGTTAGAAAACTGTCATCTGACTGTTACACAATTCAATTATGATTAATAATATATTAGTAGTGCTGTAAATTAACAGTTTATTGTTACACACATTATTTCCCTCATATACTATATTAGTATCGGGTAATGTTTAAAAAAAATTTGTAAACCTTTAAGAAACCATTTTTAAAGAAAACATCTATAAACATTACATAGATAGATGGACCAGATATTCCTAACACGTTGTTAAGGGTTACTAGTTGGTATGTAAAGCGTCTATAAACAGTGTCTGGATGATTATTATAAAGTTTCAATACATGACTGTAATACCTTGTTAAATAGTTAATAAATACTTTGTAAACCATGTAATAGTTATTATAAAGTGCATGGCTAACACCTCACAATTCTGGCCTTGACTTTCTGTCGTGCTTGTGCTTTTTTCGCCGCACAATATGTTTGGATTGCGGTGGCACTCGGATCGTGGCTGTGGCTGCTGTCGTGGTCCTGCTCTTATAATTAGGCTAGTCATAGTTCTGTTATCTTTAATCTTACTGTAATTGCCACGGTTCATCATGTCATTCCATTATACCCACTGTACCCAAGTTTTTCTTCGCTGAAATTTCTCTTGGAGGGAATTGTTGGGACCTGTAACTTTTAGACTGTGGTCTAGACCTACTCTATCTGTAACCTGTCCTGAGATGTCTGTAATGATGAAACACTATAAAGACAATTAAATGAACTTTAATTTGAGCAGAAATAGAATAAGCAACAGCAAATATACCGGTGCCTAATTCATGATTTTTTTATTATAAAGAGTGCCTCGTACCCAACTGTAGTAATGTACAGTTGGGGACAATGTCATTCTGTCAGTGAGGGCTTTTACATACATTCAGTCTATTTTAGTGGATTTAATGGACATCGCCTGTGAAACAAGCCAAAGAAGGCCGTCCTCCCAGAAACGTCTGTGTGGCAATAAAAGTATTATTGGAGTGCTGTCCAAATTACCTTTGTGTGTTTTATTGGACCATCTAACATATACTGTAGATATTTCTCAATGAGTATCATGCATTCCTTAAACAGTCAGTGGCCTGCAGCTGAATATGACAGACCCCCCCACCCCCTTTTTCATAGGTGGTAAAAAACATCAAATGTATTATGTCAAATGTATACATATATATATATATATATATATATATATATATATATATATATATATATATATATATATATATAAAATGTATACTGTATACCCAAAGCAAACTAGGGAGTCAACATAATGTTAAACCACATCAGTGTTTTTCAATCTGCTAAGGGGATTTTCTATATCTTAAAGGTCCCGTGGCATGAAAAATTCACTTGAGGTTTTTTAACATCAATATGCGTTCCTCCAGCCTTCCTATGGTCCCCCAGTGGCTAGAAATGGCGAGAAAGTGGCAGTTGGTCAAGGCCACCCCCCCAGCCTCCACACAGTGTGTTGAATGCTGTGTGTTGCGAGGACCTACCTCAGTAAGAGGTTTTGGCAGGCGCTCCAGTGCAAACTGGTGGTGGCAGAGTTCACAGTGGCTGCTGTTGGAGGCAGTGAGCCAGTGCTCCAGGCATGTGCGGTGCACCATGGCCAGGCTACCGCAGCACTCGCAGGGGGACAGCAGCTCCCCTGACGCTCTGCCTTCATGGCAGATCCTACAAAACGGCTCGTCGCTGCACAGACTGGAACACAGAGAGACAACAGTCATGTCAGAGGAGAGTTAGTCTATGTCGACCATGTTTCATTCACGGGATTGTTCCGGAGCCACTGAATGTTCCACGGTATGTCCCTCACCTTCCACTTTTTTTTTGCCGTTTCAAAATCTGGTCGATTTGGGAAACCCCCTACGAGCTAGAACTGACAATCACATTTTTCTATAAGATAAGGAGGAGGGAGGGGCAAGCTAGTCTTGTTTGGTTTGAAAGTACTTTGAACATCAACAAGAAGTAATGTCACCCAACATCGCTTAGAGCACCTTTAAAGAAAAATTAGTCTGCATGGAGGAGGGACTGGCTAGTCCACACAACATTCTGCAATGGGAGAAAAACGTGCTCTGGTTTATTAGCATTTCTTTAAGCCAATCACAATGGAGCTACGGTGCCTCTGCAAAATAGCCTCGGGAAAGACCTTGTTTTGGTGGAACATGTGTAAGTTCAAAGGTTGTTTTAGTCGTGCAACAGAAAACTCAAGCTAGCTGTCTTGGTTTACCCTGCAGAGATCTGAGGAGCAGTTAACCATAGTCTTCAGAGCAGTTAACCATAGTCTTCAGAAATCCACCGGAGGTTAGAACGCCAACAAAAAGAATGAAGAAGGTGAGGGACATTTGGCAGAATTTCTGGTGGCATTGGAGCAATCCTGGAAATGAACTGTTGTCGATATAAAGCAGAGCATTTACCTCACTATGAGACTATGAGACGCCTTGTGCTGCCCACTGTTTGTGGACATTGTAGCCACCTAGTGAGGGTTGTGTTATTAGTGTTTTTTGCTATTTGGGTTTAAGATTAGTCCCTTGAGCTTGCCGTAGTTTTTTTGGTTTGTTCAGTACTTGCAAGACAGCAGATGGAAGGAGCTGATCACGCTGAATCACCATTTCTTTTGATTAAGCTTTGAAAGATATATGGCTAAAGGTACATTTTGTAGTTTTTCTTGTATTCTTGTGTTATTTAGGTACTGTATGTAGTGACTAATGCTTATCTAATAATTAAAACTAGCCTATTGTTGTAGGTTGCTAGCTGCATAGAATTTGTGCAGACTATGTTTTGCTGCCAGCAGTTTGCTGTTATGGATTGTTTCCGTTCTCTGCATCACGCTGTGATTGTATTTTACCCTTGTGTTGTCTTCCTGTCAAAATCGAAAAACACTTTTGTTGACGCTTTTTATCAATGTTTTATCAAACTTTTTCTTACGTTTTTGTCCCTTTTTTTTCAACACTTTTGACGCTTTTTTTCAACTTTTGTCACATTTTTTGACGTTTTCAACACTACGTAACACTAACTTATTAACTTTAGTTTTACAGTTATTTTTGGAATTTATGGTCAATAAACCTCATTTATAGGAAATTAAACCTAACTTTTGAGTTAGAAAAAGAGAAATTAGGAATTATTTAGACTAAAATTAAAGGAATGTATGTTGATGGATGGACAGACTGTAATATGTCAACTTTTACTATTTCAAAACCACTTCCATTTTTTTTACAAATGCTATAAAATTGAATAAGATGCCCCAAAATTAATGACAGTAGAGATTTGTACTTTACAATTGGGTAGTTAAAAAGAACATTGATATAGGAAAACGGGTCAGTTTGATCTGAGGACAACATGAGGGTTAACATTTACAAATTGTAACATGTTCTGTGTTTTCAGTTTTGCAGCTGGTGGAACATGCAGTGGGCAGCACTGATAGATTAAAATAAAAATATTTGCCACAGTTAGGAGGGCCAGAGGGCGGGGGGGTTAGAGGCTTAATATTATGGGGACACTGGCCACCCCCCCAACCCCTCCAGAACTGCCACTGGACTCTTTGAATAACCTTAAGTTCATCTTCCAATCAAACAGCTGGACAGAAGAATTCTGATTTTAGTGTTACCTGTCAGGTATTGCTGCACATTCGTCAGTGGCCATGTCACATGTGTGATGGTGCGTTACTTCTTGTTTGCAACTGTTGAGTTGCTCCTCCAGCCCGTGTTCAGGCAGTACCTTGACCTCTCCCACAGGGCTGGGCACCCACGGGCCCAGGGGTACCTCTGATGTCATGTCTGCTATGTAAGGGGCCATTCACTCATGCCAGGAGCATCACATCTGTTAGCAGACAGAGACACACACAGATACGCTATACACACTGTTTCCTCCTTTTATCATAGCATTCATCATGCTCTCTGGCAACAGCCAACACTGCAGAGACTATTACATATTTACTGAATGGATGTGGAAAAATGTATATTTTACAAAAGTAAAGGGTTTTCAGGAGTCCCCAACAAAAATGGGGAAATCATTTCATAAATCACACAGATTAAAGGTTCAGTAGGTAACTTTTGTAAAAATGTATTTTTTACATATTTGTTAAAACTGTCACTATGTCCTGACAGTAGAATATGAGACAGATAATCTGTGAAAAAATCAAGCTCCTATGGCTCCTCCCTGTGCTCCTACTGCCATTTGGCAGAAATACACCTCTCCCGGTCAGAAACAGCCAATCAGAGCCAGGAGGACTGTCTTAGTAGTGTCAATCACTCTCGTGTACGCTGCTCATACCCCTCCCTCCCCCTCCCCCCTTCCCCCCGCACAGCGCGTACCGTGTTCAAGCTCAAGATTGCCCGTGTGCTGCAGCTGTGCTAATCACGGAGAAACAACTTTTCAGGAAAACTGCCAATTTGTCGAGTGACACCTGCTCAAAAAACAAAGACGGGCAAACAGAAGAAGACCAATGACGAAAAGCGAGCTAAAAAGAAAGAATTAAACCGAGCCCGAAATAAAACGAGGGTCAACATCGGAGCGGCTTTTCAGAGGTGGAGGGAGCTACGCCTCCTGAAAGGATTCAACACGGATTCAGAGCTAGCCACATTTCTGCTTGACATGTGCGTCACTGTGTCCACGTTCGGACGCGGATTGACTAACGTTCTATCAAAATATCTTTTAAAATACGAATATAAATAATCTATTGATGTTTAAAGTTAATTTAATGGTGTAAAACTATTGTGTGGCTTCTTACCTTTCTAACGGTATATGGTGTTAACTTGTTACTTTAGCTTTTACTTCACAAGAGCCACTTAAAGTACACTATCGCCGGTGAATCAGCGGTGCGCTACCCTTGGCCATAACCGGACACCGCTGGAGACAGACAGTTAAAGAAAGTCCCATCAATGCTGTCAAAACCACTGGATCTTACTTCTGTCCTTTCTGATACAATGCCATGCTTCAACAACTCTGAATTATGCAATAAGAGCTCCTTAATGTCCAGTTCAGTAAAAAATAGAGGAGGAAATTCCATCGCCCGAGCGTTCTTACGTCTTTTCCTCTTTCATATACTACTGAGACATCTAAATGTCCATGTACATGTAGGACATTTCATACATAGATTGTTAGATGGGGATGCATCAATTCGGTTAACATTTTGTTGATGATCGGAAATGTAAAGTACTGCGTAAAGACCAGAAAGTCCGTCAGGCTGAAGGTGTCCGGATATGGCCAATAGCAGCGAGTGGTGTCCGAACGTGGACACAGCTACGTATCCCTGGTGGATTTGTTTCATTTATTAATAACTAGCTACACAACTAAGCTAGCGATGGTTACAGTATCGCTGGTGATAGCGCAAATCTCATTTTACTCTGTAGCTTGTTGCTAGCTAAGTCTAACAGTTAGCTTGTTAGCTTGTAGCACGGCAGGAATGTTGTAGCTAACTCGTTCACCCTCCGTATAAGCCATATTGTTTCGATCCCTACATTTAGTAAGCCTAAATGTGTTTTTGTCGATCATAATTAAATGCAGCTATGGTGAAACTACTTTAATTGTGCGCTGTCCCTGCCCCTGTGTCTTCCCCCTCAGGATTGTAAATCAAATGTCTGACACACATTCTTTATGCTCCTCCAACAGGTCAGACATTGCCCCAGACACAGAGCCACGTGAAGGAATCGTCTTTCAGTCCAAATCAAGATGTTCAGTATTTCCTTGTGTGTACTTTACAAAAAAAGCTAATTTATTTTACCCATATGCAAAATAAAACCAAAGACATATTTCTAAGATGTTGTTATTCCTTGGCTTAGTGAGCTTCCTCAGTGATTCATCATTCCTACTGAAAGTTTAGTGTTTTAAATTGATCCAAAAGGTAATTCAGTAATATAAAGTGCTGCTTTTGTTCTCACAAATGAGAGATTACATAAACATTTTAATCCCTTTTTTATTGAAAAATATTTACAAAACTTTTAATAGAAATATTTTAAATAAGCAATTTTTTTACATAAAGTTTTAAAAGCACAGCACACAACAGCTATACCCTCCTCAGAATAAATCCCCTGTATTGTGTGGAAAGCATCGGTGGCCCTGCTTACTAGCCTGCGCGTTCACGGCAGGCTCGAGGAGCTGTGGAGGGGGGGCTGTAGCGCAGCAGAGAGCAAGGGGGAGGAGCCTGTAAGGTGTGCTTGTTCAAATGTTTAGGCTAAGTCCACGTTTCCTCAAAACTACCTACTACAGCTTTAAGTGAAAGAATATGTGATTTTTGGCTCATAGGTTTTAAACAATTTATGTGATAAAACATCTAAAAGCACAAATCCTATCAGATGGGGGAATCCAGGAGAAATCTTATCAAATGGGGGTCTGTGGTCTAATTTGTGTCAGTTTCGGGTTCTTGGGGTAGCAGACAGATTTGTAATTAGGATTTGACAGACTAGTGCAGAATGGGCTGATGGCTCAGCCGCCTGTGTTGCTCCAGAATCATTGTCCCCCGAAATAACTCACAGAAGGCCCTCAAACTAACCCAACTGTACTTTCTGCGTACTTTTACTTTTATACAAAAACATTGTATTACTGCATTTACTGACTGCTCTCATTGACATCACTTCAGTGAAAGCTCTTAAAACAAGCTGACAGACAAAGGTAACAACGCTCAGCCTAACAAAGTATTTCGATTTTACTGCCCGCAACGTTACGCTTTCTTTTTTGTCGTGGAGCACTGAGCACCTAAAGAGACAGCTCTTTTCCACAGGAGTTAGTGGAGAAAAAACAGACTCTAAAACAACTCCAAATTAATGCTCATGTTCATAGGCAAAGCTAGCCCTTTATAAGAAAACATTATTTCAGCTTGTTCAGCTGCCCCAAGTGTAAAATCAAGAAATATAAAACTATATATACTGTATATATAGTAATTTCTGGAAAATTCTTGAAAATAGAATGGAATGTTCTCACTGCATTGGCAAATGTCATCTATTTTTTAAGAAAATTTGTTTTTACAATGCAGATTTGAACTGTAAATGTACTTACCTGTCTAATGCAACAGTCAGGTGACTCCAGCTCATAACATTTGTACTAGAGTTTTTTCTCCCTTTTCACTTCAATAGTGTGTAGAGGGTCAACCTACAGCTCACCCTGTTTGAAATAAGCATGCATGATATCAAACTCGGTTCACGACAAGCTGGAGTTGTCCCCAAACACAGAAGCCCCAACAGTGACACACACAAACACAGCAGTGAACAGCTGCAGACAGCCTAGCACACATACAGTACAGCTCAGGACAGCTAAGCCAATAGGCTTCAAACAACACATGTACAAAAGTAACACATCCATTTCTAACAGTCTTACCAGCAGCTTGGTATCCACAAACACTGTGTGATGCTGTGTGCTCCCGTACAGTTCCCCTCTGTTTATCAGTCTGTGTGTGCAAGCTTCTGCCCTAAAGCAGATTAGCATGGCTGACAGACACACGGACGGCAAACGGCGGTGAGAATAGTGAGGGATTAGACGCAGGGGGAAAGTAAGGGCAGGCCCTTACTTTCCCCCTGCGTCTAAGCCAGACAAATGGAAATCCCATCAGAGTGAGTTACACCAAGCAGGAGCAGCACCTCACCAGGTCCCCCCTTAATCCTGTTAGGGGGCTCCGAGCCTTTCACTGGCCTCCCAGCTCCTATGGTAATGTTGGTGGGTGGAGGTTGGTGGAGGCTTTTGGAGGCTGAGGCCGCTGCCACAGATGGGAAGGACAGGACTGTTGGTGGTATTGTTGTTGTTGGGTTGAGAAAATAAACCCTATATAGTTATACTGTCCCATTTGAACTTATGTCCCAATCACCCTTAATTCCCCCCTACTTCAGTTGATCCACACTAGTCTTGTCCTGATGACGAAAACAGCCTGGAGCTAACAGATACACCTTCAACACACCTCCAACAGGGCAGTACCTCTGAAACTCTTCTTTAGTTTTTGTCTTAACCTCTCTGTTTCCCAAAATCCTAAAAAGCAGTCCTGGCTATCCCCAGCCAGTGTTACACTTCTCATATAATGCTGAATCCCACACACGTATGCAGTAAGGACTTTTACATCGACCAGGGTCTTTCCAGCACTGACAAAAATAAAATGTGTAATGCAGAATAACTGTTTTAATGTGAAAATATTTCAAAAACAGTGATTGTTAAAAGATAACTACCGTTTTGTTCAACCTTTTCAACATTTTCCTGTTTTTGTGTTTATGTGGGAACAACAATTTCTTTTTTATTTCTTTTTTATTTTTTTTACAATTTCTTTATTGACATTTTTAGAAAAGTAATAATACAAGGGTGTAACAAAAGACCATGTCATTTTAGGGAACAACAATCTTTGACATTGACTCAGTATTAAGCGAGATTGCTGCAGCGACAATACAAGCTACAATGTAAGTTAATTGTCCAGCTTGTATTTACGTTCACAAAAGTGCTCGTTTTGCCACTGACAGGCTCAGATTAATATTCTAAGTGTCTGACAACATTATGGAAAGGATTTCTAAGATGGTCGACCTTTCTGTTAAAGAGTAAGATCCTTTTTTTAAACGTAAAAACATCCGCAAAATTGCATTCGCTAAACCCACCAGACTCCATGTAAATAAACAGTAATTTTAACATCATGAAACAGACTTTATTTAAAGTCGACAGAAACAAAATAAAACTATGAAAAGACTTTTTGGGTCGTCTTTCCACTTTTACAACCATCACAACTCTAGCTTGGGTTGAAAAATGCTGAATGTTGAATATGCTGGCTCTATATATGCTTAAAGTATTGTTTTTATAAATGCAGTCTGGTCTCAAAGAGGTTTTAAAGGTCTATCTCTGAAGGGATCCTTTGCATAATGTTGTCAGACACTTAGACTAATAATCTGAGCCTGTCAGTTGCAAAACAAGCACTCTTGTGAAGGTAAATACAAGATGGACAATTGCCCCATAGACTTACATTGTGGCTTGTTTCGCCGCTGCCAACTGCAGCGATCTTGCTTAATACTGGACCAGTTTCAAAGATTGTTGTTCCCATCAGTCACTTAGACACAAAAACATAGGAAAATAGGGTCCAGGTTGAAAAAAACAGTAGTTACACTTTAAGACATATGCAACTTTAAATTGAAAATGATGATATACCAACAATTCCTACCAACAATGCGTATTTTAGATCAGAAAAACAACTAAACAGAGTAAAAAAATGCCCTTAAACTGTGGTAGCCACTGCCTTTGGATATTAAAATGTAAGATGTTTTGTTTTGTTTTTAACAAGAAACTAAAGAATTTTCTTTTTAATCTGGCTTTTAAATTGGACTGATGTTCATAAGTGTTAAAAATTGTTTTTTTTAAATACTTTTTTAATGCTGATGTTCATTTTATGCTGTGTCCAATGAGACATGTTATTGTCTCATTAGTGTAATTTTTAGTTTTTTCTTTTATTTCTCATTTTGTTTTTTTGTGATTTGTCTTTGTCCTATGAGCACTTTGGGCTGCATGCGTGCACAAAAGGTTCTATTACAATAAATCAAAGTTACAACATGTCTGTGTGGCGCCTGTGTTATAAAGGAAGCCCTTCCATTCATATTTATAGTCTGTTTTCCCCATTTTCTGCACACAAGCTCAGATAAAAGTCCTGCTGAAAAATAACTCCAATAAGCACTGGGTAGAAAGAGAAGGACTTTCTCTTTCTCTCCCTCCAGCTCTAATCCTGTCTCGTATTCAGTCCCAGGCTGCTACGCACAAAGCCCAGAGGGAATGCACATCATTGGGAATTCCTTTATGAGCAGACTGAGAGGGTGGATAATCGGGGGGACAGCAGCAGCACAGGGAGCCCCAGACTTACTGGGTAATATATATATATATATATATATATATATATATATATATATATATATATATATATATATATATATATATATATATACATATACAGTGAGAAAAAACAAGTATTTCAACTATTGAGCTATTTAGCAAGTTCTCCCACTTAGAAATCATGGAGGGGTCTGAAATTGTCATCGTAGGTGCATGTCCACTGTGAGAGACATAATCTAAAAAAAGAAATCCAGACATCACAATGTATGATTTTTTAACTATTTATTTGTATGATACAGCTGCAAATAAGTATTTGAACACCTGAGAAAATCAATGTTAATTTTGGTACAGTAGCCTTTGTTTGCAATTACAGAGGTCAAACGTTTCCTGTAGTTTTTCACCAGGTTTGCACACACTGCAGAAGGGATTTTGGCCCACTCCTCCACACAGATCTTCTCTAGATCAGTCAGGTTTCTGGGCTGTCGCTGAGAAACACGGAGTTTGAGCTCCCTCCAAAGATTCTCTATTGGGTTTAGATCTGGATACTGGCTAGGCCACGCCAGAACCTTGATATGCTTCTTACAGAGCCACTCCTTGTTATCCTGGCTGTGTGCTTCGGGTCATTGTCATGTTGGAAGACCCAGCCTCGACCCATCTTCAATGCTCTAACTGAGGGAAGGAGTTTGTTCCCCAAAATCTCGCAATACATGGCCCCGGTCATCCTCTCTTTAATACAGTGCAGTCGCCCTGTCCTATGTGCAGAAAAACACCCCCAAAGCATGATGCTACCACCCCCATGCTTCCCAGTAGGGATGGTGTTCTTGGAATGGTACTCATCATTCTTCTTCCTCCAAACACGGTTAGTGAAATTATGACCAAAAAGTTCAATTTTGGTGTAATCTGACCACATGACTTTCTCCCATGGCTCCTCTGGATCATCCAAATGGTCATTGGCAAACTTAAGATGGGCCTTGACATGTGCTGGTTTAAGCAGGGGAACCTTCCGTTCCGTGCATGATTTCAAACCATGACGTCTTAGTGTATTACCAACAGTAACCTTGGAAATGGTGGTCCCAATTCTTTTCAGGTCATTGACTAGCTCCTCCCGTGTAGTTCTGGGCTGATTTCTCACCTTTCTTAGGATCATTGAGACCCACACGAGGTGAGATCTTGCATTGAGTCCCAGTCCGAGGGAGATTGACAGTCATGTTTAGCTTCTTCCATTTTCTAATGATTGCTCCAACAGTGGACCTTTTTTCACCAAGCTGCTTGGCAAGTTCCTCGTAGCCCTTTCCAGCCTTGTGGAGGTGTACAATGTTGTCTCTAGTGTCTTTGGACAGCTCTTTGGTCTTGGCCATGTTAGTAGTTGGATTCCTACTGATTGTATAGGGTGGACAGGTGTCTTTATGCAGCTAACGACCTCAAACAGGTGCATCTAATTTAGGATAATAAATGAAGTAGAGGTGGACATTTTGAAGGCAGACTAACAGGTCTTTGAGGGTCCGAATTCTAGCTGATAGACAGGTGTTCAAATACTTATTTGCAGCTGTATCATATACAGTGCCTTGCGAAAGTATTCGTCCCCCTTGAACTTTTCAACCTTTCGACACATTTCAGGCTTCAAATATGAAGATATAACATTTTTATTTTTTGTGAAGAATCACCAACAAGTGGGACACAATTGTGAAGTGGAACGAAATCTATTGGATATTTTAAACTTTTTTAGCAAATAAAAAACTGAAAAGTGGTGCGTGCAAAATTATTCGGCCCCCTTGCGTTAATACTTGTAGAGCCATCTTTTGCTGCGATTACAGCTGCAAGTCACTTGGGGTATGTCTCTATCAGTTTTACACATCGAGAGACTGACGTTCTTGCCCATTCTTCCTTGCAAAACAGCTCGAGCTCAGTGAGGTTGGATGGAGAGCGTTTGTGAACAGCAGTTTTCAGCTCTTTCCACAGATTCTCGATTGGATTCAGGTCTGGACTTTGACTTGGACACCTGGATACGTTTATTTGTGAACCATTCCTTTGTGGATTTTGCTGTATGTTTGGGATCATTGTCTTGTTGGAAGATAAATCTCCGTCCCAGTTTCAGGTCTTTTGCAGACTCCAACAGGTTTTCATCCAGAATGGTCCTGTATTTGGCTGCATCCATCTTCCCCTCAATTTTAATCATCTTCCCTGTCCCTGCTGAAGAAAAGCAGGCCCAAACCATGATGCTGCCACCACCATGTTTGACAGTGGGGATGGTGTGTTGAGGGTGATGAGCTGTGCTGCTTTTACGCCAAACATATCGTTTTGCATTGTGGGCAAAAAGTTCGATTTTGGTTTCATCTGACCAGAGCACTTTCTTCCACATGTTTGGTGTGTCTCCCACGTGGCTTGTGGCAAACTTTAGACGAGACTTTTTATGGATATCTTTGAGAAATGGCTTTCTTCTTGTCACTCTTCCATAAAGGCCAGATTTGTGCAGTGTACGACTGATTGTTGTCCTATGGACAGACTCTCCCACCTCAGCTGTAGTTCTCTGCAGTTCATCCAGAGTGATCATAGGCCTCTTGGCTGCATCTCTGATCAGTCTTCTCCTTGTCTGAGCTGAAAGTTTAGAGGGACGGCCAGGTCTTAGTAGATTTGCAGTGGTCTGATACTCCTTCCATTTCAAAATGATCGCTTGCACAGTGCTCCTTGGGATGTTTAAAGCTTCGGAAATCTTTTTTGTATCCAAATCCGGCTTTAAACTTCTCCACAACAGTATTACGGACCTGCCTGGTGTGTTCCTTGGTCTTCATGATGCTCTCTGCGCTTTCAACAGAACCCTGAGACTATCACAGAGCAGGTGCATTTATACAGAGACTTGATCACACGCAGGTGGATTCTATTTATCACCATCAGTCATTTAGGACAACATTTGATCATTCAGAGATCCTCGCTGAACTTCTGGAGTGAGTTTGCTGCACTGAAAGTAAAGGGGCCGAATAATTTTGCACGCACCACTTGTCAGTTTTTTATTTGCTAAAAAAGTTTAAAATATCCAATAGATTTTGTTCCACTTCACAATTGTGTCCCACTTGTTGGTGATTCTTCACAAAAAATAAAATTTTATATCTTTATGTTTGAAGCCTGAAATGTGTCGAAAGGTTGAAAAGTTCAAGGGAGCCGAATACTTTCGCAAGGCACTGTAAATAAATAGTTAAAAAAATCATACATTATGATTTCTGGATTTCTTTTTTTAGATTATGTTTCTCACAGTGGACCTACAATGACAATTTCAGACCCCTCCGTGATTTCTAAGTGGGAGAACTTGCAAAATAGCAGGGTGTTCAAATACTTATTTTCCTCACTGTATATATTTCAATTTCAATTTCAATTTCAATTTCATTTCAATTTATTTATAGTATCAATTCACAACAAGAGTTATCTCAAGACACTTTACAGATAGAGTAGGTCTAGACCACACTCCAGAATTCACAAGGACCCAACAGTGTCCTCCAGAGCAAGCAACAGTGCGACAGTTATATACTATTCTTATATCATTCAAAAACATAACTATAACTATGATAACTATAAAAACACTGGAGAACAGTTATGTAAGCACATACTGTAATCTGACAACTACTGTCCTGTTTTTTTTTTAAAAATCAGCTGATCTCAGCTTGTATTCTGTCTACAATGGAGTGCAATGAAAATTTCTAAGTGACTCCAGACTTTTGACCGGTAGGGTATATGTGTGTACTCTCCTTTAATCACCCTGTGGAGAGGAGCCAGCAGAGATCACCAGACATCACAGGAGAAACTCGGCCTCAGCTGCTCTCCCCAGCGGGCAGAATGGACTGATAAACATCACTGTTTGGGGCAATGTTCAGATTTAGTTTGCCATGTAGACGGACGGACATGATACCAAAATGATCCTCAAAAGATGAGGAAATTGACTGCTGGATGGCTCTTTCTCTCAAGTACAAGGAAGGCTGCCAGGAGGCTTGAAGGGAGCTGCTGGAGTTTCAGGAGGGGAGCAGGGAGCTCCCTGACATTATGTCTGTGGGCAAAATGAAAATGATTGATACCTGATGATTGAGCGTAATGTAAAGCAGCCAGGTGTACATCAAGCGACCAATATCGATGAATCTTGATGGATTCTGAATTAAACCAACAGCTGTTTTCTGAATGAGTGTGCTTCATCAATGGTTTTGTTTTGAAGGAGGAATTTACTTTAGAAAAAAAGCATTTAGTGCTGGACTCGGTCGAGAAAAAGTAGAATATGTGGTGAATGAATAACATGTGAGGTAATGTAATGTAATGTAAAGTTTTACGATCTGTAGGTATGTTTTGTTTGAAGTATTGTACTTTGCTACATTTTAAAATCACATCTGTTACCAAGTCAAAAAAAGTAAACATAAAAGCTCTGTAACGTTGGCAAAATACAATGTAAAATGTAAATTCAAATATAGTTATTTTAAGATAATACAACTCAGCACTTTTTAGTGTATCTGTCAACAAACTAAAATGGACAGCAAAAGTATAAGTATAAAAAAGATATTAAAGAAATATATATAAAAGTATATCTCATTTTAAATAAGCTACTTTTAACTTTTACTTGAGAAGATTTTTATACAAGTCATTGTACTTGTAATTGTAAAGGTTAATCAAATTAATAGTACTTTTACTTAAGTAGAATATTTGTGTACTTCCCACCTCTAGGCTGTTGGCAGCACCTCTGGGCCACCCGATGTTGTGTCTGGGCTTTAGTCAAGGTCCATTTGCGATCAGCGGGCTCTTTAACCCCCTCCATTCGCGTTGTGTAAGATGGGACCGGGGCCCTCTCTAATCCTGCTTGGAGCGAGGGGCCACTCTCCAGTCTATCGATCCCTCGCTCCATCAGGTGCCAAATCAGCCATTAAAAGATGGTAATCCAGCATGTGGCTCAGTCTGAATCGATAGCAGACAAAAGCTCTGTCGGAGACTGTCTGGACATTTACTCCCACTCTGTAAGTGATGCTTTACCTGTACACCATCGTCATCATGGTACACTGTCAAAAAAGAGGTACAATACAAGTCAATTTTTGTTCCCTAAGGTACAAACTTAGCAAATGTTCCCTTAAAAGTACAAAAATGTATCTTGAAGGTACAATTATGCACCTTTAAGGTACATTTATGTACCTTCCATTGTACAGTGTGGACTTTCTGAGGTGTAAGACTACCTTAGTTGAGTCCAAGACAAGTCCAAGACCAGGACTAGTCGAGTCCAAGTCAAGACGGAGACAGTATCAAGACAATCATTTTGGGTTTCATTTTCCCTCCAATATTATTATCAACATAATAAAGACACCTGGACTCGGTCGAGACCAAAAGCCATATTGGGCAAGACCAGTGGCCGAGACAAGTCCGAGTCAAAATACTAGCGAGTCCGAGGCCATAGAAAAAAGGTCTTGAGTCCGAACTCGAGTCCAAGACCGGACTTGAGTACTACAACAGGTAAGGTACAAATAGGATCCTCTTATTCAAGATACAACAATGTACCTTTGAGGGTACCACCCCAATGACAAGCTTTTGTTCCTTAAAGGTACTGTTTTGTACTTTTTTTTTGACAGTGTAGAGATACTGCAACACATGCTCCTTGGAGATGCAAGTATCATTAATAGGAGTAAAAATAAGATGTTATATGATCCGTATGCTTTGAATACAGCCGTTTGAACGATGCAAGAGGGGGATACATGACCAGGGATATGATGCCCAGAAGGGGTATCGTTGTATTAACAGTTAAATGACTCAAACATAGTATTTTTTATTTTTTTATTTATTTTTTTACAACAAGTCCTCTAAACTATACAACAATATGAAACGGTCGCAGTTTGGTTTGGCACAAAAACTACTTACTTAAGTTTAGAAAAAGTGGTTTCAGTTAAAATCAGATGTTACTTCAATCAATCAATCAATCAATCAATCAATCAATCAATCAATCAATCAACATTTATTTATATAGCACTTTACAGTAACCAGCAGGTATCCAAAGTGCTTCACATCAGAAACCAAGAGTAAAGCAACATATCATGCAATAACAAGAATGAAACATGGAAAACGGTAAAATCTGAGAACGTTACATAGAAACAGGAGAGGGAAATTGTATACTAGGTACACGGTACTACTACCTCTACTAGGTATTAAAAGCCATTCTACAGAAATAAGTTTTGAGTTTGGACCTAAAAAGAGCTACATCTGTAATCTTCCGAATATCAGGGGGTAACTTGTTCCAGAGTCTCACAAAAGCCTGATCACCCCACCGTTTATGTAATTTGAAAACTGCAAGGACCCGCTGTACTCTAGCAGGGTTAAAATATCGGACCATAGTCCAATACTCCAGAGCCAGGCCATTTAAGGCCTTGAAAACAAATAATAAAATCTTAAAATCGATTCTAAAACGCACAGGGAGCAATTGTAGGGTGTAGAGAATGAGAGTGATGTGTGCTTGTCTAGATGTACAATATTTGTCAAAAAACGTGCAGCAGCAGCCTTTTGCACACTATAAAGATGTGAAATGGAGGTTTGATTCAAACCAACATAAAGAGCATTATAGTCATCAAACCTTGAACTAATAAAATCATGAATTGCCTTTTCTAGATCAAGCCATGAGAGAAAGATGGAAAAAAAGCTCATTCTAACAACATTGCTGATCTGCTTGTTAAATTTCAAGTTGCAATCAAAAGTAACCCCCAAATTTTTGACAGATGGCTTAAGGTATGAAGCCAGAGCTCCCAAACTCAAAGCTGGACCGCTTGGCTTGCCTAAAGTACTGAAGATGAAACAAGTTCTTTGTTGAAAGTTTGAGAAAGCCAACACTTAATACCATCAATACAAGTGTGACACTGTCATTCGGTTTCATAGGCAAATAAATTTGTAAATCATCTGTATAACAATGAAAAGACAGGTTGTGCTTTCCTATAATAGCACCTAAAGGTAACATATTAAAGGAAAACAGGATGTGGCCAAGAATTGAACCCTGGGGTACCACACAAGAGTGAGGAGCAGCTGACGAGTCACCAATCCTGACAGAGAAGTTCCTATTTGCCAAATAGGAGCTAAACCATTGAAGTACTGAGCCTTGGATGCCTACACAATGATCAAGGAGAGGAGGACTACATGGTTCATTGTATCAAACATCGCTGTGAGGTCCAAAAGCACATCTACATCTACAGACAAGGCAATATTTTTGTGTACTCTCAGCAGTACAGACTCAGTGCTGTACTTCACTTACAGTTACACCTACTCTGGCATTGCCAGACCTTCCTCCAGTTTCTGGCTTGTCCAAATAGCATTCTGGGATGGTAGAAAAACGTTCTCTGGTTTATTGGTATTTCTTTTAAACCAATCACAATAGACTTGGGCGGCGCAAATTGCCAGATGGAGCCTCGGGAAGGAACTTGTTTTGGTGGAACATGTGTACGTTCAAAAGTTGTTTTAGTCGTGCAACAGAAAACTCTGATTGGACAGATAGTCTAGCTAGCTGTCTGGATTTACCCTGCAGAGATCTGAAGAGCAGTTAACCATAGTCCTCAGTAACTGACATCCAGCAGAATCCAGCACAGGAACAATCCCGGAAGTGGAATGTCAAAGATATAGACTACATTGCACAGTACACATAGTACACAACTGCAGGTCTATCAATACAGTTCTTCTGTGTACTACAAATGTTGCTGAAGTTTTACCTGATAAAATTATTCAAAACTCACAGAAACTGTTTTCAATAGAGACATGTTTGCAGATATGCAGATAAGTTTTATTGTACAGCTCAATAAAATGTACAAGTCTTTGGCAATTAGACTCCATCGCTATACGAATATTTATGTATAGGGGCAGAGAATCAGACCCCCCAATGGAATCTAGACACCGGTGGTAGCTACAAAGGAGCCCGAAGACAAGACTGAAGGAGGCTCCGGACTGATCAGTTGGAGTAGATGACTGGAGATGGAAAGGGGAGTGGAGGGTTGCACTCTTTGCCTGAAATGCAATGAAAAAATATACATTTATTTAGATGAACTGATTTAGGAGAGTATCAATTAAAAGTTAGGTCTTCCTGAAAGAATTTACGCTGCGCTACATTAGTTTCGTTGTGAATGCCGTGCATCATCTTGTCAGGAAGATGTGTTCAGGAAAACAGAAAGATGCAGACCCTCCTCCAAAGCGCGCTGAAGGAGGGTCTGGCTGCTCCACACAGCATTCAAGGATGGGATGGTTTATTGTCATTTCTTTAAACCAATCAGAATCATCATGGGAGGTACTAAACACCGCATGGGCTCCGTGCAAAGTTGTTGTGCGAGAGAAGACTCAGATTGGTCAGATAGTCTAGCTAGCCATCTGTATTTACCCTGCAGAGATCTGAGGAGCAGTTAACAATAGTTCTCAGAAATCCACTGGATTTAAAATTCCAACACAAAGAAAGCAGAAGGTGACGGAAAATACATGCATTTGTCGGAATTTCTTGCAGCACCGGAGGACAGAAGTGGAATGCGAAGGATGTAGACTAGAAACATATGACTTGCACTTGGCAGTTTGAGAAAGATTCTGAATGCATCATTAAAGCTATAGTGCGTAGTTTCTCTCTTCCCCATGAGGAATTCTAAGTAATAACAACAAAACTGTCATTGCGTCCACATGATACAAGCCTTCTGTAAACACTTCCCCCCCTACACTTCTCCTTACACACATCCGCTAGTAGCCAAGGAGGATGCAGAGGATTAAAAAAACATGATGAATTCTTCAAAAGAGGTCATTATCTTCACTTGAGTTTCTGCGCATGACTGTCGCCACAATCTTCTGAACATAGCCATACTGAGAAATACAGAATATTGTGTATACAGAGTTGTGTGGAGCTGATAGTCTTAATTAGCTTTGTAGCAACTCATTTGGCAATGGCTTAACTGTAACGGACGTTACGCACTAAAGCTTCAAATGCCACCTGATGCTTTCTCATTTTTGCCTGCACCACAAGTGAGCGCCATAGAGTGGAGTACAGTAGGTTCTAAAAAGGGCAGATTTATCATCATCTGTGCACATGTGAAATTTACATGCCAGCATATTGGCTTGTGCATACAGTTTGCATAATCATCATCAATATCATCATCATCATCATCATCACATGAATCATTTCTGATGATGCGACCCAAATATCTCAATTTGTGGACTGCATGTATTGCTCCGTCTGTCATACAGAGTGAATCAAAACATTGTAAACGGGCAGAGCTCTGAGACCAAGACTGAGACGGGCCTTGGCCGGGACTGTTTGAAGTGAGGAAAGGGCTCACTGAGGGCTTTATCTGGGGACACGTCCATTTCATGCTAGCAGACCTTTCAAGGGTCTTTTTTTAAAACACAGATAAGAGGATTGGCAAGTGGTTGGAGAGGAGCAGTCACAACAAGCTCTGGAACAGAAAACCAGACACAGCACATCCTTCATTTCTTGCATTCTGGTGATGTTTTTATTCATCAATTTATGGTGCAAATATCTTTATTTATGTAAAGAAAATAATTATTCTTCTGGATTGTTCAAAACTTTCTGCATATTCAAAACATCACACATTACGGGATGTTTTTTTTAGGAATCAAGTAGTTCTGCTCAATATCTTTTGTGGAAATGAAGTTGATGGTGTGTGAAGCACACCTGTGGTGGTGGGGGGAGAGAGAGACAGCTGGCCATTACTTTCATCCTCAGTTGAGAAGATTTCTGACAGATCTAAAAAAGCGACATCATCATCATCTGTGGGGGTGGACTCTCCCTCATCCGTGTCATCATCAGACTCTGTGACAGGCTGATAAACTCTTCAAATGCTATAAAATTGAATAAGATACCCCAATGAAAGTAGAGACTTGCCAAAGAGCCTTGTGTGGAATCAATCATGTTATTTTGGGGAATTACAGTTGGGTAGTTAACCATTATGTAGTCTTCCCGTCAACCATGAATAAAATGCTCTCTGCTTCGTACCACCTGGTGGGACTTGCTCTGTATGTTTGACTGTGCAGTGCTGTGACTCCAAATGTTTCTTCAAATTTGTGTTTTTGTAACTAGATGCATGTTGTCGCCCCCGGCACAGAGTGTACAACAGACCTTAACCCTTCTGGTGTCCTCGGGTCAATTTGACCCATTTTCAAAAAGTTCCTATATCAGAAATTTGTGTTTCTTTCAACCACATTGTCACAAACAAAATAACGTGGATACTTCCATAAAACTATTTTACAAGAGAAATAATGGATCAGTTCATTACTTTCATTAAATTTGGATGTTTTAATCAATATTTAAACATTAATTTTTTTTTAATAATAGAAAGTAAAACAAAAAAAAAAGCCCAGAAAAAAGTGCCTACAACAAAAGTGTCAAAAAAGACGACCAAAACCAAGACCAAAATTTTTTTTACCCAAAAAGTTGCATGGTCGGCAGAAAGACAACACAAGGGTTAATATCGCCAACTTTACCTGACACAAACTCAAAATAGTGGCTTATTATATATGATATATTTCCAGCTAGAAAACATGCATCTCTCTCCTCCCTCCATGGTTGTTTACGTCTGTGTTGCTGCGTGGTATGTTACACGTGAACTGTCCTCATGCTGAAAATGTGACTCTCATACGTGACTCACTCCCCGAGACGCAAGAAGAGCAAAAATATATATTTTTACAAAGGAAAACAACAAAATGACTTGGATAAGTATCACTTTAATGTACTGGTTTGGAAATAATAACGCGTTAGATTACTCGTTACTGAAAAAGTGGTCAGATTAGAGTAACGCGTTACTAAATTAGCGTTACTGGCATCACTGATCCTGACACAAGCTTCTTGATGTCTTTTAGTATACAAAAGCATTCAATGTGTGTCATCCAGAAGTTAAAAGTGATTATGCCTTTCCATACGGGTCATCATTTAAAATATGCCTCTCCATTAAAGGAAGAGCCCGTTGGCTTTCATAACACTAATCTGTGAAGAATGCTCTATCAGCTGGCACTATCAGCAGCTCCTCCAGCAGAGGAAGGCTGATGTCTCTCCGGTTTAAAATGGATCCTCCAGGCCAGAGAGAGACGGGAGCATGCCAAGTGACTCATGTCAAGTGGACATCCTTATCTGTGAAAGATGGGGTGGCTTTCTCTCTCTCGCCATGGCTCCAGTGTTCTCTGGGCAGCCAGGCAGAGAGCAGGCTGAAGCCAGGGAGGGAAGATGCTCTGATTTCAGAAGAACCTTACGACTAAAAAATGAAAGGCAAAAGTTTCTAGGAAGCAGAGCCGGACCTATCCAATTTGGTGCCCTAGGCACGATTTTAACGTTTTTGTTCAACGTTTTAGGCATGTTTTTTTTACCTATTGCTTTTCTAACACTTTGGACTGCTGGTGCCCCTTGCATTTGCCTAAACTGCCTATGCCCCCCCTTTTTGACGCTTTATTCGTTGCTTTTTTCAGCGTTTTTGATGCTTTAAGGTTTTTGTCCCTTTTTTCAAATTAGTTTTGTATTTTTCTGACTTTGTTGTCACTTTGTTGATTTCTGTGACGCTTTAGCCAACGTTTTTATCGCTTTTTGAGGGTTTTGTTCCTTTTTTTCATAGTTTTGTCGCTTTTTTCAATAATCTTTCTTTACTCATTGGGACTTTTGGACCATAGCATTTGACTACTCTGCCTATGCACCGGGCCGGCCCTGTAGATTAGACAGGAGCGTGTAGTCCAGATCCGGTGGTTTAAGATGTCAGCGAGTGCAACAGGGTAGGACTTGAGGAGGAGGAAAGCCAACCCCCCCCCAAGGGCCGTCGGCCACCACAGGCCACCATGACGGAGTGGACTCTGCTCAAACGCCTTCTGGACGCCGTGCACCAACACTCCACCATGATCGGGCGCCTGTGGCTCACTGTCATGGTCATCTTCCGGCTGCTAATTGTTGCCGTGGCGACCGAAGACGTGTATGCCGACGAGCAGGAGATGTTTGTTTGCAACACGCTGCAGCCGGGCTGTTCCACCGTGTGCTACGATGCCTTTGCGCCCATCTCGCAGCCGCGCTTCTGGGTCTTTCACATCATCACCGTGTCCACGCCGTCGCTCTGCTTCATCATCTACACCTGGCACAACCTGTCCAAGCTGCCGCTCAGCTCCGCCCAGAGGCAGGGCCAGGGCCCCGTGGCTGGCCCGGGCCAGGGAGGCCCCGGTGGAGAGCAAGGGGACGAACGGGAGGTGTACGATCGGAGCTGCGACTCCGACAGCTGCTCCATCCGCTCCCATAAGCATCTAGGTAGGGGTGCAACGGTACAGCCATCTGGATCCATCCAGAGATACACAGTTAGGACTCTGCATCAAGAACCGGCTCCAATTTGGAATCGCTTCAAAAATTAAGATTACAACGTAACCTTTTTTTTATTGGAATTGCCATGGAACACAGTAAGCTTCGCTCTAGTGTGGTTTTATTTTATGTTGAAAAAGCCTGGTAAAGCTGTAAATCCCTATTGAATCAAAATAACATTTTCCTCATCTGTAAAATACTGTAAGTATCACCTGTTCCAACTCCAACCCTCAAAGAACCAGAATCCAGAATAGATAAGACCCAGAATAAAGGAAGATTTTAAATTGGAATAAGAATTGTTAAAATAAAAACGATCCAATATGATCGATGCCAAGTTAAACTATCGATACATACCGTCTGTAAGTTGTTCCTTTATTTTATCTTTATCTTATATACTATAGTTTGTTTTTTAATTTAAATGTCTTGAAGAGCTCGATCAGTTATAAAATTGTCAAATCATATTTTAGTTACTTTTTTGAGTTCTTATAAGTCACAAGCCCCTGAATTGAACTGAAACCTTTGCTTTTCAAGTTTCTGAAACATTTTCTGACATTTTCTACGACTGAATCAAAATCGTATTGTGACAGACTTTGTGAAATCAGCAAATATCGTATCATCTGCCAAAAAATCAATATAATATTGTATTGTGATAAGGCGTGTGATTTTACACCTCCTACATCTAGGTCACAGCCTGGCAGACGTGTTGCAGGGCATCACCGCCCAGAGTCTCCAGAGGGGAGACCCAAACAACATGGCGCCGGTGAGCCATGCCCGAGCCGGCCCCTTCAGGGAGCGGGGTGCACGAGGTCCTGGGACCTCTGGCGGGGTTCTGTCCAAATGCTATGTCTTCCACGTGTGCCTGCGGGCCGTCCTGGAGCTGGGCTTCGTCCTGGCCCAGTGGAAGCTGTTTGGCTTCTGGGTGCCTGTGCACTTCCTGTGCACATCGGCGCCCTGCAGTCAGCCGGTGGACTGCTACGTCTCCCGGCCCACGGAGAAGACGATCTTCCTGCTCTTCATGTTCTGCGTGGGCATTTTCTGCATCCTGCTCAATCTGCTGGAGCTCAACCACCTGGGCTGGAAGAAGATCCGGCAGGTGGTGCGGCTGAGGGAGAGGGGGGCGTCCTGGGGAGGGTGTCCCGGTATGAGGGGGGGATATGAAACCTTCCCTGCGGACAGCCCCTCTCCCACATGCTCCCTAGGCTTTAGGGGCGTGACCACCTCCCTGCCCACCCTGGGCCTGGTAGTGGGCCATCGGCCCGATTGGAGCTGCGCTGCGCCCGGGGACAACGGCCCAGGGAAACCCAAGACTCAGGACTCCCAGATGGGAGAGAGGCAGCCTCTGAAGAGTCAGAGAGCCGTCAGAGAGTCCAAACAGAGGAGCGCCGAGGTCTGGATATAGTTTAGACCGTGGGGATGCACGCCACAAAATACAATTACTCAGGTTTCTATAATTGAGTAGTTTTAAAAAAAAAAGTACTTTTACTTAAGTATGTTTAGTTTGAAGTATTTTAATACTTTGCTACATATTAAATCACATCAGTTATGGGGTCAAAACAAGGTAATAAAAAAGGTCTCTAACGTTGTTTTTCGCCATAGCTTTGGCAAAATAAACTAAAATGGAAAGTAGCTTTCAATTCAATTCAATTCAATTTTATTTATAGTATCAATTCATAACAAGAGTTATCTCGAGACACTTTACAGATAGAGCAGGTCTAGCACACTCCATAATTTACAAGGACCCAAAAGTTCTAGTTGTTCCCTCCAGAGCAAGCAATAGTGCGACAGTGGCGAGGAAAAACTCCCCTTTGGGAAGAAACCTGGAACAGACCCAGGCTCTTGGTAGGTCTATGAAGAGTGGCAATAACAGTTACAAAAAAATAGTAGTTTGTAGTAGTTCTTTGTAGTAGTTCATGGCATAGCAGGGCACTGTGTGGCATTACAAGGCACAGCAGGACATAGCAGGGCACTGCAGAACATAGCAGGATGTAACATGGCATCGCAGAACGTGTAGCGGGACCATGGCGACAGCCTCTACCATGATATTGGAGCCTCCCTGATCCAAGGAAACATGCTGGGAGAAAAAGAACATAAGGACTCCAGGGAATGACTTTCCAGAGCTAGGTTAGTAACAAGCATTTCTGGGACATGGATGCACACAAAATGGAAAGATAGAAAGATAGAGGAGAGAGGAGCTCAGTGTGTCAAAGGAAGTCCCCCAGCTGTCTAAAACTATTACAGCATAACTAAGAGAAACAGGGTAAAGAGAGGAGCCTGGTCGGGCTAGAACTCTCCCCTGCCGGATCGGTTTTATTATATTATTGATTATATGATAGATGAATCTGACAACTATGACGAGAAGCTGGAGACGCTGCGGATTAGGCGGACTCTGCGACTCCTCACTCCCTAACAATACTCAATTCAATTTGGGTGGCGGTGGGGTCCCTACTGGGACCTAAACCAGCAACCTTCCGGTTCCCAACCCAACTCCCAACGGACTGAGCTCCTCCCACCCAACCTTATCACTGTCACTGTGTCACGAGCCAAAGCATTCAGAGATTGTTGTAGCAACCAACGTAATAATAACTTAGATTAATATATTTAATTTCATGAAACCCACAGACACTTTACACAAGTAAAGTTACGGGGGGACAAGGGGAAAGAAAATAGAGGGCCAACACAAACACGGACTAAAAGGAACAACACGTCTGCGGGACATGATTTAATGTCAGCTAGTGGCGTACAATCACATCACAAAAGTTATTTTATGAATGAAATAGACATATTACATACCTGAGGGCTAATTGGGGGTCGGTTTTTAATCATTTACAGTCCTGTAACTGTCAAAAGCCAGACCTACGTTGACTTGGTTTTTACCCGTCATCTTCCCCTTTCCATTTTAGCTTTTAGTTTTTAGCTTAATTTCCTTCTTTTCTGTGATGGTCCTGCCCAGTATCAGCCATAACTACAACAGATAACTTCTGAAATAAAATGAAAGTAAAATTAGGCCTTTATAAAGACATATACTGCTTCCTTTTACCTGTCTCAACTGGCTGGATACACTTACACAGGCTTTTCCGGTGTTACAAAGAAATCTGTGATCCATCAGAATGTGTTACTGTAGCGCTGTTTACCTGCCAAAAATCATTTTGGGACTTCGTAAAAAAATGGGACACGGACAGATATATGGTTAGTCTCGTTTGCTGTTACAGGTCATTTATGATCATTATAAGAAATATAACAGTTTCAGAAACATTTAAAAGTTACATATAGTCACTTTTAGTAAAAGTTCATCAAGGTAATAGTACTTTTACTTAAATAGAATATGTTTGTACTCTGTCGAGACTGATTGATTGACATCTTCCTGAGTCTCTTGTAAGCTCTGTTGACCCTGTTAGGGCGGGATAAATGACAGCTTTATCATTCTTTTTGGTAGATTAAGACTTGAGACGTAATAAATTCTAAGCTCCAGCCCACCTTCCCTCTGAGCAGAGGTCTAATCAACCAGAAGAACTCAAATCACTTGTGTGGGTGTTCATAGGCTTTAAACGCCCCCCCCTGCGAAATGTAATAGTTATAATAAAAATTATGAACTTTTTCAATTTCAATTATGAACCACACTTAGAAATATTTTTTTTATCCAAGTACCTTAACATTTCTGGTAGAAAAAACAATACTGTGTGTACATACAAAGAGGCACACCACTGAATAACACCACTAATATAAAAGATGTGTAATATTTAAAGTTGTTTTGAAAAGCTGACTGAGTTGTTGGCTCAACAATGCCAAACGATGTAAAATATTGTGAGGTCTGAATTTATTTTCTAACTGAAATTATGAATAAGTATGGAAGACTTACAAATGCTTTGAGAAACATTGAGAAAAATGGATACATTTGAAACGAATTGTTTGAAAAATCCCAAATGCATTGCACTGTACTGCTGAAAAACTTATGAACTTCTGTACTGCTGAAAGTCGACATGTAAAATTGTCAGTTGGAAGCTTAACTGCATTACCTTGATAAGCTAAAAACAATAATACATTGCTAGAAAAGCTGGAAGATAAACTGAAATACTGTCAAAAGTTGAAGTTCAAATATATTGACAAAAAAGCTAAAAAGGCTAAAAGTATAAATACTTTCCATTATTATCATATCCATTGCATAGAAGAAACAAGCATGACCCTAAAGAGCTGAGAGGTGAATAGATTGCCTGAAAAGAAGGGGGCTATATATATATGGATGAAATCACAAATGACACTATGAGTGTACAAGAACAGTCTGTCACAATGAACAGAGTTACAGAGTGACAGTTCTGTGTGTAAACAATCAGTAATACACTTCTTTATATCCAGTGACCCCAGAGGGAAAAAAAAACCTTGTTTGGAAAATAGTTTAATCTTAAACATAACAATTAGTGGATCTCAGTCAGACAGTTAGTTCTATTACGTATTTCTGAATCTTCCCTCCTCGTGTCAAGTTTCTTGACCGGTCATTCTATCTTAGCTGAAAAAGGACACCTTGTCTCTTGGATAGGCTATGGTCTCGACCTGAGACCTGCTATGATAAACATCGTTCTAGGCAATTGTTTCTGTCAGGCTCCACGTCGTCTATTCTTCAAGGAAATGGTGTGGAGTCATAACAAACCCAGTTGTCTCCCATCAAGGAGAAACACACAGATGACAGATACAGAAGTCATATACTCTGAGAGGCATTGAGGATCTTATTATGAATAATTAATATGAAAATCATTGGTTAAATGTAATTGTCCCATTACAGTGTGTGTGTGTGTGTGTGTGACAATAGTGTCTGATAACATTATCAATCTCAAGATGTGACTTTGTCCGAAGACAGCAGTCTGTTGTTTTGGAGTAGGCTGCAGAAATCATAGGCTCCTGTTATCTAACGGTTTGTCAGTGCCATGGCTCAATATTTAAATGTAGCCCAGCGTAAATATTTTCAGGAAGACCTAACTCTTAATCAGTGCGCTCTCTCCTAAATCAAATCAGCTGTTATCCAAATAATTGTACATTTTATCATGCTATATATAATTTTTGCATATCAGCAAACTAGTCTCTCCTGAAACAACACATGCAAAATATTTTTCCAATACATGATGATTTAGGGGTGCCACCACACATCTGTTTTTGTTGGATAAAGTGGTAAACAGTGCTCAATGGTCGCCATGGAGATCTGAGGTAAACAACACTGCAGCTCAAGAAAACTAAGGTGATCTTTCTGTTGCTTGGTGTCGGAGAGTGATGAGGAGCCAGAGGAGGATACTAATACAGTCTGTCCACCATCTGAGGGCGAACCATCCCACAAGTGTAAGAAGACTGGAGCAAGTGTCAAGCGTAAGAAGACTGGAACAAACGTCTTCATTCCACATGATATCCTTAGCCGACCAAGTGTCGTGTCACTGGCTACAAGGTTGAAGATGTCACCAATGCAACAGGCTGCCTTCACGCGTGGCCTGGTTGCAGAGTCAGGCGGGGAATGTACACATCTCTCTGCATCTTACGCAACAGCTGACCGAGCAAGACGCCAAGTGCTGGAGACAATCAGTGAGGAACAGCACAAGCAGTGGACACCACCTCCATTGTGCACCCTACACTGGGACAGCAAGTTAACACCGATGCTCAGCAATGTGCGCCAGTTGGAGGAGCGTCTTACAGTGGTGGTTGGAGATGCAGAGCGGCTGAAACTGCTTGGTGTCCCAGCGTATACAAAGCAGACCAATGAGGCATGTGGAGTGATCATTGCCCGGTTGACATGCAAGTTGCTGCAGGACTGGTGCTGCACTGACCAGGTTGTCAACATGGCATTTGATACCACTGCGTCAAACACCGGCCATCTCACAGCAGCCTGCGTTGCCATACAGCTCACTCACTGGGCCGACCACTGCTTTGGTCTGGGTGCCGGCACCACATTGGTGAGGTCCTCCTGAACCAGGTTTTCACAGACCTGAAGGTGGAGTCATCACGCCGCCAGAGGTTACCTTGTTCACACATCTGAGAGATAAATGGAACCTGTTACCACAAGAATCCAGCAGCCAATGGTCCCGCTACATTCCTGGCAACACCGAGCAACCACTCCTGGGCAAGTTACGTGCTGAACTTGTCAGGTGCGCAAAAGAAGTGACTGACCACAAGCGAGGTGACTACCGTGAGTTTGTGCAGCTATGTCTTGTGTTTCTGGATGCAGATGGAGAAGAGCAGACTGCAGTGACCTTCCAACGACCGGGAGTGCTCCACAAGGCACGATGGATGGCCAAACTGCTCTATACTCTCAAGCTGGCTTTGATGGAGCAGCACATCGCGTTGCTTCCCCAGGGCACAATCACCACACGGCAGCAGGTGCCGAAGATTCGGGCATTTGCCATTTTCATTACACACATGCAAAGTGGTGGTTGACCTGTGAGAAAGCTGTAGATGCTGCCTGGAACGACCTGACACTCTACCACCACCTGCATGCAGGCATATAAGGCTGTAGATGAGGGCATTGCAGCATCAGCGATCAAGGCATTGGAGAGGCATCGCTGGTACCTGACAGGTGAGATGCTAACCCTGGCTCTCTTCAGCAGCAAGGTGCCCAATGATGACAAGCGTGCACTTGCCAGTGCAATCTTGGAGCACAAGCCCGTTGATCTCCCCATGCTCATCCCTGAGCAGCGCTCAGTGGAGCGGACTCTGGCACAGACTGAGCAATTGTTTGAAAGTTTAGTTAGTGTCAGCTCTTACCATTAGGCCCTGTTAGTTGCCAGTGAATTAGCCACTAGAGAGGGTTTGTTCTTTTAAGTGTGTCAGTATCGCTCCTTGTGTTTAACAATAAAGTCAATTAAACTTTATATGTGTGTCCGACATCCATCACTGCTGCACAAAATTCAGGGTAAGGCCACGTGAGGCCACCTCCATTCATTTTGTCTATAGGACAAATGAATGGATGGAGAATCTTGAAAGTTGAATTCTGAGAAATGCCCAAGTTGCCCAAAGGGCAAACATACATCTTTTACTTTGATAACCCTATAGAACATGTTACTGTATAAAAGTTCACTGTACTCAACATTTCCAGGTCAACCTTTTGGCAATTAGACTAAAAATTGCCCATTTTTTGAAATTTCACAAAAGTTCATGTGTTAGGTGGCACCCCTAAATCTCAATGGAATTCCTCAAAACTTTGCAAAAGTCATTTTTATGTTAATTGGAACAAAATGCAATGCCAGCCAAATTGATATTTTGAAATTAAAATTTCCCATTCAAATTTGATGCACCCTAATGGCCGCCCATATTCATTTGAGCCAGACTAGGCTATAGTCTATCGATGAAGTAGCTTATAGGCTACAGATGAAGAGCGGACAAGGGAAGAGAGGGGAAACTGAGCGCAGTGTTTCGTCTTAGGCTGTAATACATCCATGGTTTTGTGTTATCTAAAAGATGTTAAATTAAAACAATGGTTTGTATTTGCTGTTGTTGATTAAAGGGGGAAATCCTCTGACATAGTGACACAGCATTGTGTCTGCGTTATATCACTGGACACATCCAGACCACAGATACCTGGCAGCAAGCCACTCCTGAAAACATAATCTTTGGGTATATAGAGGCACACTACCCATGGGAGCACTACCAATAACCCTTAGGACAAACAGTCACGTCCTGAGATTGATATTGTTGTCAGACACTTTTAGCAACAATCTGAGCCTGTCAGAAGATAAAAACATGTTGGTGCATAAAATGCAAGAAAATACAATTGCCCCATTAGGTTACAAGCCGGCACGTCATTGCGATCCTGCTCATTACTGGACCAAATTCAACGAGTTTTTGAGTCTATTAAAAGCAAATGCATGATGAAATGGGGTAAAGGTTGAAAAAAGGTAGTTAACCTTTAAATATGTCAGTAGAATTCCAATACTAAGGAACTAAAGAAGTTCAATTGGGAATTTTACAGCAAGGAACTTTAGTGTGATCAAAAGAAGTCGTTTCTTTATTGGAATAAGGACAAAACATTAGATGAGGTCTAAAGCACGAAGAGTTGATCTATAATAACTTTTATTTAGGATTAGCCCTGTGTGTGTGTGTTGTTCTGTTCATGTTCAGATTACTGTCTGTAGTTGCAATTTGACTGTCTGGCAAAATTACTGCGTCATTCCTACTAATCAGTGACCATGTTTGTAAACCCAGCGGAGATCCCTTTAATCTGGGTAATCAGCTAACGACTGTCACCTGTCGTTAGCTTGTGGCACTGAGAGCGACCTGTGAAAAGAAGGCTCAGATAGCTTAAACTATGGGTGACATATTCAGTGAAATGACTTCATCGTGAGTGCCACAAGGCATTTGCGAACGCATTGATTTTCTTTTGCGGGGTGCAAATGTTCCACCAAAACAAGTCAGAGCCATCGTCGCTGTGGCTTTGCACCACCCAAGACAATTTTGATTGGTTTAAAGAAATGCAAGCAACCCAGAGTGTTTCTTCCCCCTGCTATCTAGGAACGTATGTGTGGTGTAGTAAGACCTTCCTCCACAGCGTGAAGACAGGTCTGGCAACGCGAGACTATCTGCATACAGATGGGAACAGCAGTTTGCCAAAGATGAAATATCACTGTTGATATACTGTAGATAGTGAAAAGGACGGGACCTAAAATTGAACCCTGTGGAACACCTTTTGTTACTGTTAAAACTCAGTATGGTAGCTTACCAATTTAACAGATGTTGTCTGTCAACACTGATTCCAAGTGATGAGATCTGGCTCCAGTTCATCACTAAGGTGTTGGATGGAGGTTGAGGTCTGTGCAGACCAGGCAAGCTTTTCCACATAAAACCTGGAGAGTGTTTTTATGGAGCTGGCTTGAAGCACTGAACTGCTCACACAAAGTTAGAAACACACTGTGATCTAAAATAACAATATGTGTTGTAACATTAAACTTTCCATCCATTGGAACTACAGGGAGCTTACAAACACAACAAAAATACACATTATTCTGGCCATACTGTATAATTCACAGATCAAGAAACACAATGTGAATGGTGGCTCAATATTTACTTGTCATTTATTTACGCAATATATTTATTCATATATTCATTTACAACATCTATAAAATACCGTTTGCATAAATTATGCTACTGGGAAAAAACACAGAACTGCGCAGCCAGTTTCATTTGCCCAGCATGTGGTTGTAAAATGAATAGTGAGGAGAAACGTGTGGGAACTGTAAAGGCAAACAGAGGTACAGTGCTGAGAGAAAGATCTTGTTTTAGTGTGTCAAAAGTCAGCCATTCATACTGTATGGTTAACTGCAAAAAGTATTTGTTTAAAACCTATTCAGTCTTAAACCTGTAAACAAAGTCAAACACTTTGGAAATGGATGGTTAATATGGACGGTTTCATGATGACTGCATAACAATGCAGTCTTCTTCCCTGCTGTTTTCTGGAGACTGAATGCAGGAATAAACTTCCGATGGACATTCCTTTCTGTGATGTGTGGTGTTGTAATGTATTGCAGATGGCACCTTGTGCTTAAAGCTCCTCATTATCCAACATTCAAAATAACAATCTTTAGCAAAAAATGTATCATGCAATATCTTGAACATCTAGGCAATTGCAAGCTAATAGTAAGTATCCAATACATTTTCTTTATTTTCTCGCTATTGTATAAAGTCTTTGTTGTTTTATTGGTCCACATACAAAAAAAGAATGTAGTCCATCAGGTACATTTTGGGACATACACCCTATATAAACTAAGGAGACATACACACACTTCTGGAGAGAAATAGGTGTTTTGTGGAATTTACAAGAATAATTTTGGGCACCATGAAAGCCAGTATTCACATAGTGGTTGAACAAATAAAGGCTGGCACTTAGAAGGGCAGCTAAAGATTGAGTTGGGGTGGGATTACCTGTGCTGTGATAACGCACTTGATACATTCAGTATAATGAACATAATGAACAACAGTATAATAATTTCATCAGTGCATCATGTCATACTCACCACTGTGATCTTTGTTTTGTTTTTAACAGAAATGCTGTTTTCATTCACTGATTATTAATCCCAATCATGTTATCAAGTTACTAACAAACAACATTTCCTGCAAATCTTTCAAACTAAGAGCTTACTAGGAACAGCATGTTATAAACACACTTTAAATACTATCTTTAAGGGCTCTGCTGGATTATGTCACAATCATATAGGTTTCTGTTACTCTTCTCTGTTGCAGCTGTGAAAAAAAGTCAAGAGTTGCTAAACTTACCCAGAATCTGGTAACACTTTATAATAAGGTACACAAAAAAGGGTAGTTACTGTTTGCGAAAGAGTAACAAGCAATTAGTTACCCTTTTTCAGAAGGGTATTTACCTTTACCTTTTCAACTAATCGGGTAACGACCCTTTTGAAAAAGGGTAACTAATCATTTGTTACCCTTCTGAAAAAGGGAAACTACCCTTATGAAAAAAGGTAACTACCATTCTGAAAAAGGGTAACTACTAGGGATGTCCCGATCAGCATTTTAGGCCTCCGATCCTTATCCGATCTTTTAACCTCAAATCCGATCCGATTTCGAGTCCCGATCCGATATTTTGCCTTTATTATTGAAATGGATCAAACTCAAATATATTTAGAGCAATTAACCCAACTTTTTATTAGACTAATATTTTATCAAAAAGCATTACTATTATTATTGTAAATCCCATGAAATGTTTATTCCCCACGCATTCAGCATCTCCGAAATGGCTTGTCTGACATGTTCTGCTGTATGAGCCCCGCGGGAACTGATGAGCATGCAGCACGGCACGCTTTAAATCCTAAGTTTCGGGATCAACCCAGTGCGCCGTGAGGCTCAGTAGGGACATCGGGGCAAACATCTGCGCTCCAAATATCCGTAGTGAAACTAACAACAACGCTGCGGTTCAACTTACTTTGTATCGTTTCTTTTACGCTGTACAGCTGTGGTACAGCTGTGGTATGGCTGTGTCGGCAATGTAGTGTCTCGATGGCAGAGCGTAGCGCGGGTCCAAAACTTCCAGAAGACGAGTTAGTCCGACATTCTCAACTACTGAGATGGGCTGGTTGTCAAGAGCAATAAATTCGACCAACCTTTCTGTGATCTTCTTTGCTCTATTATTTTGGTTGGAGTATTTGTCTCTCCTTATAACGTCCAGCGTGTGTTGCTTTGCTTCAGCAACCTTTCCATCTGCAGCTTTACAAAACGCTTCATACATATTGTCATGTTTTGTCCTCAAATGACGAATCAAGTTCGTGGTGTTTTGGTAGCTCTGCTGCTACCTCCTCTTGAAATCGCCATGTTGCAGACATTGCAAGTAGCTTTAGGACAGTCTTCACTCGCGAGAGTAAAATACTTCCACACTTCTGACATGCTTGCTTTGCACCGCCGCGGAGGTTTGTATTGCGCAACTACCGTCAACCGTAACTAGCGGGTACTTTACGGCAGTTGCCGTAAAGATCGGCGCGACTAGTCAGGTAATGTAGCCAGCTCCGATCACGGGAAAATAGGAAAAGATCGGGCCGATCCGATCTCGAGATCGGGACATCCCTAGTAACTACCCTTCTGAAAATGGGAAACTAATAATTCATTACTCTTTGTGTACCTTATTGTAAAGCTTTACCCAGAATCTAAAAGTAATTAGCTTCCGTCCACTGTTAGTGGGTCACGTGACATATTCTTTAAACAATGTAATCAGAATAAATGAATAAAAGAAAAGAGTATTTTGTTGACATGAGAAACTGAGAGCAGCAGAGCGGTGAGTAGGACCTGACCCTGTTGTAAGGATGGAATTAATGCGGTGGAAATGTACGTTATCCTGAATGTATCCAGACGTACTTTTGAGTTTGCATCAACATGCAATTAAAACAGGAGCGGATCACAACACAGGAGGGCTTCTTACTAAAATATCATTGAATTTATCTCTGGGGAGCTTATTCTCCGGAGTTCTTATGCTTTCTTGCCTCGCAGATTTCCTTGGATCAGGGTGGCACCATGGTTGCAGCTGCCGCCGTGGTCCTGCTCTATGCCCTGCTACACCCTACCACCCCCTGAACTGCTACAACTATTATTTCTAGTCACTGTTCCATTATCTTTATTGTGACTATAATTGACACTGTTCATCACACCCCACAACCGGCACCCTCAGACACCGCCTACCAGCAGCCTGGGTCTGTCCCAGGTTTTTTTGCCTGTAAAAAAGGAACTTTTTCCTCGCCACTGTCGCACTAAATGCTTGCTCTTGGATGAATTGTTGGAACTGTTGGGTCTTTGTAAATTATAGTGTGGTCTAGAACTGAGATAACTCTTGTTATGATTTGATACTATAAATAAAATTGAAATTAATTAAATTAATCTAAAAAACTGAAATAAAGTTTTGAAAAATACATCTGCAGATAAGGTAAATAAAAGATATAATTTACAGTCATTTGCCTCTAAATCAACTGTCAGGAGGAACGACTGCTGGTTTTCATCTTTTCTACATACTCCCAGTGTGATGGGAGTAAAAAACAAAACTGCAGGCCTTTATTTAACCTACAGCTTATCACTAGCCAATCAGAGAGCTGGAATGACCTTCACAAGACAACTAGATCATCTGCTTCCACGGACATCCTATTTTAGGTACATTTTCCCAATCTACATCACAAAAATTGAGATAGTGGATTCATAATACAGTAGTACAGTCCTAAGAACATCTGTGGTTATATAAATATAAGCATCTACCACTGTCACGTATACATGTGCATCAGTGATTCTAACCCGGTTGTGAACAACACAAAGTGCAACGCTGAAGTAAAGGAAAAGGTAAATATCGACAAACAAAAAAGGTGTGTGTCCATGAACACACATATGTGCTGGGTCGATTCTATAGCTTCAGTGAAAACAAAGACGTTTAAAAAAAGCACATTCATATGGTTGCAGTGTGCCAAGGCATTCATCCCTATCTGACACAGAGTGGGCTGTTCAGTCCTTACATTATGTCACAATAAGTCAGAGCATGTAAACAGTGAGAGAAAGAGAGAGAGAGAGAGAGAGGAAGTTCACTTAAGTTCCTCACTTCAGAGCGCAGCAGGCAAACAGGTAAAGTCAGTTTGGGATAGGAGAAAAGACTAGAACAGAAATATACAGAGTTACAGCACAAGACAGGCCGAACATGGGCAGAGTCTAACAGAGTATCCATTTACATCCCGTAATGTCTGCCATAGTCCCACTGGAATGTGAGGCTGTCAAACACCAACTGTGACTTTACACTAGCTCGGTGGGATCACTATCCGAGAGCTGTGGCTTGAAATGTTCACAAAATCATAACAAAGCATGTCTAAAATAAATAGTTTGTGTGGAAGAAAAAAATCTAACATGGACCAAATGTTGTATTTTGATATTTTTAAGGATAACTCTGGTTTATAACAACTTGGGTGTTATTTTTGTTACCTTGGCCATCATTTCAATTACATATCCAACACTTGCCCACACACCCAACAGAGACTAAGTAATATGCTCGCATTTCTTTTTGGAGTCATGTTTTTTGGCCACCTGATATTCACACTCCTCTGGTTTTGGTCTCCACCAGTCTGGATCAACAGAAGTACGTATCCAGGATAACTGCCTGGCATCCAGCGCAAGGCGGTGCATGGCGGTGCGTGCATGATTGGAAAGACTTACAAAGAAAATGTTTAGGACAATCTCAGTCAGCAGTTAACTTCAGGAGTACAACGTTATTATTACTGATAGAAATAACGGCCAAAACTACGACAACAAGAACAACTGGAATTTTCCTTGAACTTTGGCAAGAGGCCTTACAAAGAGTCATAAGTAAAAGCACAACTAGCTTTTAAAATACAAAACAAATGAAAATCAGTGGAATACACTTTAAGGGCTTTTTTTCTTAAAACATACAGGTAGTTCAAGCAATCGCTCTGATGGGGCTTGTGATGCAAACACAAGGCCTCTTATCTTTTGGGGGGATATGACAATGTAATGGGATGGAAACTATCCTGAAAAGCATATCATGTTCCTAATGTAACTATGATGTAGGGCTGGGCAATACATCAATATTATATCTTAAAGTATTGTATTTTCCTGGTTTAAAAGGCTGCATTAGAGTATGTCATTTTCTAAACTAGAATTACTAACTCTTGTGTTATTTGCCTTTACCCACTTATTGTCATTGAATTCACATTATTGGTGATTATCTATCAAAACTCTTATTGTGTTAGTATTTTGTCAACCCTACAATATTGCTGCGATATTGACATTGCTACATTTGGTCCAAAATATTGTGATATTGTGATTTTTTTCCCCCAAATCGCAGAGCTCTACTATGATGCAAATAAAAGCAAATCAGTGGTTTGTAGTGAGAAAAAGTTTAGCCAGATCAACTAGGTCAGCGTCATCTGAGGGGCTGACAGGATTGATTACAGAGTTTGACGACTTCTAGACATTTTTACCTTGGTCAGGACCCAAAGGACACAAAGATATCCAACCAGGCAGAGTGTCCCACTTAATGGCTTGGTTTTCAGTTGGCTTCAGGTTCATAAATATCATCAGAGAAAAAACTATGTAATCTGGGAAATTTCAACTTAAGTCAGTTTGGGACCAAACTACTACCTCTCTGGCGCGGTTTGAAAATCAGAGGATAGGACATGTTTTCCCAGCTTGGGGCTGAGCTGGCCCCCGTCCATGTTGCGTCCCGAGTCAGGCGGAGGCCAGAGGCCAAGAGGCTGAGTGGGGCGGTGCAGGCGTTTGGAGTCTGTGCAGGACTCCAGGTGCCGGCGTTCACTGAGGCAGAGGGACAATCACCTCCACGTAGTTGATGGGGAAGAAGCCCGACTCTCCGTGGATCATGCCCTCGTACCAGTTCTCGTCTATCTGGTTGGTGAGGATGATGATGTCGCCCTCCTTAAAGCCCAGCTCACCCTCGTTCTCCGGCTCAAAGTCGTAGAGCGAGCGGCAGCACGGCTGGTCTAACGCCTCGGACTCTGCAGCACAGGGAGACATTAATCGTTATTTCATTTCAGCACAGTGATGATGACAAATGGTTCCTTTAATACCTGGTATGTCACTGAAGTGTTAATGTATATATCAGGGGTGGGGAATTCCCCCCAAGCCAGGGAATTCATTCATTTTTATCATTTTCTGTTTCTACGGTACCGCTGACAGCGACTACATCATATTGGTTTCCAACAAAACAGAGAGAAAACAGAAAATGCAGAAAATACATGTCTTCTTTATAAATATATAATGGGGAAAGAAGAAGAATTTAGGAGAAAAAAATTAGGATATTCTATATATCTATATATATCTATATAATTATAAACTGACTGACTGACATGATGCGAATTCTTCTTAGTCTTTACAAATGTCTCATGATGTATGGTCTCTAGAAGTGTATTATTTAACTTTTGTTTAATCGCAATACTTCTAGAATCCCAATACAATACATATCCAATCAGAACCTATGTTTCATGAAAGAATCAAATCATATTGTCCCAGCCCTAGTATATACAGTATTTGCCGTCTTTCAATTACAATTAAAATGAAATTGCCAAACCACCTGCTGATGAAGACTGTGGAATGTGGTTAAAAGTCCAGAATACTGTAAGGGGGCCTTGACTGGATGGAGTTTGCTCAGTTGAAAATACTCAGTACTAGTACTGAACCATCTCCATGACAACCAGAGCCGACTCCATCTGCTAATGAAGATTGCGAGATGCGTTTAAAATCAAAAATCAAAAGCTAGTAGGTGGAGCTTGAGTTAGGAGAGATGTTTTTTAAAAGATTTGTTTTGCCATACCTATGACAACTGAGCCAACTCCAGCTACTAATGCAGACGGTGAAATACGTTTGAAAGTTCAGGAGAAAAATAGTAAGTGGACCTTGAGCGGATGATTTCCTTATTTGTCATAACTCAGTACTAATACTGAGACATGACAAATGAGAATACTCCATCTGCCAATGAAGACCCTGAGATGTGGTTAAGAGCTCTGGAAAATAATCATGGAAAAGATCATGAATGAACTTCACACCTTTTAATTGTTTGGTTTTAATGAGAGTCCCAATCCCAAAGACGCTCACATTTGAGCAGTTGAAACCAGCTGCATTATTATATTATTATTATTATTATATATAATATTTTTGCCTGACAATATAGGATTTATTCATCAGCAAATTGTTGTTGGTTTGTTGTCTGTAGATGAATCTTTTCAGGACGGATTTCCGCAGACGTGGATGCAGAGTCGGTGTGTGTTACTCACGGTGAGTGTTGCCATTGATAGCGGGGCTCTCGGGCCATGTCAGAAGAGAGGAGGTTATATGATCCGCTGGGTGACATGGAGAGACACATGGAGATGGCGTTGAGCACAAAACAACACAAAACAATGGGAACGATGGAGAAATCATCCCTAATGTGCCCTTTCATCTACCACTCCACACTGCATGACCACTGGTTGTGGCTGACTTTTACCAGAAGGGGGTGGCGATGTGTTTGTGGATGAATGTGGTCTAGAGAAAATGAAGGTAAGCACAACTATGAATTACATGATTGCACAAGATCCATTAGACTGGCCCATAAAAAGACCCACATATTGGCGTGTGGGGGTCGTTCAGTTTTTTTTTTAGTATGCTTATGGCCCGGGAAAAGAAACACTTTAAAGTCTGTTTAAATAACACCAATTAGCCTATATTTAGTAATATGATAGCCACATTACTTACTTTGACTGTTATTATCATTTTTTAGCGGTAACTGCTGCTGTAGCTTTTCACTTTTGTAAGAACAAACTGCTGGTGAGTCACATCTGTTTATGAAGCTGAAATCATTCATTGTCATTACAAAGCATACAGATGGCTCAAATAGCAGCAGACAAACAAAGGCCCTTTTCTGGATACTGGTGGTAGAACAAGAGAGATCAAGAAAGATCTAAAAGATGCCTTACACCTAAAGACTTTATAAAGGGATACCTACTTTTCCCATTGACTGGGGGGTGGATCTGGATATCTGTAAGGCATAACAGAAAAAAAACATAACTCAAAGCAAACAATGAGGATGGGGCTGACAGCGAACATTACAGGAAAAAAAGAAGCAAAGGTGAAATGAAGCCAGGGCTGTGTCAGCTGTACCGGTGGATCGGAGCGAGGAACGCAGGGACAAGCCGTTGTGCTGACTGTTGTCCAAAAGGTCCACGTTGCTCCTGATTGACTTTGGTTTGAACGCTCTCTTGGGCTGGCTGCTGGCTGTGGCTATCCTGGGGGGAGAGAGTAGGGTAAAAAAAAAAGTCTGTTCTTATATCTTAATATATATATCTTAAATGGTTATGTCTGTTTTATGTCTGAAAGCGTGTTAATTAAGGCACGCGCACACACACACACACACACACACAGTGCGTGTCTTTGTGGGGACCTGTCATTGACATAATGCATTCCCTAGCCCCTTACCCTAACCTTAACCATCACAGGTAAAGTAAACTAACCTTAACCCTTACCCTCACCCTCACCATGACCTAATTCTAACCCTAATCCTAAAACCAAGTCTTAACCCTCAAACAGCCCTTTTAAAGTTGTGGGGTCTTGCACTTTGGCCGCACAAAGCTGTCAGGGACCCCACAAGTATACTGAACTCCCGGCTTTTGGACCCTACGAATATAGTTAAACAATTACACACACACACACACACACACACACACACACACACACAGGACAGCAGGGTAAAAATACTATACTGCTATACTACTACTACTATATACTACTACTACTATACTTTTCTTATGTCTCCATTTAGAATTGTTATATTTGTTTTGTCTCTGAAAGCATGTTAATAGTGCTGCTGCCTGTCTTGGCCAGGGCTCGTTAAAACGTATCTTGTTGATGGCGTGGTCCTTGCTAGTTGTAACATGTAGGTTCAGTCGATGCCAGGAAGCTGTAGCAAGTACTCATTCAAGTGCATAGACAATACCTCCGGTAAAAACCTCCGTTAATCTACTGCTCACAGACACCACTGGCATCCACGCTTTCAATGTCACAGCCACTCTGAGTGAAATTACTTTTTCAGGGTGAGCCTGTGAGTCTCACACAGGGGGACAAAAGCTGAGAAGTAATTACCAGTGTGGCCTCCAGCCCCTCCCTCACCTCTGCTGTAGCTTCCCACTGAGCTCCTGCAGGATTGCACACGACTGCCTGTGGTAGTCTACGGCCGCCTCGATCAGCGCCGCCAGCTGGCTCACCTGCTCCACCTGTGGGCCGCACACACACACACACACACACACACACACAACACACACAAACACAACTCCTTAAGAAAAGTCATTACCCTTAATACTGTAGAATACTTAAATACTTGTAATGTATCATTATAATGGACAGAAAACTATCTAATAATGTAGTGATGCATCATTTCAATGGATACCTGCCGACCAATCACAAACAACTATACTGACTACATCTAAACTATTTTGATGTCTGTCACATGAATTTCTCACTTATTTGATATCAATATATCTACCCTTCATGGTACACAGCTAAACAGCTGGCTGATTTTGCCTGCTGCTGTGCAGTATCTCACAGTTCTGTATCTCATATTTTATATATATATATATATATATATATATATATATATATATTATTTCTAGGCATTCACATGTTTTGAGTTAGTAAGTTGACATGTTAAAAAAAAAATAAATATTTTTTTGGGCAATTTCAGCTTTTATTTTGATAAGACAGCTGAAGACATGAAAGGGGGAATGACATGCAGCAAAGGGCCGCAGGTCGGAGTCAAACCCCGGGCCCGCTGCGTGGAAGAGTAAACCTCTATATATGGGCATCCGCTCTACCAACTGAGCTATCCGGGTGCCCATCAATGATGTTTAATACTCCCTATTAGTCTATTATTCCTTCAGAAGATCTATGCTCTCTTACGTCGTTCTCCAGGAAGTTGAACATGCTCCTCTCGGCCAGCTCTCTGCTCTCGTCAAACTTCTCCACAGCCTGCCGGATCTCCTCGTCTGGGATCTTCCCCTGACGCTTCTTCTTATAGTCAAAGTCTAACCGCCGGCCCTCCAGCTTCTTCAGGTGGTGCTGCAAAACACAGACAGGAACATGTATCTTCATCCTGTGTAATGTATCATTCTTCTAATGTTTCGTTTGTATCTGAACTCACACAAACATAGTGTGCTAGTAAAATAAAAGGGCTGAGTACCTGAAAAAATCACTACATAAATAAAATGTATAATGTAATAAGGTATTTGTTTGTATGTTCTCTGTGAACTCAGAGAAGATTCATGAACACACAGGACCAGCTGTGAGTCAAGGGGCGGACTATACCGTTAGGCTAGGTAGGCAACGCCCGAGTCCCCCAACTGGAGCAGCGACAGTATGGATACTACTACTATTCTCACTCATAGACACCCTGAAATAACATACAGCATAAGAAATAACATAACATGGAGTCCCCTCCAGATGCATCTTTCATCATTGTTGACTGCCATCCAATCTGGCAAATGTAATTGAGCGCACTTAGTGGTTATACAAAACATATGATCACAAAAAATGTAGTTTTAGAGACTGTAAACTGTGAGTATAAACTGTCCAGATGTATATGAAGTAGTTAAAAGTAGCTCCATCTTGAAAGGACTTTAAATACATCTGATTTTGATGATGTTAGTGGAGTTGTTTTTTTAAGATTATTTTTAGGGCATTTGTGCCTTTAATTCCACAGTACAGATGAAGACATGAAAGGGGAGAGAGAGTGAGAGAGAGAGAAGGGCTGCAGGTCGGAGTTGAACGCGCAGCCGCTGTGTCGCTGTATATATGTGCGCCCGCTCAACTGACCTAACCCGGCCACATGTTAGGAGTTTCTAAATCTTTTGTACTTTGACTTGATTGTTTTTTGTTTGTTTAACAGCAGGGCTTTTACTTTTCACTGAGTATTTTTTTTAGTGTAGTATTAATGGTTGGATCTGCAAACCTAAGATACACTACATGATGAAATGAAGTTAACGTTCAAGGCGACACTGGCAGACTACTGCTCTTGGCACATCCTGGAAGTGTTGTCACATTTCCCATGTGTCCCACAGTGCAGTTTGTGTACCCTGCCAATCACACATTTAAAAATGGCACACCGGTTGCGTTTCACCTAGTATGAGTTCAGTTACCAGGACAACGTACCGTGATCTCTTTCAGGTCCTTGTCCTGTAGAGTCTGCAGCGGGTCAATAAAGTTTTGTTTGACACTTATGTCCAGAGAGTCCTTCACGTCTGCCATCTGCCGCATGGCCTCGCCCACGTCCACCAGAGCACAGCCTACAGGACGCAGAGACAAAGCACATCTTTTCAGTGAACCTGTGCTCGTCTCAGCAGGGCACTATGACACAGAAATCATTTGGAAACATGCCCCATGTCTTAGTTCCAGCCTGACAGGTTTGTGATAGGATTGGTTTTTTTAAATACTACCTTTTGAAATCCTACAAATATCAAAGTCTCAAATTGTCAGTAGAGAAATATCACATTCACCCTATTTGAAGCTGGTGTGGGTTGGAGGCAAAAAACTCCAGGATTTGGTGTAAAGCACATGTGTCAAACTCAAGGCCCGGGGGCCAAACTGCAAACCCAAACTCGCAGATTGCAATCCGGCCCACACTCAAATTTACATTTCCGATAAATTATGGCGCACTATTTATCGATCACTATTTATCATAATTTATCATACCAACAGGATGGGAAAGTTTTTCAGACTCCAAGACAGTTTGCATATTCAAACCTGTGAAACAGGTGTGAGCCTTTAAAAAATGTAATCATAATGATTGTTTGCTTGACTAAACTCTATGATGGCTAGGGAAAATTTTTTCTGACTTTTTTAGGGCTTTATGTGGACCAAACTGTAAGTGAGAAAGGTATTTGAGATATACAACAATACAGTCAAAGCTATTTGACTTTTTCAACTAAATAAAAGCATGTCAACAAACTCTACATGTCTGGTCCTTGATATGATTCTCATTTGCCAGTGTGGCCCTTATTGAAACAGAGTTTGACATCCCTGATGTAGAGAAACCTTTTTCCGCAGCTCTCCCCTGCCTGTCGCACAGGCAATGCGCAGGACAGCCAATAGGAGGATTATTTTCTAGATGAATGGATTAGTTGTTCTTTAAATTGTCAAAAAGAAAATGTGGATCAGTGCTTCCCAAAGCCCAAGATGACGTACTCAAAGATATTCAGTTTACTGTCACAGAGGAGAGAAGAAACTAGAAAACATTCACATTTAGGAAGCTGTAATCAGAGAAGTTTAACTTTTTTTCCCTACAAAATGAATGTCAAACCGAGAAATTGATTAATCAAAATAGTTGTTGATTAATTAAATAGTTGAGAACTAATGGTTGATTCATCTTTGCAGCTCTAATTCCGAGCAAGAGGAGGTGCAGAAGTCTGGTTTCCTAGAGATGGTCCGATACCATTTTAAGCTTCCCGATACCAATTCTGATACCTGCACTTGCGTATCGGCCGATACCGAGTACTGATCCAATACCAGTGTGTCATATATAGTAACAACTGTATACTACTATCCCTGTATGGATGTGATCTGAATTCTATTTTTGTTCTAAGATCCCATGGCATGAAAATGTCACTTTATGAGATTTTTTAACATGAATATGCGTTCCCCCAGCCTGCCTATGGTCCCCCATTGGCTAGAAATGGAGATAGGTGTAAACCAAGCCCTGGGTATCCTGCTCTGCCTTTGAGAAAATGAAAGCTCAGATGGGCCGATCTGGAATCTTTACCGTACCTCCCCTTTCTTTGCTTTACCCACCCAGAGAATTTGGCCCACCCATGAGAGAGAGACATCATGGCTTTCAAACGAACAAAGTGGCAGTTGGTCAAGACCACACCCCCAGCCTCCACCTTGCCCCACCCCTCTCTCCTCCTCAATAGCTCCAGACTCAGAAATGGCACATCCTAAGCTTGGAAAAGCTAATCTTGGAAAGCTCATTGTGGGACTGGTTCTAGTGGCTGTAATTCTGCACCAAGGCTGAATTTTGGGAAAGAGACTTCAGATACAGTATTAGGGGACTACTAAGGTCTATATAAAAGAGACTTCAGATACAGTATATAAAGTCTATATAAAAGGGGGGGACCACTAAAGTCTATATAAAAGAGACTTTTGATACAGATACCAGTATATAAAAGAGGATATAGTACCACTAAAGGTTTTGATACTATATAAATAAAAGAGACTTCTAATATGGTATTAGGAGACCAGTAGGGCCAAATAAAAGCATCCAAAGAGCACCATGTCATGGGATCTTTAAACTCTCAAACAATGAATGCCACAGAACTTTCATTTATTATCCAGTTTGACAGTCAGTTATAAAAAGAAAATAAATAAACTAAATAAACTACTTTTTTAACATAGTTTTTTGGTAGGGCATTAATTACAATATGCTGAAAGATTAGTATGGAAGTTTTGCCCGACTACTCCTAAAATAAACTGCTTTCCACAGCTTTAATCACTTACGCTGTAAGTTGTCACATATTTAAATAGTTCAGAACTCTCAAATGTGCATTGGGGGATTTACATGAACCCATGGTTACACCCCAAACTTACATGATACAAAACGGTGTGTAATACTGGATTTAGCGAGTATTATTCAGTGACAGGAGATTATAAAAAAATTTACTCTAAACACCATAATTCATGTCTGCAAGGGACATACTGGTGCCTATCTGTGGGCAGCAGCTACATCAAGGGTGGGGGGTACGGTGCCTTGCTCAAGAGGTGCCCAGGAGGTGAAGTGGCATCTCTCCAGCTAAGTCCATTTTTGGTCCAAATGGGGACTTGAACCAGCAACACTCAACTCCCTGGAATACTGAGAATGGGCATCCCTGGCCACTATCAAAGACAGAGTCCTCTCCCAGGTCCTGGCCGTAGCGCAGCATGCAGTCTCCCAGCAGGCCTTCGGTCTGAGGGTAGCCCGTGGTCTTCACCTGCCCTCGGATCTTAGACACCGTATTCAGCATGTTCAGTTTGGCTCGAGAGGCTGCACAGGAAAACAATCAACACACCACACACTGGATTCATTTTGCCAGACAGTGTTGTGGTGGTAGATACAGCACAGCAGCACATTCTTCAACAGAATAAGACAGGATGCGTCTTTTTGTTTTGTTTTCATACCTGGGTTAGGCTGGAGGTATTCTGTTGTTTTGGACAAGAGGTCAAACACCGACTTGTTGGTCACCTCAATTTTCTATTGGGAGCAAGATAGAATATTAAAAGAGACAAGATATTGGAGTTATGTGTAAATATATTCTGGTTCTATAGGATATTTCTAACATTATTCAGTTAATGATTCAGTTGTCCAAGCTGGGCTCATGGTTGAATATTACAATGTTTTACAAACTGTGAAAGATGATACTTATGACTGCTAATAAAAAAAACAAAACCAAAACAAAAAAACATCCAAAGTGAGACGACCAGGGCCTGAAATTAACACCCCACCGCCCGCTAAATGCGGGTGAATTTAGCAATTGGCGGATAACACTTTCAATCTACCTGCCAATGAGATGATTGATAAGGTTGTTTTTTTTTGCAACTGTTGTTCTTTTTACTTTTCAACAAAGTCCACCATTTCGTTGGATTTTAGCTAAAAATATGGCAAGCATTTTACTAAAGAGGCTGTGACTGTCGTGTGTATGGCTCAGAGAAAGCAAAGTCAAATCCTTTTGCAATCGAGACTAAAAAACAATTAGAAGCAATTAAGAACCACGAGTCATCAAAATGCCACCTACACACGAAGTTGTACACTACCAAAGACTGCGCTTCCGGAGGAGACCGCTGCGGTCAAGGCACTCACGTCCATGAAAGCAGCGCAGTTGGAGGGGATGTGACTGCTGTTTTGGAACGTTCATGTGATTCCTGTTTTTCCTGGCAGTTGGTCATACCCCCAGCCGCCCCCCCCCTCCTCAAAAGTTACAAACTCAGAAATGGCACATACTAAGGAAAGCTCATTGTGGGACTGGCTCTAGGCTGAATTTTGGTAAAGAGACTTCATAAACAGTATTAGGAGATCACTAAGGTCTATATAAAAGCATCCAAAGAGCACCATGTCATGGGACCTTTAACGGGAATATATAAAATATATATATATATATATTAGATATTAAAATGTACTCAGTTCTGCATTTCTGCTGCTTTAACTATTCTCCTACAGTACAACCAATTGCTTGTTGGATTTAAAAACAAATAACAGGAAATCATTTCCAACCATTTCTTTATTGAACTAATTGAACATTGAATTGAATATAAAGAGCAGCACTAAAAAAGAATGACAATTACATTTTAAAGTGCAGTATTCTGCTGATATTTTCTTTCAACTAACAACAAATCTCTGAGTGTCTTTAGCTATGTGTCACAGCCTTTTGCAATGTGGTTGATGTATTGCAAAAAAACGAAACATATTGTGCAGCCCTATTAGGAGCTCATTTCTCCTGCCTGTACTATATAAAAAATAACCTCGCACTTTGCATCCACCATGAGAGCATGTCTGCTCTGAACTCACCCTCTCCATCTCCATGAAGTCTTCATCCAGCTTGGTCCCCTCGGCACCGCTGATCTTTTCACTGAGTAGCTGCACACGGAGCACAGAGAGCATAATGGAGGACTGAGAAATACAAGTTGTTATAATTTTTGGAACCGGAGCCATGATAGCAGGCAACAGAACCGGCTTCAGCAGCCTCTACGGACCATAACAGCAGAGGCAAAGAGACTGAAGAGGACACAGAGGACGCATGGAAGAGAAAAGGAAGGAGTGACCGGGCAAGAGAAAATCTCAGACGGGCTTTTAGCCGTTGGCGGGAGATTTGCGAAATAAAAGGCTGCAATTCAGCTGGCTATGTTGCTGTTTGACGAGTCGGTAATAGCTATGTCTTGTACTTGGTCATCACTTGTAAAACAGGCTGTCCAATGTTTAAAACCTTGCATTGTGCATTCATATCTTTAAAGAAATCTTGCACTTGCAGAATCATTGGTTTAAAAAACTAATTTATTGTGAAATACCATTGAAACGTTACTTTAGATCACCCATAGTTTCACTGTGTCATTGTTCATACAATCATTAAATATTGTAGTACAAAATAGGTGATACATAGTTCATTATGGTACTAGATGAAAATAACATCCATCTTCAGCCGCTTATCCAGTATCGGGTTGCAGGGGCATCAGCTCCAGTAGGGGACCCCAAACTTCCCTTTCCTGAGCCACATCAACCAGCTCCCGAGGCGTTCCCAGGCCAGGTTGGAGATATAATCTCTCCACCTAGTCCTGGGTCTTCCCCGAGGCCTTCTCCCAGCTGGACGTGCCTGGAACACCTCCCTAGGGAGGCGCCCAGGAGGCATCCTTACCAGATGCCCGAACCACCTCAACTGGCTCCTTTCGACGCCAAGGAGCAGCGGCTCTACTCCGAGCTCCTCTCGGATGACTGAGCTTCTCTCACCCTATCTCTAAGGGAGACGCCAGCCACCCTCCTCAGGAAACCCATTTCAGCCGCTTGTACCCTGGATCTTGTTCTTTATAATATTATAATAATTCTTAACAGTCTTACAGTAAAGGTGGTACACGGGACCACAGAAACAGGGTCTCATAAACAGTAGTACATTACAGTAAAGAATGATGATGAAATACTACATCCAAAGATAATGTAGTCTAATTGGTTCATGCTTCATGCTACTTGCCAACAATATAGCTCGGTATCTTGAAACTTTCATGATCTAAACATGGCATAACAGTTACTCATTTTGAGCAGTTGTATCAATTGATAGTTAGATCCCTGTAATGAAATTAATAGACAATCATTTGAAATGTAATGTGTGAATTGCTTATTGAAGTAGAAGTACTTTGATGTTAAGTTGTGTCACATTGAACAGGGGATTTTGGTCAAATGAACAAATGATCTTAGATTTATGTGCATTGTATCCAAGCAACTGAAACAAGTGTTTTGAAAAAATGTGCATTTTGATCATTGGTTGGGATTTTTGAAAAATGACGTCAAGTTTCTGAAATTAGTGCCAAAGTGATTGTAAAAAACTGTAAGTTGACGATGTGAAGGGATTCTGTGGCCTCATATATGTTGTATAATGTAGCCATATCTCAGTACAACTATGATCTTGTCCCGGCACTTGCCTTATCAGGATTTAGATGACGTCATCATCGTCCCAATCTGTCTCTGCTGTTGAGCTTGAGTTCAACTGAGCTGTACCATATCATGAAAAGCACATGCTGGATGTGAATGGATGTGGAAATCCACCCCCCCAACTAATGACTAATACTGGCATAGATCCAGATTCAGTTTGAATTGAATTTTAACTGTAGTCCAAACTTTTAGCAGTAGTTCTACAGTAGTTACCTTGGGGGAATTATTTTGTATTAATATGGTACATCTCTGTTTAATGTAAAAAAATGTTTTCAACTTTCAGTGATCCAAAATGAAAAGCTGCGGAATTCAGCTTTAGCGTTGGAAGGAGATGTGTTAACATTGGGAGTGTTATTTAATTTTTTTTTTACATCTGGGAAAATGATTGGTTCAGTTAATAAACTGATATTAATACAGCCACAGTCAACACTTGTGCCTTAACAGCAGCGATACTACTGACCCTGCGTGGTTTAAAAAGGTGTGTCAAACAGAGGACTGGGACTTTGACACCATTCCCCGGCAGATTTTAAAAGGATTAAAATTCTGTGTGCACAAATAGTGGACTAATGCTGAAAGATTTAGGGCAGTTGGCCAGTTAGGAAGAAAACTCAGATTGCAGGTCAGTCACTGACTGAAAAAAACCCTTATCCCTTTCCCAGTTCAGTAGTTCTTATAATTATGTGTTGCAATTTACTTTCTGACTAGTCTCACATTGCCAGACCTTCCTACACAGCGCTGCAAAAGAGGGTCTGGCTAGTCCACACATCATTTTGGGATGGGAGAAAAATGTGCTCTGGTTTATTAGAATTTCTTTATACCCATCATAGTTGTCTTGGGCGGTGTCAAGCGCCGGACGGAGCAACGGTGCCTCTGCAAAAATACCTCGGGAAGGAACTTGTTTTGTGGAACGTGTACGTTCAGAAGTTGTTTTAATCGTTAAACAGAAAACTACAGATTAGACAGATAGTCTCGCTAGCTGTCTGGATTTGCCAGATTAATTCATCTGAGGAGCAGTTAACCATAGTCTTCATAAATCCACCCAAGTTTAGAACACCAACACAAAGAAAGAGGAAGGTGATAGGACATCCTGAAAATTTCCAGCCAGCAATAAAACTTTGTTGATATAAACTACTTTCTGATTAACCCACATTCATGTCAGTCTGCTTCTACTGTTCATCAGTGATTTTCTGAAAAATCTGGATTACTTTAGAAAAACCCAAATGGGAGCCACCACCTACCTCTGGCTATTTCTTTGGAGGGTGGGACAGGTGTTCGCTAAGACTTTTCCAGTCTTCTACTATCAACTCTACACTTGTTGCGTTGGTAAAGGCCCTATAAAATACACTTAACTCAATGTGAAAAAATAACACTACTGCATGCAATGCATTCTTAAAAAAATATAGAAATGTTTCATGAAGCATTTATGAAGCTGGCACTGAAAGTAGCACTGCAGTCACTGCGCGTATACTATGAATTGAAGTAAATAGGGCTGGACAATAGGGAGAAAATCAGATATCACAATATCCTTGACCAAATACCCCAATATTGATATTGCGGCGATATTCTGGGGTCATTTGGTGCTTTTAGATAAATAATCATCAGTAATGTCTAAGTGGGGAAAAGGCAAATAATAGAACAGCTGGAACAGGCTGGTAAGTTCAGAAAAGTACATCACGTTACTGCAATGCAGCCTTTAAAACAAGGAAAAGACAACACTTACGTCATATCACAATATTACGATATCCAAAATCTAAGATGATATCTAGTCTCATATCACGATATTGATATAATATCATTATATATATATATATAATATATAATGAAGGAAATACAAAAAAAGAGGACTTTTCAGGTGGCAGTTGTGTTATGCAGCCCTCCTGCCAACATATGACACGCATATGGGTCTTCCTTTAAGACGCTTTTACTAAAGTAGCTGGCAGCTGGTGATGATGGGTGCTGCAGCACAAACAAAGCCCAGCTAAAAGTAGCCCAATTGGCAGCTTTGTGAACAGCACACCATTTATGAGGGAGCTACTAAGTGGGAGAACCAGAATAGAAACAAGACATGCGTCATCATGACTGGTGCTTTATGGCTGAGTCAACAGGGACATTAGGTGTCCTATGGAATACAAGGATTAATAAGTGCTGATCTCCCCAGACCTTAGAAGCAGGATCTGGATTGGCAGAGAGCTTGATAACTAAGGAACTGGGTCCACAATATATATATATATATATATATATATATATATATTTTTTTTTTTTTTACCCAAGCGGCAGCATCTTTTATCAATTGTTCCCAGTGAGAAGAGAGAGTATGCACCTGCAAGCGCCCTCCAAAAGAAATTGTGGTAACTCACATGCAAATGGTTGTGATTGCTAAGTATCAAAGCTTATCTTGGAAAAAAAACAATATATGGCATGTCTAGCTGAGCAAATTGAAGGCCTCTAGTGGCAAAATTTAAAAGACAAGAAAATATGACATTGGAGTAATGAAGTCGTAAAGGCATGGATTACAGTTTCAGATGGGTCCAATTTGTGCAATGTTGCTGAGATGAAAAAAAAATGCTGTCTTTGTAAATTGCTAAATGTTTGAAAGGTATTATTTGTTTAACAAATAGGGGTAGAAATCTCCACTGTCAACGATTCAAATCAATGGAACATCCAACATACATACATACATAATATTGTATGTATATTGTAATATCGTAATACGGCATGTGTTGTCTTTTCCTTTTTTTAAAGGCTGCATTACAGAAAAGTGATATCATTTTCTGAACTTACCAGACTGTGGTAACTTTTCTATTATTTGCCTTTACCCACTTAGTCATTATATCCACATTACTGATGATTATTTATCAAAAATCTCATTGGGTAAATATTTTGAGAAAGCACCAATAGTCAACACTACAGTATATTTGCGGTATCAAAATAGAGGTATTTGGTCAAAAATATTGTGATATTTGATTTTCTCCATATTGCCCAGCCCTAATATGAACTGCCATTTTTATTGTATCAACTCTAAAAAACACTTCCTGAATGTAGCAAAGTCTGCAGGCAACAGACAAAAACAAAACAGTTAACGAACTATGGTCTGTCACTGCATTTGTGCAGAACCGTTGCCGTCCGCATTGCGATGCATCGCCTTGATGATTAATTTCCACACCCCTAGGAAATACGGCTATTTAAAAACAAAACGTTATAAAGAACAGTGACAACAGTCCGTCAGAATCCAATGAATTTCACAGTACAGTGTTCTTGGGTTTTTTCACCCACTTGATCACAGTTTAGCACTCAGTGCTGCTGGTCTCATGATTCACTAATGATCATCCATACAGGGGAGCAACACTACCATCCATAACACTGAGTACAACTGAATCCACACAAACTTGACTTTAAAATGTAATGAAATATTTTCAGACAAGATTAAGGGATGAGATAATTCCATTCACATAGGTATAATTTAATATTTACAAAAGTAAATAAGTAAATAGATCAACGTAACCTACTTTAAGCACTTTAAATATAGGATATTATTTATCTATTTACTTATTTAAATGTACTTTTTATGAAATGTATTGTCTGTTTTATGTCTGCCGTCTTGGCTATGTATTGTTTGTAATGTCCTGTCTTTGTGTATTCTTGAATTCATGGTGAAATCGAAGAAGACATTTCACATTTGTGGACAATAATGTTTTTCGTATTCGATACATAACCCTCCTAATAATCTAGGACTTCGTTTACAGAAATGTTGAGTCATTGTTTAATTGTTCTAATCAAATAAATCAATCTTAACTTATTCTTAACCCATTTCTTCGGTAAAGCCGTGCCAAGCTAATTTGGTGTGATCTCAACACTATTTGCTGCATTGCAAATACGTCGTTTGACAAAAAACTTACCACTTTATTCAATTGCACCATCGCTACTGATGCTACAACAAGCTACGATGCTACTATGATACTTGCATCAGACGTTTGCAGTTTTGTCTACAAATCTGCAATAAATTAAACATGAATACACGCCAGTAATATTCCAAACCCTTACCTTTCAGTAGTTTAAAGCGCCCATATTCTGCTCATTTTCAGGTTCATAATTGCATTTTGAGGTTGTATCAGAATAGGTTTACATGGTTTAATTTTCAAAAAACACCATATTTTTGTTGTAACGCACATTGCTGCAGATCCTGTTATCACCCTGTGTGTTTAGGTCTCTGGTTTAGCTACAGAGTGAGACATCTCACTTGTTTTAGCTACAGAGTGAAATAGAGTGAGACATCTCACTTGTTTTAGCTACAGAGTGAGACATCTCACTTGTTTTAGCTACAGAGTGAGACATCACACTTGCTTTAGATACAGAGTGAGACATCTTACATCTATACTATCTCACTCAAACCAAGTTTTGATGCGTGTGGAAGCACCAAAATGACACAAAAATGTTTTTTTCATGGGCACTTTAATAAATACAACAGGTTGGATATTTAGCTAACGTGGCAAATCTAAACGCAGACCCATACTGCCACTCTTCCAGTACAGGTGTGTGTGTGTGTGTGTGTGTGTGTGTGTGTGTGTGTGTGTGTGTGTGTGTGGTCCAAGGCTGTACTACAAGTGCTGCCAGCAGTAGGAGAGTTTTCAGCATCAAGTGGGTCAGAGCCTGGATAAAATTAGCAGACTTCGAGTGGAGAAATGAGCACATTTTGGCTGCCAGAGCTTTTCTAGGACAGTGGGGGAGGGTGGCAGGGGTGAGGCGCTGAGTGAAATGAACAGAAAGGTACCACTGTACATCTTAACAGTCTGGGCTATCAAGTCATTTGCTGTTACATCAAAATTATGTTTTTCAACAATTTGGAAGACACTTATTCCCTTTCTATGTGAATGGGATACGATGACAGATTGACATCAATCTCATGTCTGTGTGTTAGGTACAGAGCTGTAGTCAATCCATGGCTAGAAACATAGAGCACATAACTCCCACTGGAAACACAAATTATCATTTTTATTCAAGTACGGGTTATGGGTATAGGGGGAGGGGGGGCAGCTGGAAGAAGTTGTCAACAGTGAAAAGGGCGCACAGTTCCTTATGAGCAACAGTTTGCTTTATTTGCAATCATTTCTCACAAGCATCATATGTCAGTATTTACGCTATATACATTTCTTAGCGGCGGACCGCCTTGTTTGCTTCAGCGTTTTATGAAAAGCACACTCTGTTGCTGTGAAATATGAATTTGGTGTTAATCAGACCCCAGAAGAGACAAAGAAGAAGCTAACGGTCCCTCTGACTATCCGCTGTGGGAGATGTTGTATTTCCCCGACATGCTGTATTCACTTCCTGTTAAAAACTTTTTCCAGGTTTGTGGGGGTGCACACCGTTAAAAACAAACGTGAAAAAAGTGTAATGTTCCCCCGACATTTAGTTTTGTTGCTAAAATATGAAATGAGCAGTGACGTTAAATCACCTTTTTTCGTCTATTTGCTGGATTTTTCCTTAGCGGTTGATAACTAGAAAATAAGCCCACTGCCGTGGACGTCATTGCTCAAATTTTGATACAATGTTATGTTAATAAAAGTCTCGCATTGCCAGACCTTCCTCCATAGCATTCTGTGATGGGAGAAAAACATGTTCTGGTCTTGGGCGCTGGACACAGCAATAGTGCCGCTGCAAAATAGCATTGGGAAGGAACTTGTTTTGGTGGAACATTTGTATGTTCAAACTTTGTTTTAGTCGTGCTAAAAACTACAATTGGACAGATAGTCTAGCTAGCTGTTTGGATTTACCCTGCAGAGATCTGAGGAGCAGTTAACCATAGTCCTCAAAAATACACAGGAGTTTCAAACACCAACACACAGATAGAGGAAGGTGAAGGACATCCGGCGGAATTTCAGGCAACACTGGAGCAATCCCAGAAGTGGAACATCTTGGATATAGACTACATTATTAATGACAGCCGTAGTGGTCATACTAAGTGAAACTACAGAGTGTCAGGGAGTACAGCATGACGCTTAATGACAACAGTCATAAACATTCATAAAGGCTCCTGATCATGGCTCGTGTTTATGAACGGGGGGCCATGTCATTGTTATAACATGGTTATGTCAGTCACTTAAATGAACATTAGGTTTGAGTTTGATAGTGTTTGAAATGAAAAAGAAAGGGGGGGCAAAAAGCGGTGCTCAATGGGACATTGACTTTTTCGATATACTATAACTGTGACTTTTTTATCACTCTTTTACATAATATACTATGGCTTTGTTCAACATACTATGCTAATGTTTTTATCACATTTTTGACATAGTATACAATTACTTTTTGACATACTATACTATGACTTTTTTATCATTTTTTTTCCAAATACTATACTATGACTTTTCTTACTTTTATTGACATACTATAGTTTGGCTCCAGGGCCAGATGCAACAGTACAAGCTGCAGCAGCAGGTGACAGCTGGGCCAACAAATGACTGGTGCTGGACCTGCTTTTAATCCACACTGACATCATCTAATCTACACTTTAGAGCTGCAATTAGACTGCATACTGAATTGAAGAGTGAATACAAAGCTCAGCAGGCACTCTGGAAGTAAAAGAAACGCTCCAATCGACAGGCGCTTGGACACGAAGGGAACTCACCAGCGAGCTGCGATCATCCCCGCAGGATGTTTTATTTCTTTTGAACTCACAGATCAAACATGCCCCCACAGTGCACGTTCATTTACCGTAATTTCTTTGATTGTCTAAAAGAGTTGTTGTGTTCTGTCTTCCTGCACTCTGAACACAGGTGTTCACAGACGGGCCTGGTTCGAGCAGAGGGGATGCAAGAACTCGGCTTTTTCCTTCCTTTATAGAGAGCACACGCACGTGCACACGCACATGTACACACACATGTACACACACACACACGCACACACTTTTGCGCAGCTTTACAATAACACTGTAACAATAGTATGCATTTAGTATGAAGCATTTAACAAGTCAAACTTAAGACTTTTAAGCCCTTTATGAATTAAATATAAGATCTATGTACAATATATTAGGGGTGAGGGAAAAAATCAATACAGCATAGTATCGCAATATTTTCAGTGGCAATGCTGTATCGATACACAGACGCCAAGTATGGATCTTTTATTATATATGTGTTGGTCAGTTTGTCTGCTTGACAATCCCATTATGCAACAATAAAATTGAAGTGATATGAACAAACAGAGAACTGTATATTTTTAGATAAAACAGATGTTGACAAAGTTTCCTTTTGGGGACATCATTTGAAATTGGAAAAATTAGAAGTTGGAAAAAAGCTTATAAATTGCAATATATCACAGAATATTGCAATGTTTAAAATTGCAATAATATCGTATCGCGGCATAAGTATTGCGATGATATCGTATCGGGAGGTGTCTGGTGATTCCCACCCCTACAGTATATCATGACATTACAGTTTTTTTACCGATTGCTTAAGCACTATTTTAAAAACGGGGACCGGTTTTTCAAAAAACACTACACACAATTAGCACAACCACACACCTAGGGCTGCACAATTAATCACAATTTTTTTGAAATCGCAATATGAACTAGTGCTATATCCAAATCGCAGGTGGGACCAGTTGTGGTTAGGAAAAAAAAGAACGGAATAAGGAACCGTCACACGTGGGACACGCCGACAACAACAGGAGGCTTGTGGTTAGGAAGAGAATAACTCGGAAAGGAACTGCAACACACGGGACGCAATCCCTGGTCTCCGCAGTGAAAGTTCTGTGTTGTTCGACCCATCCACCCCCCCCAAACAACCTCCCAGATTATTGGCTTTTCAATACTACTCGCTACCATAATCGTTCTGTGATCACAAAATAGACTTACCTTTGAAATACTTTACTTGAAAATTTGTAATTGACACCCAAAAATAACAACATTAAAGGTCCCATGGCATGAAAATTTTTTTTTAACATTAATATGAGTTCCCCCAGCCAGCCTAGAGAATTTGCCCCCCCCCCATGAGAGAGAGACATCGTGGCTTTTAAACGAGCTAAATGGCAGTTGGTCAAGACCCCCCCCTCTTCTAGGGTTAGGGTTAGCTAGTTTGTAATGTCAGTGCTCTCATCAACTGCAACAGAAAATGCAAGAAATTACTTGACTTTGTGTTTCAGTTGGCTGTCTAAATCTGTGGATAGTTCTGAAATCCTCTCTGCAATAGTATTTCTCGTCAGGCTGATGTTGGCAAAATCACTTCTCGGGACATACGAGTTCTGCAGCCTTCAGCATGCGCGATTTGATGAACACCCCTTCGTAATACGGCTTTGATGCTAAAGTTATTTTGTTAGTAATTATGTAGCTGACTTTTACCGCTGCATCACTGACCTCTCGGCACCGAGTGAAAACTGACTACTGTTTCTTCAGACCCACCAGCAACTCATTCATCTTCTCTCGTCTCAGTTGTCCTTGCAGGCTGTCGTATTTTTCACCATGCTGAGTCTCATACCAAGGCGGAATATTATATTCCTTAAACACTGACACATGTTGCATACACACCAAGCACACAGGTTTCCCATTCACCTCTGTGAATGAATAGGCAGCTGTCCATTTTTCTTGGAAAACTCTACACTCAGTATCCACTTTTCTCCTTTTTGACAAAGACATTTTGGCTAATGAAGGTGTAAAGACAAGTACAAAAGTAAGTTTATGTATCGTAGTAATCACTGAACATTAGCTGTGTCTATCTCAGCATTGTTTTGTCTCTTTCTTCTTTTTTTAGCTGCTCCATGTCTAAAACAGTGCGCCCCTAGCGGACAATTTAGGAATAGAAGTTTATTTAAAAAATTCGAGTTCATGTCTCATTGCAATTTTTCACTTGTTTGGTGGGCCGGTTCAGGCCCGTGGTACATACGTTTAACACCCCTGCTCTAACATGTCCGTGTACATGAATCAATAGATTAAATAACGTGACTATTCTACAAACTTCCATGAGACTGGGCTGAATACGTTAACCTTCTTATTTGAAGCTCTGGCCATGTTTAACATGAAAATCCAACATTGTGACATTATAGATATGACAGAAAATACGGAAAAGAATAATAGGTCACCTTTAAGTATAGATTAAATCGCAAAGAATGTCCTTATTAACAAGAATTATAATTTATTATTTAGTCCTTAACTTTTGAAAAAACTCATTAAACCAAACTGGAAAAGGTCAAATGGTTTTACTCTCTTTAAAAAGAGATTTGACTTTGGATTACAAGGCTAATAAGAAATGTTGGATTTAAAGACAGACGTTCATTCAATTAATAGGATTTTGCTGGGTGTTAACATTGGTTGACACTAATTAATTAAAGATAATGCTGAGCCCAGCCTCCCAGCAGGGTGGATTGTGGGTTAATTATAAAAGGCATTGCATGTTGGCTGGACTGTATGTCTGCAGGATGCGGACGGACACAGGAATGCAAAAGTGAAAAACAAGAGTGGGATGCTCTGCCTGTTTCAATGCTCTGTGACTCATTGTCAGTCGGTCAAAGATGCCCACCCCCCTCCCCCGGCTAAGATATGCTACTGATAGGGAGGGAAAGTGAGATGAAGTCAAAGCACACAGCCTACTTGGGTAAACAGGGCCTTGGAATGTCTCGAGGAGGTGAATCACTGGTCTACACACACAAACTGATTTTGTTGTTGTGGGTATGTGTGTGTTGCAGAATCATGTTGTTTTACTGTGTCTTCTAAAGCTGTATTGCAGAGGCAAATAGTAAGGGACAGAACATAGCGACAGTTTTAATGCAGTCATGCCTGGCCCCCACTAAAAGTATTTTCAAATCTTAGCAGTAGGGTAATAATTCAATATAATTGATCGTCTATCAATGGAATCCTATCATGATGAACTCATATATCGAGACACCGTGACACACAATTACGTGGTCTCACTTGATAATAATTAGAGCCCAACCGATGTATTGGCGGGCCCATATTATCGGCCAATATTAGACATTATATAATATTTAAAAAAAAAAAAAGGTCTGAATCATTTATAATGACAAATAAATTATTCTGATAAATGAATATTTAAAAAATAAAAATGGACTGTCAACCATGTTATGAGCGTTGGCAATTTTCTTTATCAGAACTTTAATATATTTTGATTTTCCTCTGTTCTGTTGTGTCAATAAAACAAATTATTATCATATTATATTAGTGAGAACTCATAAATAACTACAAATCGGCAGATATACCGGAATATCGGATTTTTAAATACCCAAATATTATTATAATATGTATTAAAGTCCATGTTGCAGGTTTAATTTTGCACGAATTTGTGAAATTTGCTTGTTGGTAGTAAATATTTGAAGTGTTATCCATTGTTCTTGATGGTGTTGGATATCGCAAAACTGAATATATATCAAAAAATGGGCACAATTTTACAGTATTTCATTTTCCCCCCACAATGCATTGCATGACGTCACGTTGGGGAGATAACAGAGCAGCCTGCGTTGTATTTACCACTGGTCTGGCCTAATGTGGCTTCTGGTCTTTAATATTAACAGTCTATGGTCTCGATCAAGTCCATGTGACTTTATTATATTTATAATAATATTGGAGGGAAAGTGAAACACAGCTTAGGCGGGGGTGTTGTTCGGCTTTTCACAAGTTTAGACTGCTAGCTAACACTAGCTAACGCTACGCTGCCGGACGTTAGCACAACAGCGTTAGCCTAGCCTGCTAGGTAAATATTACGACTGCCTTTGGTGTTGCCTATATGCGTCCATGTTGTCAACATCATACATGTGGCATTAGTGCACCTGTTGTACCATAATTGTATTGAACAAAATAGTAAGCTTCGCTCCTACGAGATGGGGGGTTGTTACGTTACACACAAAGCTAACTGGCTATAGTTAGCCTGTATGGATGCTAGCGGATATAGCTAACGTCGCGTAGCCAGCCAGCAACTTAGAGCAGCCACAGCTTTATTACACATTGACTAGCTTTAACTATCATTTGTTTGAGGGAAAATTCCTAATAAGTCTTCTGTTCATCTACATGCTTCCACTGGCCCAGATTATGGAAAACAACAAAATAAGTTACCATAGTTATGCAGACGACACACACATTTACATAACCTTATCGCCAGGGGACTATAGTCCAATACAAAAACTGACTAAGTGCATTGAACAAAAAAACTAATTGATTTCAAAGTACTTTTGCTAGTTTATAAACGGTTTAGGGCCAAAATACATTTCTGATCTGCTACTACACTATGACCCCCCCAGACCATCTGGGAAAATTCTGCTTTCTGTCCCCAGAGTCAGAACTAAACAGGGGGAAGCAGCGTTCAGTTTCTATGCTTCTCATATCTGGAATAAAAACTCTATGGGTTACCGAAATGAAAGATGAATAGTTTGTCACTGTTAGGTTTTCTTGCATAGTTGGACCCATCTCCACAGCACTGTGTCAGTCAGTGGCAGGAGATGTATTCAGATCCTTAACTTAAGTAAAAGTACTACTACCACACAGTAAAAAAAACAACTCTGGGTAGTACTATAAGTAGGGGTACAAAATAAATCAACTCAATATTGTTATTGCAATATCACGTCGCTCAATATTATATCGAGGGGTGCAAGATATATCACCTCAATATTGTTATCGCAATATATCAGAAGTGTCACAATAAGTATGCAATATTTTGTTAATTAATATCTAAATTGATATTGATATTGCAATATTCACAATTATTTTCGCAATATCACATTTTGTCAATATTGTGCAACCCTAGTTAAAAGTAAAGGTCCTGCACTGAAAATGTTACTTAAGTAAAAGTATATAAGTATCATCAGGAAAATGTACTTAAAGTATTAAAATTGAAAGTACTCAATGCAGAAAAATCCTTACGTTTTAGAAACTGGAAATGATCCAAACAATTCTGTGATTAATGGTCTTAATCCTTTCAGCTAGACTTGGACTACATGTGTTTTTTGTGCAAAAAAATGTGTAAAGAAACTAGTAACTAAAGCTGTCAGGTGAATGTAGTGGAGTAAAAAGCACAATATTTAGCTCTGAAATGTAGCGGAGTAGAAGTAGAAAGTGGCACGGAAAGTAAAAGACTCAAGTAAAAGTACAAGTACCTCAACATTTGGACTTAAGTACAGTACTTGAATAAATGTACTTGACTACATTCCACCACTGGGGTCAAGCTAAAACGGTTAATCATTCTGGGATAGGGCAAAAACGCTTTGGCTTGTTTGTGTTTCTTTAAACCAATCACAATCGCCTTGGGGCAGCACCAAGCTCCTGACGCAGCGATGGTGCCCTTGGAAAATAGATGGCAGAGATAATGGAACGGGCCACACATCCAGCGTGTCAGGCTTTTTCCCAGCACTGTACATCCAATGAGCCAGACTAGTTTTACACCAGCTAGAGAAGGCTGAAGATTCTAACTAATATCATCTCTGTGTGTGCATGTATACGTCTATATGATTCATCACTAAACAAACTAAAGCCAAACTATTCCCTTCCCTTACATGTACTGTATGTGTTTTTGAAAAACAACAACTGTAGTGTCTCATGTGTCAGGTCTGTAAGTTAAAAAGCTCAAAATGTCCTTGGCTAGATAACGCAGTGAAAAGACCCTTTCATTCAGCATCTACTATACACACAAATTTATCTACCCGACAGCATTGTAAGAGTGTGTGTTTTTGTGTGTGTGTACTTATGGGTTGTCGACATGGAATGTTGTTCATGTGTTGCAGTTTCGGTGTGTGCAGGAAGGAAGAGGCAGCAGGCAGTCTTGCAGACATTGTATTGTTTTATGTTTCCTTTTTAGTCAGACAGGCAGGCAGATGTATCTAACCCCGACCTGCGATACCATACACCACTGCTCTGTTTCCGGGAATCAAAGCCGCTTTCAGTCGCCGCTGGAGAATCATCTCCTGATAAACTGATAAGTGCGTTAACAAGGTTGTCTCCGGAGACGTAAAAGAAATTAATCTATCTTTTCTTAGAGCAAGAAAAACAAATCAGACAGGGTGGCATGCCATTGTGGGATCAATCCTCCTTGACCCAGTAGGGTCGAAACGTTGCCTTTTGTATTAAATTATGGGAGCGTAAAGCAGTGTTGCGGACATTTTTTTCACTTTATTAATCCTCCTTGGCCATGCCTGGGTCATTGCAGGTAATTGCCTCATTAGAGGCCGTCCAGAGCTGGGACACACTTGTCCGTTCCCATCAGCAGCGTTGTTAGCTGATGAGCATTGCTCCGAATGCAATTATTATTCCTTCACTCAGGCCACGTGTTGTGAGTGGAACACAAAATCATAATGACAGCTAGTAAACAAGTTAGCGTGAAACATAACTCATATTTAATGTTTATATTTTCCCGAGGGGGGTAAGCCTCTCTGAATAACTTTACATCTGAGGCGTTTAAAGACTCTATTTGTCCGTTGTTTATTTCTAAAGAAACACGACAATGTATAAAAGGCTCCATTACCTTGTGCCTCATGTTATGGCTCCATCGCAGACGTTTTTATAAAAATAGGCTAACGATTGTGTCATAACCAGATGACTTACTGTCGCACAGTAGAAGAATCACTGTATAGTACAGGGTAAGTGCGGAGACGGTTTGAATTTACATTAGTTGTTTAGGTTTAATTACTACATTAACATTAACTTTCATGTTGGTAAGCATTGTTTAGCCTGTGCCTCTTTTATCTCCTAACATATACCTACCTCTCCGTCTCTGATTGTGAATGATTGAGATTTCTCTTGGCACAGCTACCAGAAGACTTACAACTTTCAGACAGGGTGTCCACGTTACATCTACGTCATCAACCTCAGTTGGAGGCTGCACAGTAATGCTTAGCACTCACGAGAAAAGTGCTTCTGATATCCTTCACTGGTCTCTGTCCAGAGCAGCGGGATCACTTGGTCCATTTCTTTAACCATCTATGATATTTCCCAACCAAGTCTCTCTGTTGTTAATTCAGAGTTAACTGGAAAACGGCCACTGTTAAAAATGGCCACTTGTTACACCATTGAGTTACTGTCAAGACTACAGCATGACTGATCGTGGATGTTTGAAGACAATGCTGATATCAAAACATGAGTTAAAAATGTAGCAGCTCATCCGCTGATATTGAGTTTGATAGATTGCCTCAAGCAGGGTGCGATTTGTGAAAAAGGGGGGTGGTGTGTGTGTGTGTGTGTGTGTGTGTGTGTGTGTGTGGGGGGGGGGGGGGGGGGTCATGTACAACAAAACAAAACATGCAACAATTAAATGCCCTTTCCATTACCTTGGATATAGAACCACTTGGACAGTCATGACAAAACACTTATTTATGAACACTAAATATTAGGGGTGGGAGTCTCTGGGCACCTCACAATTTGATTTGATTCTAAACCGATTATCGAGTTTGATAAATCTGAGTTTGTTAGATTTTGACATGTGCAGTATTTGTCACACACACGTTTTAATGAAATGTTTTGTCTACTGAGGTTTTTATTGTGTAGTCGTTCCAAGGCTTAAACATGCTTGTGAAAGTCACATATAGTAAATGTGATGTTGAAGTCCCGGGAAACACCGGTATTTGGTCAAATTTGCAAAAACGTTGCGGTGATTGGTCAAAATTGCGTGTCGCACCAAAGTCACAGCGATTGGTTGAATTTGCGTGAATTTGTGCGATCGCAACATCGCAAAATCCTGGAGGGACTGCATTACTCCCTGGTTTTACACTTCATTATTACATGTCCACCACAATCTGTATCTCATGCCAGCTGCACTCTCATTTCTACAAAAGAGTCCCAACTGATTATTTGTGAAAAAGTTTCCCACAAATGCTTTATCATGGCAACAAAACCTGTTGCCCTCAGGCAGGCGCTTCAGGTCAATACGGGCCAGAACAAACAGACTCAGGGATAGCTTTTTCCCCAAAGCTGTCACCATACTCAACCTACATTCAGACTTGCACTAATGTATTGTATATGTATATATGTGTTATTATTGTGTGCACTTTTAGAGAGTTGCTCTCCAAATCTCATTGTACTGGTACAATGACAATAAAGGCTTTCAATTCAATTCAAGTCAATTCAAAGACGTCAGCTACAATTTACATACTGTTGCAATTTGGTGCATGTGCAATGCTGTGTAGTAGGATTTCCACCACAATGTTACTAGTGTAGTGGTAGTAGTATTGTAACAATACTTTCAATTCAATTCAAACAATTTCATTTACCTCCATGGGGGAATTAAAAGACACAAAGAGTAGCACATAAAAAGAAAATTCAAAGATAAGATAAAAATGTATATAAATAAATAAATAAGTAATGCATTGCATAATGCTGTGCATTCTAAAGGGCTAATCTTTCTAAAGTAGTTCGCCATAGATTTTCTTGAATATGATGTGTTGCACAAATGTAATTTATATCAAGTCCTTAAAGAAAAGAACATTTCTTAAATAAAAGTTTTTAAATACAATTTTTTGGGGGGTTTTCCCATAAAACACTGTAGGCTTTAGTGCGTGACTTTATTTACTTCAATGAACTTCTGCGACATTCGTGCCATTTTTGAATCCTCCTTGTGCTTCTTGTGGATGTGCGATCACGGAATTCCTTAGAATTCCTTATGGGGGAGACAGAAACTACGCCCTACATATACTTTAAACATGAAACCACTAGAAAAAACTGTAATATTCTAGGCCCTTTAAAAGAAACAAAGTCTTTTGTCAGTGGAAGAGAACTGCTACTGGCATCATATTTCCCTCATTGAGGAAATCGTCCCAGAGGACACCGTGCATGTGTCAGCTGCTGGTCAGCTGGAGGGCTCTCATTCTGTAACATCAACACAACACCACCATAACCACGTCACACAATGATGCGCTGCTGAAAAGTTAATGAGCTGACAGGCTGCCTGCCAGACCTCCTGGCGACGGTGGCTCAGTCCCTGCATCACTCCGTCATTAAAGATGCATAGAGTCCATCCTTCGAGGTGTCAGCTGTATCTCTATCGAGTGGAGTTGGGTTTCTGTGGCAGGCTGCAATCGTACATAGATTACAGTAACAACATGTTGCTACTGCACAGAGAAGACAATGGACGTTGTGTGCTCTGGGCAGTAGGGCTGTAACCTCCCAGTCGACTGGTCGATTTATTGGTCGATACGTTCTGGCTCGACCAAAATTCTGATTGGTCGATTTTTTGCCGTGTTAATTTCATCAGGTGGAAGCATAGACCGTTACGGTCTATGGGTGGAAAGCACTAATTGCTAATGGTGGTGTTTACAGAGCACCCCTGTTTCACAGGTAACAGTCTGTCTTCAGAACACCCCCCTTGTTTTCACCTTTTTTGGATTAGCCCAACCCACAAGAGACAGATTGAAGAAAGTAGTAGAAAGCCTTCGTCTGATGGTGTGCTGAATATTTATTTAATTGTGAATGTTTAATTTACAGTCAGTCCTCCTCTACCATGTCGAAGAAATCGGCAGTATCACCTAAAAACGGTAAGCTAACTTTTCTGCATTAGGTTACCCTGTCTGTTTGGAGTAGGCTGTATGAACATATCAGAGTTGGCATATTTCATAGTCTAATAATCGTTTTATAACTACTGGCGCACCCACCCACAACAACGGTAGCGTTCCCCAGACACACCCAGACCCCGCTGGATGTTAAGCCTTTATCATCCAAACGCAAAAATAATATCACGGAAGGAATTGTCGACTTTATGTCTCAGGATATGAGGCTGATGCAGCGCTGTCAGAGCCGACAGACGAGTCATTTCAGTGCAAAATAATTAGGTCCAAAACGATGTAATATACTGCAAATAGCCTACAAGGACAAGTACTGCAGGACAGTATAGTTAATTAATCTAGCATTTTTTTCCGCACCCCCCCAGTCGATTTTTAGTCGAAATTTTCACGACTCTAGTCGACCAAGATTTTCTTCGGTTGATTACAGCCCTACTGGGCAGATCCAATAGTTTTGAACATCAACAGAGTACCTGCCTTCAAGGAAGTTAACACTTGTCAATAGAGAGTGGCCAGACTCTCTGGACAAATGTACAAGAGTCTGGCAGGTAGGACCAGGCTAGGGCACCCTGCCATTTGTTAACATTGTGTAAACTCAAATGTTTTCTAATTTCTAGTAGTTTCAAAGATTTATCAAAAGCTGTAGACACGTGGGAAAAGTGAAACTGTTTTTTTTTTTTCACGAATACAGTCATTTCAAGTTGACTCAGAGGAAGTGGAGTAGAGGATTTCTGTGTGTGACATGTCAGGAGTATGAGTCACACAGCTCCAGTGAGTTCCACCTGTACTGTGGACTTTGGCCAGTAAACTGAGCAGTGGGTTCGAAACAACAACAGTGACGTTATCAAGTCCCAGATAGAGGCAGGACAGATTGGGCCCTCAGCTAATATCCAGGTCTCCTGCATGTGTCTCCAGACTCACCACAGTGCCAGACCACAAGCACAAACTAATGCAGAAATTTACACCTTCTCACATTTCACAATACATGGGGTGCCGATTGGATTTGTATCGCGATTTTTATGTAATTCTAGAAGTATCATGATTCGACAGTATTGAGTATTGTGATTTACTTTTCCTTCTTTAACCAAAGCAAAAGTAGAATAATACAATTCTAGAATGAACAGGACATATTTAGGTCAATCGTTGAAAACACATTTAAATATTGATTCTAGGGAAAACAATAAATTTTATGAATTTCACAACAATTTTTTTAAAGCAACAAGTATTTTTTTAAGCATGAATGCCAGACATACTCTAGCTCCAGCGTCTCACATGTGAGGAATTGCTGCTTTTCTCCGTCTTCTATCGTTACTGAACTGAATATGTTTTGGACTGTTGGCTGGACAAAATAAGACATCTTAAGATGTCAACATAGTCTTTCTTTTGGGTATTTTCTAACATTTCAAACTAGGGCTGAACGATATTATGTTTTAGCATCGACATTGCAATGTGCGCATGCGCGATAGTCACATCGCAGGATGTTACGATGTTGACGCTTAAACATTTTTGCTGCTTGATAGAAAAGTAAAATTCCACCGTTGTCCTTTTACATGATTATTACCGTCAGACCCTTCCACTTTAAGACAGGTAGCCATGTGGACAACGTACGTGTGTATGTTTATATTGGTCCGACAGGGTTTGTTATGGGAAGCGAGGCTCTCCGTGTGTAGAAAAGTCCCGTAGGCAACAGCTGCCGCTGACACAGTGATGCGCATAGTTTTGATGGGTAGTCAGTGAAGCTACAGCAGTCAGGGTTTTATGTTCACTGCAAATACGAACTAAATCACCTGATTAATGCAACATAATCACAACGTCTCCCGGCCATTTCCCCTCGCAGAAAGCTGCTACCAGCCAGGCTAAAGCTAATATAGTTAGCCTAAAGAAACAAGCAGAAAGCTGCTACCAGCCAGGCTAGAGCTAATATAGTTAGCTTAAAGAAACAAGCAGAAAGCTGCTACCAGCCAGGCTAAAGTTAATATAGTTAGCCTAAAGAAACAAGCAGAAAGCTGCTACCAGCCAGGCTAGAGCTAATATAGTTAGCTTAAAGAAACAAGCAGAAAGCTGCTACCAGCCAGGCTAAAGCTAATATAGTTAGCCTAAAGAAACAAGCAGAAAGCTGCTACCAGCCAGGCTAAAGCTAATATATTTAGCCTAAAGAAACAAGGGGTCCGTCTGTCCCAACTAACGTTACGACGCTGGAAACGTAACACTAATCTATTTATCAATTTCTCAAACTAACGAGCTGGCCCCGCTAGTCGACCACAACCTGACATTTAGAGGAAGCAACATCATGTCACTGTCATTCATGTTAGTCTGGATTGATTATTATATGAATACAATGGTGTCATGCTAGTCAACCAGCGTATTTCTACTTGATTTCCCTCCAAAATCACTTCAGAAGAGTAACGTTAGTCACAGCGCTTAGCTTACTTGCTTTGGTGTTTGTAAAGCATTAAAGTTTAACAAAGAATGGGTCACATTAGAAAAGATCCTTTTTAATTTTTTTCTTCTATGCAGATGCACTCCCCTACAAAATCACCTCAGTAGTCGAGAATTATTTATTATTTCCGGATAGAGCTATTTATGTCATCTTTTAAAAATTCCTTTTTCTTATTTCATATTGCAATATATATCGCAGGGAAAAAAATATTGCAATGTAAGATTTTTCCAAAATCGTGCAGCCCTATTTCAAACAGTAAAAGATTGATTGGTGAATCCATAAACTACCCAACACATTAACAAATAATAGTTGTAGTAGTTGCAGCCCTAACGTACGTAATTACCACCCACAGAAAACAGCAGCAGTTTCCTGGATTCTCTATGCCAATCAGTGTTGACTTAGAGGGCGAGTAACAATGCACACCTTGGTTTAACTAAAAAGGCCAGCGATTATATTTCCCCTACATTCCCCTTGCTCTTTTTTCCAATAATAGTAGGAGGGGGGACATCTGATATGGTTGAAATAAACAGGAAGTGACAGTATCTCCCTTTCCAGTTATGTATTGCTGTTTCAGAGAGATTCATACATCTCTCTACATTCTACAGTCTCTACATTTCCCCTTCAGGAAACAGGTGAAAATACCAAACAGTATTTTTGACAGATGACAAAGGTTACACCTAGTTATGAAAACAGATTTTTTGTTTTGCTTGCTTTTTGTTTTGTTTTTGCGGTGGGTGATAAGTGTGTTTGGGACAGTCTGGTTGTTATTTTCAGAAGGTTTATCCCTGTGTTTCCAGTAGCAGGAAACCACTGCGGGTGAGGTAAATGTTAGAAAAGCTCTAAATTGTTTTACAGCCGGGGCTTTGGCTGCTCATCACTGCATGACTCAGAGCACAACAGGGTGATGAAAAGCGGTACCGGAAAAACAAAATCTAAAAAAATCTAAAATCAATACTGTACACATTTATCTGTGAAATCACAGCCCACAAAAGGAAAAACCTAATTTTAGGGCTGCAATGGACTATTATGTTCACTGTTAATTCATCTGTAGAGTATTTTCTGGATGTTTGGTCTCTAAAATGTCAGAAAATGGTGAAAAACGTGGATCAGTGTTTCACAAAGCCCAAGATGACGTACTCAAATATCTGTCCACAACTCAAAGATATTCAGTTTACTGTCACAGAGGAGTGAAGAAACTAGAAAATATTCACATTTAGCAAGCTGACATCAGACATTTTGTGACTTTTCTCCATTCAAAAATGACTCAAAGGGATCAATCAATTATCAAAATAGGTGCTGATTAACTGAAGAGTCGACAACTAATTGGTTAAATCTCTGCAGCTCTTTTTCATTTCCCAAGTGGGAGTGGAGAACGTGCCTCTGTTTAGAGACCTGCCCTCCATGCTATCTCCTGAAAACAGCGCTGTGAAAGAGAGAGTGCATGTCTAGTTCAACGTACAATCACACTGATCAAAGCGTGTAGGGCATCACACACCGCAACCATGCGGAGCACAGACCGACACACAAACAGGAAGTGGCAGGTTGACATTTGGCTCCAGCACAAAGGAGTGATTTTGCGAGCTGAATAATGACATTCATATTCTCCTGCATATAAGCCCAGATGGCCAACGTGACATCTCCTCTCTGCTGGTAGGAAACAGGAGACAGATACTCTGAATCAGACAATGTCTGATGCGTGGTCTGGTCCATGATTCACCCAGATGCTGCTCTAAGGTCATTACCAATGCCAGCACTCTCTATACAGTTACATAATCCAATAAGACATTTGCTATGCTGGTAAACCGTTCCCTAACACAGATATATTGCACTATATAGTGTGTGTTCTTCTAGTGGTGTTTGAATTCTCCGTGGTTAATTTCATTCACTATACAGTGTTTCCCATACGCCCAGGTAGATTGAGACAAGCCCAGGTAGAACAAATTAAATTTTTTCCAAATTACATTTTCTCCCAGTCAAAATGTATTCTTTACAGCGCACAAAGAACAGTGGCCTCCACTGTATAACAATATATAATATAATGTAATATATAGAGAATGAGTGAGGGAGCTAGTGTGTTTGGTTGGTTCTAGAGCCCGACCAGCAGGACGATGTTTGTATCGGCATTTATAATGGTGGCCAATAAAAATGAAAAAAGAAATTATATATACATATATATATTTTACAGTTACTTCCACTTTTTAGTTTATCAATAGCTGTTACGCTTCCATCTAGGCCTTCTGATCAAACTTTTTTGCCCCCCCCCCATCCCGATTTTCAAACATTTAATATCTGCTGACACAGAGTCTCGATCCGATATTTGCTTAGATAACAGAGCTGCACACTGGATTTTATGTTTACAAAAATAACTAATACATATACTAAAACTATACTAATACATTTCGCTTAGAGAAGCGAAGATGTGAATAATCGGAGTAAGGTGATCGGGGTGATTGACGATACCCGATCAGTTAAAAAATACCCACGTCAGCTCCGATGCAATACTTCCCGATCCGATCGGGACATCCCTACTTCCGTCAACAAAACTCAACACTTCCTGCACACCTGTTTAACATTACAAGCTTTCCAGGGGTTCAAAGTACAAAATCCATCACTTTCTTGGTAGGCTTTTATGTTTAAATATCTGCAGGAAAGGTTTACTTTCACTGTCGGCAACTCTACAGCAATGTAGAAGCAACGCAAACATAAATAGTTCTCTATCTCTGTTGTTGTACCGATAGACTAGTGCTGTGGAAATGAACATTATACTGAATTTATCATGTGAATAGAGGGTCTTCACGACGCTTCATTAGAAGTCGCCATATTGGAGGTACTCCACATCACAACAAAGCACAGTCAATGAAGTAGATCCCGAATGTCGTCAAGGAAAATGGTTAAAGTGCCCATATTATGAAATCACTTTTTTCTGGGATTTGGGGTGTTATTTTGTGTCTCTGGTGCTTCCACACGCATACAACCTTGGAAAAAAAACTATCTATGATGTTTTTACAGTTTCTGAATCTCCTCTGTCTTCAGTCTCCGGGTGAGCTGTTCAAAATCTGGTGGCTAACCGTAGCACATGCTAGCAGTAGCATGCTAGCTCGTTCTCAATGGCAAAACACTGCTACAACACACACTAGTTCACCATAATCTCCACAAGAACTACTTCCTGTCCCCGTTCTGCAGGTGTTCCACAAGTTCCCTGGTTTAGAAGAAGTCTCCCAGCTAATCCTGTCTTGGACTGACCAACTTTGGAGAAAGAGTTATCCAGCTGATGGGATCTTACCTAGTTACTGAGCACGTGTGACTCCAAAGATAGTATAGAAGTGAGATGTCTCACTCTACAGAGACCTAAACACACAGGGTGAAAACATGTAAATTCTATTCTGGTACAACCTCAAAATACAATTATGAACCTGAAAATGAGTATACCCCCCCTCTCCTCCTCAAAAGCTACAGACTCAGAAATGGTGCATACTAAGGAAACCTCATTCTGGGACTGGCTCTAGTGGCTGTAATTCTGCACCAAGGCTGAATTTTGGAAAAGAGACTTCAGTATTAGGGACCACTAAGGTCTATATAAAAGAGTCTTCAGATACAGTATTAGGGACCACTAAGGTCTATATAAAAGAGACTTCAGATACAGTATTAGGGACCACTAAGGTCTATATAAAAGAGACTTCAGATACAGTATTAGGGGACCACTAAGGTCTATATAAAAGCATCAAAAGAGCACCATGTCATGGGACCTTTTTAAAAAGAAAATTAAATAAAATGAAAAATTGCCACTGAAGTTGTAAATTTGACATGGTCTGTCTGGACGTCTACAGTCACACATAGGAAGCTGGAATTGTTGGGTGACTAATTATCATGTCATGTTTGTATCCAATAAGACAGGCCCTGGCCTGTAGACTCCCTGGGTTGACTAACAGCAAGGTGTGAAAAAGAAATTGAAAGTGCAGGATTCAATATTTAACTAAAAACCAGCTCTTAGGAAAATAAAGCTTTGTTTTCACAGGGAAAGGCTAACCAGGGCTACTTAATAATAAACCCAGTATCTGATGAGTTAGTTAGTTACACAGTAACTCAAGGTGCATCAGCGCTAGATACAAAGGTGAGTGTGTATCTTGGTTACCATCAGAACAATGTGTCAAAGAAGGGATCAGGTTTGTACACATGTCATGTGGTAATGTTTAAGAAATTACTATCAGCTGATGTATCCTCATCAAACCTCCCAAATATTGGTATAGTATTGGACTCAAGAATCCAGTAATGATCAGGCTATAAAACAGATACAGTATTAGGGGACCACTAAGGTCTATATAAAAGAGACATCAGATACAGTATTAGGGGACCACTATGGTCTATATAAAAGAGACTTCAGATACAGTATTAGGGGACCACTAAGGTCTATATAAAAGAGACTTCAGATACAGTATTAGGGGATCACTAAGATCTATATAAAAGAGACATCAGTTACAGTATTAGGGGACCTCTAAGGTCTATATAAAAGAGACTTCAGATACAGTATTAGGGGATCACTAAGGTCTATATAAAAGAGACATCAGTTACAGTATTAGGGGACCTCTAAGGTCTATATAAAAGAGACTTCAGATACAGTATTAGGGGACCACTAAGGTCTATATAAAAGAGACTAAAAGAGACTGAAAGAGGGGCTAAAAGGCTCCTTAAAGCTAAAAAGTCAAAAAAATATCTATTATAATCCCTTAAAGACCCGACTTGGCTGAAACCAAATTTAAAGGTCCCATGGCATGAACATTTCACTTTATGAGCTTTTTTAACATTAATATAATAATAATAATAATACATTTTATTTAACAGCGCCTTTCTAATCACTCAAGGTCGCTTTACAGACAATAAAAGGCAGATACAGGGAACAGAAAAGTGAAAGCAGTTATAACAAAACAAAACAAAACAAAACAAAAATTACAGGGACAGTGTATTTACAAATAAGCAAGCTGGAACAGACGGGTTTTGAGTCTAGTTTTGAACAGGGGGAGAGAGTCGATATTGCGGAGGTCAGGTGGGAGTGAGTTCCAGAGCTGGGGAGCAGAGCGGCTGAAGGCTCTGTTCCCCATGGTGACAAGTCGAGCTGGGGGTACAGTGAGGTGGATAGAGGAGGAGGATCTGAGGGAGCGGGAGGAAAAGGCAATGTGAAGGAGTTCTGATAGATATGGAGGAGCAAGGTTATGGATGGCTTTGAAAGTATAGAGAAGGATTTCAAATTGTATTCTGAATTGAACTGGAAGCCAATGAAGCTGCTGAAGGACAGGGGTTATATGATGAAAAGACGGGGTTCTGGTGATGACACGAGCTGCTGAGTTCTGAAGAAGTTGAAGTTTATGGAGGGATTTTTGAGGAAGGCCAAAAAGAAGGGATTTACAGTAGTCAAGGCGGGAGGTGATGAGGCTGTGGATAAGGATGGAGGCAGTGTGAGTGGTAAGGGACGGACGGAGGCGGTTAATGTTGCGTAGGAGACCGCATGCAGGCATGCAGACCGGCAGATATTATTTATGTGTGACTGAAAGGAGAGGGAGGAGGCGAGGATGATGCCCAGACTCTTGACCTGGGGGGAAGGGGAGACCAAGGAGTTGTCAATAGGAAGAGTGAAACTATTGATTTTGGATAGGGTGGATTTGGTGGCTACGAGGAGGAGTTTGGTTTTATCACTGTTTAGTTTAAGGAAGTTTGAGGTGAACCAGTCTTTAATTTCAAGTAAGCAGTTAGTAAGGGACAAGGGGGGGAGCTAGGAGGTGGGTTTGCTGGATAAGTAGAGCTGGGTGTCATCTGCGTAACAATGAAAATTAATGTTGAATTTGCGGAAGATGAGTTCCCCCAGCCTGCCTATGGTCCCCCAGTGGCTAGAAATGGTGATAGGTGTGAACGAGTCCTGGGTATCCTGCTCTGCCTTTGAGAAAATGAAAGCTCAGATGGGCCGATCTGGATTTTGCCCCTTATGAGTTCATAAGGGGGCAAGATTACCTCCCCTTTCTCTGCTTTACCCGCCCAGACTAGCCTGACATCAGTCAAGTGGTGTTACATACTGACAAGCCATCTTTGGAGACTGTTTGTACCAACGTCCACATAAAATAAGGCAAAATTACATAACATTACATTTCCGTTGCTGTAGGGGTGTTGATCTCCGCTGGTCTCACGATTTGATTACGTTTATCCAGTCAAATCAATTCAATATCACGATGCGTCACCTCCTCAATATTATATATATATATATATATACATATATATATATATATATATATATATATATATATATATATATATATATATATATATATATATATATATATATATATATATATATATACACACATGGTTTTCATCAACAAATTTCAAGCAGTCAGATAACTTCCCTTTTATATGGTATCTATCTTTTATTGTGAAAAAAAAAAACTTCTTGAATGTACCGGAGTCTGAACACAGCAGACCCTTTTAAAAAAACAGCAACTGGCAATAACTGATTATGGTTTGTCACTGCATCAATGCAGAATCGTCTAGATCGGCATCGCGACACATCGATGAAATGGTGAATTTAAACACCCCTAAATCACTGTGTGGTAATGTTGCCTTGTTTTATGTGGAAGCTGGTGATTGGTACAAACAGTCACCTCCTTGTTTCATGTTATGGATATGCATAATACTTTTCTGTTCTACACTCTTTCTATTCCCACTGAGGAATGTGTATCTGCTTAGGACGTGCCACACATAGATGCATCTTATTGGCAGTCAGAGAGAGACAGATGATAATAACTAAACTGGAATCCAGCAAAAGCGTAAAGCTCTACGCAAAAAAAACACCTCAACCTGAAACCCAATACCCTCTTGTCAGGTAGCAGAACCCCTGTATGCTCGATGGACAAATGCATCAGCAGGCAACATGTATGATAAGGGAGCACTTGACAAATAAACAACGAGCCTGTGAGGGGAAACCCCATACCAAACTCCAGTTTAATCCAATCCATGGATCCAGTTGAATCCAATCATTAAAAGCCACTGTTCACTTAGATGAACAGGTGATCCACCAGGCAGGCAGGAATTGTTGGAATGGAATTTAAGTTAAAGTTAATTTCAGAGTAGTAGGGGGGGGGAAATTGATAAAGCATAGTATCGCAATATTTTCAGTGGAAAAACTGTATCAATACACAGGCGCCAAGTATTGATCTTTTATTATATACAGTATGTGTTGGTTAGTTTGTCTGCTTGACAATTCCATTTTGCAACAATAAAATTGAAGTGATGTAAACAGACACAATGTATGTATATTTTTAGATAAAACAGATGTTGACAAAGTTTCCTTTTGGGGACATCATTTGAAATTGGGAAAAATCTAAAGTAGGAAAAAAGGTTAAAAATTGCAATATATCGCAGAATAAAATCGCAATAATATCGTATCATTACATAAGTATCGTGATGATATCGTATTGGAAGACGTCTGGTGATTAACATTACAGCATATTAACAAGCTCTGTGTGAAATCGTTGTTATAAAAAGGCCTGGGTCAGTGTTTCTGATGGCTTCATATTATTCCTCCTGCCTTTGCTGGGCGATGCAAACAGACGTGACAAGTTGGATTATTGCTATTCATATGCAGATGACAGCGCCGTTACTTTTGATTCCTGCATTACGATTCGTAAAAGAAAAAAAAAAACTTGGATAGTAGGCTAAGACATGCTGTGACATCTGGACAAAACATAATGCTCACTAGCTTAATAGAATCATAATAGCTAGTGTAATACCTTCGAGAATCATAATAGCTAGTGTAATACCCTCATTCTATAGTAAAACTAGGCTTAAGTAGGCTATGGTCTCGCACACGTTATCTCTCTTATAGAGATAATGTCACGCCAAACTACGGCAGAAAATGTCATGTTTTAAAGCGTAGCTAGGTAAAATATTAAGTTTTTATTATATTCAACGACATTTTTTTACAGCTTTTCCTGACAGTATGATAGCAGATTTTTTCCGCCACTGATACTTGCCTGGAAACACCGACAACAAGATCTAGGCTAAAATTGTTAGTGTTTTGCGAGGTGATTAATTTAATATGTCACAAACATTGCCGAAATATCCACGAGATTTGAGTGTTTCGTAAACGCTCTTAAATTACACGTAACAACGCATGTGTACTTGTCTATATGCGAGAATACATTTAAATGTCAGATTTTTCAACGGAGTTTGGTGTGACGTTGTCTTCGTACAAATCGAAATTATCTGACCAAAAAGTAACGTTAACGGTATACAGATAGCTTAAAATGGCTCGAAACAGTGTCTGAGTTTGCTCCACAATCCACCACAGTTACATATAAGACTATAAAGTTTGCTACTTTTAATGTTTTCTAATCACCCGAAGCCCGATTCCGTTAAACACGTTAGCAGCAAACACAGTCCACAACAATTGTTATGAACGAGCAATAACAAGCGGCTCCATACCTGACTGGCTTTGTGGAACTGTTTTTTCAGTCCGGCCACAGACATTTTCGATAGACGTTTTAGGCTTCACCTCTGGAGAAAATGTTCCGTAAAACACTGAATAAAACTGGGAAAATGTACGTTGAAGATAAAGCCAGCCAGTCGAGTCCACAACACTACACTCATCAGTCACTACCGTTAAAGATTGCTGCAAGAACTGAGGTGAGTCAAGCACCAATCACCAACGAGCGAAGGCTGACTTAACCGGAAGTTGCTTTGTTGTCTTAAAAAATAAAAGTGTCAATTTTGAATGCGATTTGACGCTTTTTATGTGTTAACTTTCATTGCCTTTCCTCCAATATTAAGATTTTTTTTACTGTTATGATTCGTATAACGTATTCCTCATTCCACTGCAGAACAGCCTATTATCTTTCACTGCCAGTTAGACCATCTGTGTTGTGAGACTTTTGTCAGTTACGGTTTTATTTTGAAAGTGAAAACCCGAAATGGGCTGGCGTGTTTTGGTTTGACTTGTGGAGTGGCGGACGGTGGCGGAGGAGGAGAGCTTCCTGAATCGCAGAGATGTGGCCACATCTCGAAGCCCATTGGCTGACAGCTGCTCGTGCGGTGGAAACAGCGGCGGAGAGAAGGGATGACTTCAAAGGCGTCGGAAATATGTTGACACAATACCATGATTTAGCGACATCTAAAAAATATGCTGCTAACAGAACTCAACAGAGATATATATTGCAGATATCCATAATTCAACTCTTCGTCAAAAAGAAAAATTCAATTATCCACAATGACGTTCTTCCTATCAACTCCACAACGTCATTCATACTAGTAGGCCTACAAATGATGTCATGTTTCCCATTCATGTGTATGGGGATTGACTTTCAGATATCCACACCCAGCAGCCAGTAGCTTTTGTGACATTTCACTGTTGCTAATTCCTTAGAGATATGTATTGTACATTTAAAGTTTTGCATCTTTTTGTAAGTGTGATATTTTGTCCACACAGGCTTTATTTTGATGTTGTTGTTACTTATGGTGAATATTTTTTAATGTGCTTTGTGTTTTTGTTGTCGTTGTATGTAACCTACTTTGGAGGTACAATTTATTTTTGAGGATTTAAAGAATAAAATATGGAAGCGATATATGAAATTTATATGGGGCCACTCTGTTGTGTTGTGATTGGTCGGTTGACACTGGACTCTAAGGAACTGTAAGAAACGGTAATGTTAGTAATTAATGTAAATACTATTAGTTGAGACAGAAATGGTAACTAAATGCTATGGCGCTCTGTGTGTGTGTGCGTGTGTGTGTGTGTGTGTTTTATGACTCATGGTACATGTCCACTGCCGAGCATCATTTCCATGTGTCCCATTCATTTCCATGGGAGCAGCCAATGTCCACTTCTCATTTACATAAATATTTCTTTATTTCAGACCCAGGGGGATCCATATCACAATAAAAAAAAAAAAAAACATACACAAACACAAAAATACAAAAAAATAAATAAAAAATAAAGCACAATGTTCAGTGTCAAATATACAGACATGTTCGCCAGTGATTCCACAGTCTGGAGGAGAATCTGACAGAACTACGTACAGGGTTAACCAGAACAGTGATTATGTCATTTTCTGACTCTGATACCCTACACATAAAACTATACATCAGGTTACGTAGAACAGCAAAGCAAGTAGGTACCCCAACGCTGACAAACATATGGCTTGCACTGGAGTTTCTTGGAGCATTCAACAGCAGCCTCATGCTGTCATTATAAGCAATTATGAGTTTTCTAATGCTGCCTTGCTTATAACGACACCACAGGTAGGCCGTATACAAAGGTGTACAATACGCTCTAAAGAGTGAGATTTTCACAGGTACAGAGCACATGCTAAACTTACGACCCAGCGTGTTCGCTTGAGCATACAGCTTCCGACGCTGCCTATAGATATCCTTATCATCAGAAAGGTCATTTGCAATAATATGGCCCAAATATGTAATCTCACTGCACACCATAAATGCAGTGCCAGACAGATAGAAGTCAGGGAAGGTTGCCTGTCTGTCTTCTCTACTTCTGATAATCATGATCTTACTCTTTTTAGCATTGTATTTTATATCAAAATCCACACCATACTGTGTGCATACTCTCAGAAGCTGTTGGAGACCAGCACTATATGGGCTAAAGATGACCAAATCATCTGCGTACATAAGGTGATTAATTAGTAAGTCACCAACCCTACAGCCTGTACCACATGCATTTAAAATCAAAGATAACTCATTCATATACATATTAAAAAGAAAAGGAGAAAGAATTCCTCCCTGGCGAACACCATTGGTCACTTGGAAGGGAACAGACATTACATTCCCCCATCTTACTCTCATCGTCTGATGCGAATACCAATACACCAAGATTCTAATTATAAAACCAGGGACCCCACTTTTACACATTTTTAAAAATAATTTCTCATGATTAACACGATCAAATGCTTTAGAAGCATCAATGAAGCATAAGAACATTGTGGAATTTTGCCTATTATATTTATCTAAAATTTCTTTTAATGCAAAAATACAGAAATCAGTACCATGCTTCCGTTTAAAACCAAATTGGTTATCAATAGACAGGACATACCTCTCAAGTCTACACAATATAACTGTCTCCAGCACTTTGGACTGAGCTATTGGCCTGTAATTATCTGAGCAGTTCAACTTCCCAACTTTGTCTTTAATAACTGGTACCAGCACAACAGAGAGCATAGAATCAGGTAACTCTCCATGAACAAGGAAACCTGTGTAGCACATAGCCACCAGAGAGAGGACACAGTTTCTTACTGGCAAGTTTAAGATGCTCAGCTGTAATATCATCCAGGCCACAGGCCTTATTATCTCTTAATTTCAGTATTGCTTCAAGGACTTCAACAGAAGTAACAGCAACATCATCATTAAACTCTACATTATTCACTACAAACGGATTACTTTTTACACAGTTTAACAGTTCATAATATTGTTTTCGCCACAACTGTGAAATTTCATTAGAACCACTCACACCATCTATATTAGAAGGAAGAGATGTTTTACAATTATTAACAGTTTTTATTTCTTTCCAGAAGTCATTAACATTATTTTTTTGCAGCTTCCATGCCAGTGAATCTGACCTCATAGTGTTTTCATTTCTTTTAATATAGCGAAGTGCATATTTAAATCTAGCATTAGTGCATTTCTTATTTTCAAACAGGGGGCCATGCCTGCTTTTGCCTGACTCGGCCCATTTTTTAAAAGCATTTCGGGCCTCTGAATGGAGCTCTTCTACATGTTCCTTCCAACCTGGCTTAGCATTGCACACTTTTGTCCTGTATTTATAAAGAGGCCTGCTTGAGATACTGAGAGACCCCACAATAGCTTCATACAGGATACATAAATCCTCACAGTGTTGTACATTCTTACAGTTTATATCCCGACACAATAAGGCATCTTTTGGGGCCTTGATATCACCCAGCAAGGCATCAGAAAGATTGGTATATTCATTAAGATCTTTCTCAGACAATTTTGACCAACTTATTTTTTCTAAATTAATGCCATTATCCACAGGCAACAACACCGGTAAGTTGTCTGTGTTCAACATCATAAGGAAGGGTATATGGTCTGTAGTAGCCAGATCATAATCAATCTTCATCATATCGATGGAGTCATGTGCATCCACTGTACAAAGGCAGTGGTCTAGCCAGGAAGTAGAGTTAGTAAGGAAGTAAAGTTGAATCCAGGCAATTTTATGCTAATGAGCAGTGGAAGGCTCCGCTCGACGCCTCTAAAAAGCTCATGAAAATCTTTTAAACTGAAATGAAGACAGATCCAGCAACTGCATGCATCGCCTATTTCTTGCTCAACCCTCATGTTGTCCTCAGGTCAAATTTGACCTGTTTTCAAAAAATCTGAAAATATCAGATGTCGAAACAAACGTCAAAAATGTTAAAAAATAATAATAATAAAAACACTTTGGAAAATCAACAAATACAATGAAAAAAGGCATAAAAAACAGGAGAAAACTTCAAAAACTTTGGAAAAAGCATCCAAAACATTGAAAAAGTGATAAAAACCCCAAAAAAAAATACGCCAAAAGGTCAGATGAAGCAATAGAAATTTTGAAATATGTGACCAAAACGTTGCAAAAAACCCTGCAAACTTGGAAAAAAAGAAGCTAAAACATTGAGAAATGTTTGTTTTCATGATTGACAGGAAGACAACACAAGGGTTGAAATGTTTAAACAAAAAAAAATCAGGCTGCTAAAGTCTGTTTAGAAATCCGGGAGCAGACAGCCTCACGTGATGTGTTCGGCCAATCAGGTGCAGCCTGTTGGAGGGTGTAGACAGTTTTCTTCAATACTAATGCTGCATTCCAGGCAACCCGTAACTCGTGTTTTCACGACCTCATACCCGTGAAAGTGCCGTGGAATGGCAGTCAAACCTGTAACTTTTGTTGGAGCTAAATTCCTGCTCCATTCTCAGGGTTCATTCAATTAGTAGTCAAAATCTCAGATGTTGATGTGAATCCATTTATTACATAGGATATCCTAGAGACAAATACAGAGTCAACCTAACACGGCTCTCCCCCAAATTTGTCTGGCTCTCTGGCTCTTGCATCCCTCATCTTATCTCACAAAGGGTGGGGTCTTGTGCCTATTTGTTATCTCTTAGTTGGAACGTGACTGAAAGTTTATGACCCTCAGGACTTGCTAAGCAAAAGAGCAGTTGGGCCATAAAGGGGGACTGAAACCAGAGACAGGGTGTCTCTAACATCATCAATTCAACTTCTGACACATTTGTAGAGCTGGGTTATAACAAAATGTACCAGACCATCTTATATTATAAAACAAAAGTATTGCAAAACAACTTAATGCAACAAACAACAAACAACAAACTATATATTTATAACAACAAACTTAATGCATGACCCACATGTCTTCATTTATGTTGAAATAATGCTTTTACCTTTTGGCTTGAATGTATAATGCAAATCACCCACAATGTTTAAGCACATATAAAATTTTAAATTCCAACACTTTCTACCCGTGAACTCGTAGCAGATCGTCCCAGTTACAGTTTGGACGTCACACACACACATAAACAACAGGCAACCCCTATTGATGCTGTACAGACGCTGTGAGAAGTAGAATAAATAGGCAACGTAAAGTAATTCCACACATTGTAATCAAAACAATACACATATGATTGTGTACTACTACAGGTTATGTTTATTAAATGAAGCCCAAAATATGTTGCTGACTAGAAATCGTTAGTATCAGCTAACGCTAACTAGAAGGATTTGTGGTGATGTCGCCTCAAACGCTACCAAGTCGTGAGTTGTGACTTGAAGTCGTCACTTCAACTTTGTCTGGAACGCAGCATTATGTATGTTCCTGTAGTACCGGAGGCTGCATTTTCAGGACCCTATTTTTTCAAGGGTTAAAATTAACACCAAAAAGCTACTTTCTTTTTCAAAATGTGAAAAAAAAATAGGAAGTTTAAAAAACAACTTTTCCACCCAGATAATATCTTCCGTCTTGCAATTCAACTTGGCTGCTAAGAGTTGCGTGCTGGGCAATTTGTGTAAATAACATATTAGCAGATAAAGTAAAGATGTACTTTGTAATGTTCTTAAATTGAAAACAAAGAAAAACGCAAGCAAGTTTTTTTTAATTTTGGCTTTTCCACACAATGTAGGCTACAGACAAATGGGAGAATGTCAGTTTTGACCCTTCAATATAGAAACCCACATTGTGAACTAGGCAACAGGACAGGATTTTATCATCTTTTGAAGTTTAATGTGTTGGCTATAATTAATAATTGTAGTCATAAAATAATATACTGTATATAATACACCTAGTTGGGCTCACCAAAGATTAGCAAGACAGTTAGCAAGCTATCATAAGATAACGATGATTGCAGCCTAACATTAGGAACTTTATTACTATTAACGTTGACGTTGGTTAGGCTAATTCACTCCCAATTTGGCCAGACAGCTAACGTTACCTTACTGTTTTCACAGGAAGCCATGAACAAATAAAAAATTACATTATTCACAATCAGGAATGTGTCCGTTATTCCCGCAAGCTACGAAACCACAAGCCCACCCACGACCTTTTCCTAAACCCGACCATCTCGTTCCCGGAAGTCACGGAACCGTAGGCCCACCCACAACCTTTTCCTTAATCTAACAGCATCAAAAGGGACCCCCAATAGTCCCGACTAAGCGTGTGTTATAATCCATAACAACGACAAAGGCACCTGACCAAGCGCCCGTATTCTACGAGATGAGAGTCAAAATGTGTTGGACGAGCTCTTCTTCCATTTTGGTGAAAATGCGCTCCTGTTGCGTTATTATGAAAGCACTTTCTTTGCAAAACCCGCCCTCTAGTTAGGGTCCTAGATGTGCGATCCTGAAATTGCGGTCCTGAAAGTGCAGCCTCCGGTGCTGCAGCTATTGGATATGATTCTCGTGAAGAGAAACTAATAACTGCTAGTGACCCATTAGCGTGAGATGCTAGGAAGCGGGGCTATCCCTGCCGTGAAAACAACGCCCCAGTGGACACAAACCGTAAGGTCACCTTTGGAGATACATTTCAGACTAAAGACCAGTTAGTAAATACTTGTAGATGACACCTGGTATTTAACTTGCATATTTGATAATCTGTTGTACCAGAATGTAGGCGTGAAAATGATGACTGACTTAGTCTGTAAAAAATATCTAACTTGAGTTTCCTCAGCAGAGAGAGCCACTGTAGGACATTGCTCTAGACAGCAAAAAGACCATGTTATATGTCTATTTCAATCTTCAAGGCCCCCCGCCTGATCCATAAGCTGCCCTTTGAGTGCCAGGAGTTCTGGCTCTCAAAGGGCAGAACCAAAGGTGACGAACGTCATGAGGGCTACTAGGGTCTGTATGTTTTAACCTGTCTTCTTTACTGTAAGATCTTTAAGTCATCTTGCCCAAATTCCTATTTCCATTGCATTCTGTGCCACTTGCAGCGTTCCTGTATGTGGTTGAGTTTTCTCACCTTGTCTCTTTACTTACTGCAGTCCTACAATATTATTGTCTAACTGGTTAAGATATTTTCTTAATCCGCTATTGTTTGGTCTAGTTTCATTGGTTTTCAACATTGCAATGTGTTGAGCTGCAAGGGCCCCTTTTACACTGTAAGTGCTCAAATTTATTAATTAGAACAAATACAATGTAACAAATTTAATGTCAAATTTACAGTAACTTACTGCCAATGATTGTCCAGCAAGTTACTGTGAATTATTTTTACAGTAAAGGTACCTTACTTCCATTTAGATTATTTTATGTATTCATTGTAAAATACAAAACAATTAAACACAACACAAGATAAAAAGTAAAAATACAGTAGTTTAATTTACTATTTACAGTACTATAGTGGCTATATTGTGATTTTTTACAGTAATGCTTTGAGTACTGTGATTTCAACTGTAATTTTGTCATTTGGGATTTTGTTATGTTGACAAGGTTATAATGTAAACTTTACAGCATTCTACTGTAAAAATCATATACAGTAGTGTAACTGTGAAATCTAAAGTAAATAACTGTAGATTTCACAGCCATTATTTACAATGTACTAATAACTTCAAAAAATATTTGGAAGTTCTTCTTATTTAAAAATGTTTTGTGCCAGTAACATTTGCTCTCTTTTGAGTTCATTAAACCTCAGAATTTGTGATTAATATGAACTTTTTGCAGATTAAGTAACCACTACGTAAGTAACCACTTATTTTAAAACTGTATAGTTTTAAAATCATTTATTTCCTGACAGAATAAACCAGTAGCGCATGTATAAATAAGTATGTTGCTACAGAAAAAAGGCCAACATTAAACATACGTATATGTAGCATATACAAAAAATGTATATAGGATATTTATTTATTTATATATGCTACTTTACAAAATGAATAGTTTTTAGCTTCCATTGTTTACTAATCTGAGTATGTGTGCAGATTGTTGCCTTTGACTGGTTCCCTGCACCACCAGGGGGCACTGCAGGCCTGCAGAGGACCACATGGTGGACCCAGGGCAGATGTGGTTCCCAGCAGCAGGGGGCAGACTAGCAGCAGTTTCCACGCCTTGCTGCAGTGAAGCAGGACCATGATTAAGTTTGAATTTGTGTACACAGTTGAATTAAGGCAGTAGGATATTACATTAAAAAAAATCAAGGTTTATAAATAGTTACGAGGAAAACCCATAAAATACATTTGGTAAAAAAGGTTTCTTGAAAAGATATGTAATGAGGTTTCATAAAAAACTTCTGTAGACTGTGGGGCCCCTCAGGTGTTCAGGGAAGGTGCTCCACAGCCTCGGAGCCGCAGACGAAAAGGCCCTATCACCCATGCTGCAGAGCTTGGTTCTGGGGGCTTGGGGGGTGCGCGAGGAGGTCTGACGGGTAAGGAGTTCCTGTAGGTAAAGGGGTGGCATGTCGGTGAAGGCACTGGTGGGTGAGGAGGGAGACCATACTATATATTCAATTCTGAACGGACATTTTAGCAATGAAATTGGATTGTAAATGTTTTCTTAGTGTCTTTTGAATAGTATAACACACTATATGACTGATAATAATGGTCCATGTAATAACTTTGTACAAGGTTTTTTTTTGTGGCAGGCACACAAATTGCTTTAATGAATATGCTACAGCCTTGAGAAGTAAAAGAAAAACTTGTGTGTACAACTGAAACCTTCACTTAAGCCTGTCTCGTCTCTCCTCTCCCCTGTCCCGCCCTCCCTTCTGCTTTCACTCCTCTCCACCTCCTCCTTCTCTTCCTCCTTTTCCTCCCTCGGCCTGCAGAGTATTTGGAGGAACAAAAGTCATCTGCTGTCCATCTGGTCGCTGTGCCGGGCGCTAATACCCACTCATATTCCTCAGCAAACACCCGTGGACAATCCATTCTCTCCCCCTTCTCTGCCTTACCCTCCAGATCCACTCCCCCCCGCCAGCCCTGATCCCCATCCCAGGGCCAAGACGTAGGATCCGGTGTCACTGCCCCAGAAAGACCCCTCTCTCTGGAACATGTGGGGCATCAGAAGCAGTGTTGTTCAGACGGCTCAGTTTCACTGTTTGGAATTCTCACAGTAGCGTGCACATATCCATTGCTTCCCAGGTGCTGGCTCGTAGCAAATCTATCTTTCAAGATAGCAATCAGATGATGTATGCTCAAGAAAAGCATGGGGATATTTTGATTTACTTGTACTTTCTGGGGGCATCAGAAACTAAGATTTATGGCTTACATTACACTGAACAGTGTCACACTGATGCGAAGGACAATAACACTTTCTTACTGTTGGAGTCTTTTTTGTAGTTTTAACCATCTTTTCTACCAGTCATGATCAGTGGTGGAATGTAAGCAAGAACATGTTCTCACGTACTGTCCTTAAGTACAAACAGGAGGTACTTGTACTTTACTCAAATCTTTTCTTCCCATGCCACTTTCTACTTCTACTCCGCTACATTTCAGAGAGAAATATTGTACTTTTTACTCCACTACATTCATCTGACAGCTTTACTTACTAGTTACTTTACACATTAAGATTTTTGGACACAAAACACATGTTTATAAAACCTGATGTTTTATTATAAATGAAACTAGACGGCCTACAAGTCCAGCTGAAATGATGATTAGACCATTAAACACACAACTCTTTAGATCCTTTCAAAAATGGGAAGATTTGTCTTGACTTTTAATACTTTAACTATATTCACCTGATGATACTTACATAGGTTTACTTAAGTAAAATTATCAATGCATGACTTTAACTTGTAACAGAGTATTTTTACAGTGTGGCATTTGTACATGTACTCAAGTAAAGGATCTGAGTACTTATTCCACAACTGGTCATAATAACATTGTAGACACTGATGTAACACTGCAGCTGATTTGGGAACATGGCTACGTTATAGTAGTTATTTTTAAAGGGGCGGCCAATCAGAAGGTTGGTGGTTCGATCCCTAGCCTGCAGTCCCATGTAAAAGTGTCCTTGGGCAAGACACTGAAACCAGAGTGGCCCCCGATGCTGTGCCATTGGAATGTAAATGTGTGTTATTGTTTATCTGATGAGCAAGTAGCCCCTTGTACGGCAGCCTTGGCCACAGTGTGTGAATGGTGAATGGTTCCTATACTATGGAAAAGCGCTTTGAGTAGTCGTTAAGACTAGAAAAGCGCTATATAAGAACAGTCCATTTACATTTTTTACTAGTTTTGTTTTCATATTCACAGTGGATATCAACTGCCTGAGTGAGTAATGTGAAGGGCTTCACTTATAGAGACAAACCTAACGCTGGTCCCCGCTCTACAGAGCCTTTGAGCCTCCTTTAGCTTACTGTTTTGGTTTTACACCCCACGACTGTAATGTTTGATTTAGTCCCACCGCTCTCAGAGCACAGCAGACAGCTGTTTTCTACTGTATACTAACTCCTCAGCAGAAACAAGTCAAGTCAAGTTTATTTCATTCATAAAAATACAAATTACAGTGCTCATACCCGCCCGCCTTAATGCCCATTAAAACTAGAGCATAAATACTATACAATAAATACACTATACAATACATAAATACAGTACAAAACTTATAAAAATGTACAGTATGTTCTCTGAAACCTAGACACTCGCCCACGAGTAAAAACAGCACCTCTGATTCATAGTCTAATAATTTAATAACCATACAAGCTAGCGACTTACCAATGGTTGCAGCTAAAAGGTAACGAGTTAGCCGTTACAGAGGTCTCTCGGGGTCTCTCTAGCCTCTACAGGTGATTTTCTATTGAGCCTGGAACTTCCAGCCTTTTTCGGGGTCGTTGAGCATTAAATCCAAACTATTACATCCAAAATGTATCCACTTTATGTCCATAATTCATCGCGTTTTTGCTCAATTATGCCGCTAGCGCCGTCTCCCCTTTGTGTATGGAAGTCAAGGATTCCATATATGGGAGACAATGTCATCCACCTGTATGGAAGGCCAAGAGGCTGTATGGAAGGCCGAGAGGCTGTATGGAAGGCCAATAGGCAAACTTTTTTAGACACACAATTGCTTGTGTAGCATTGCTGTGGGTGTAATATCAACTAGAACTGCACGCAGATACAACGGGGTCCAAGCCTCCCCGAACCCAAAGCGAAAGTGGGAGGGCAAACGTCGGGAAACATCAAGAGGCGCACGTAACGGTACGGATTAATAGCGCAATGACCCAGAACTCTGGTCTCCTAGGCTGGATACAAAACCTTGATAAAATGGCGCAAAATTGTCTACGTTGATCATAGCGCCCCCTAATGGCCTATCTTTACCAAATTTGGTACAGAGCCTCCGGGCGGCATGCCAAACAATCGTCACAGGTTTGGTGTCGATAGCATTTATTGTGGCAGAGACATTGCAATTGCAAATATCCCATTTAAATGCATTGAGTGTTTTGACGAAACCAATAAATGTTGATTATAGCGCCCCCTAATGGCTGATCTTTACCAAATTTGGTACAGAGGAAAGGCATGGTCAACACTGCTCTCAAGTGATATGTTGATACCTTTTAATTTGGCCGAGATATGATATGATATGTGTTTGGTAGCTTACTACAGAAACTTTGCTTGGTCGTCAAATGCGCACACAATTACGTAGCAAAATTCTTTATGCAACTTTTTGTCAGGGCCATCTGCAGATGCTATACACCAGGTTTCGTGCAGATCTGTTGCACGGCCTAGGACGAGTTCGAAAAAGTTGGCTTCGCACTTGTCGCAATATTGCAAAATTAAATTTAATCAGAAATCGACGCGGCCTATATAATGTGACTCACCTTGATGTAGTGAACATGTGGACATGAAGAGTTTTAATGTGAGATGTATAATGTAGGAGTTATAGGCAAAAACACGTTTCACGTCATTGTAGCACCACCTAGTGTTCCACATGTGTAATATTCGGTAAGTAGGGTCAGCTACCCATTGTACATCTACCCTGTTAATTTCAAGTAATTCACTGTAGTAGAAGTGGTTAATCCAGACATTGGCCCATAGGCCACGCCCACTTAAACAAAACAGTACCCCACTGTAAGGACAGCCTCAGGAGTGGGCCTAGATGGTATCCATCAAATTTTGTAAAATTTGGATGAGCGGTTCATGAGATATAAACTTTTTGTATCTGTAGCGCCCCCTAGTGGCCAATGTTCGCAAAATTTGTTTCAGAGCCTCAGAGTGGCATAGCAAGGAATATTCTAGTTTGGCTTTGATAGCATTTATCTTGGCCGAGATATGGCAAAGAAGGTGTTTTCGTGGTTAGCTACACAAATTTGTTTGCGCGTAATACGCGCATTTTTTATTCTATAAAAAATCTTTATGCAACTTTGTGTCAAGTCGGTCTGGAGATGCTACTTGCCAAGTTTCGTGCCGATCCATTGCACGGTCTAGGAGGAGTTTGAAAAAGTTGGTTTTCGATAAATCACGATTTTTCACGCCTAAAAGTCTAGGCGGAAATGGGCGTGGCCTATATCATAAGATTTAGTAGGATCCAGGGAACGCCTGGATATAAGGTTTTTTAATATTGGATGTACGGTTTGGGAGTTATAGGGCCAAACGCGTTTTTTCTGGTATAGCGCCACCTAGTGGTGGACGTGGGTCATTTTTTGCGGCTGAGGTCTTTGCGGAGTTTGGGACCAGTCCTGAAAATGGAGCGTCGCCACCATGTATGGTTTGGCTGCAGTATGGGTTTTTTGCGGGGAAGAATAATGAAGAAACCCTAGGAAAACAATAGGGTTCCACAGCCCTGCTCTCTCACTCAGCCTCGGGCTTGGACCCCTAATAAATATGACATTATTATGTTGATTATTGGCATAAGTAAATGTCATGAGGGCAAAAGCGTCTTGACTTTCTTTGAAAAAATGTATGTATTTTGTCAACTGTATAAGTTATAATGATTATTTCTTCACAGTGTGACTCCCAAGACATGTGAGAAGTGTTTTAGAGAGGAAAATGGCTTAGGTTTTACTTCTCTATCTGTGATATCAATACATATCTGTGAGATTCATGTTCCGTTTTATTTATTTATTTGTCTTTAAGGACAAATAAATAAATGCATTTTTAACATGCAAGTGACCTCACTGCAACCCAAATATTCTAATAACCCAGTTTGTCCTGAAAAAAATGATGTTCATATCTTGACTGTAGACAACAGGGTTGATGTTTTACAAGCTTTTTATAAAATAAATCCAGACGGACAATGAACTGTAAAAATGGCCTTAGGGCTCAGAGGGTTTTAAAGTGCTTGTTGTGCTGTCTGATAGTCTAAGGTATAAAAGAGAGCGCATATCGCTTAGTTCATGTCACAGGAGGCCTTAGTCTCCCACTAATTTCCATAACCCTACCAGTCAGATTACCATGAAGAGGGTGACCCGGGTCCCTTGTTATTTAAATGTGTCATTTTTACCAGACGGTCGTCATATACTTGATCCACTCTATTTAACTCGCCCACCATTTCCCCAGCCCTTTTAGTCACTCTTTCAATCCTGGCCTTCTCGGTTACTCCAGCATTCCCCCCAAAACGTGCTGTCGTGCGGCAATGAAAGTTACTAGTCTAGCTAGCTGGTAAATCCAGACAACTAGCTAGACTATCTGTCCAATCTGAGTTTTCTCTTGCATGACTAAAACAACTTTTGATCATACACATGTTCCACTAAAACAAGTTCCTTCCAGAGGCTATGTTGCAGAGGCACCATCATTCTGTCCGGCGCTTAACACTGCCCTAGACGATTTTGATTGGTTTAAAGTAATGGCAATAAAACTAGAGCATGTTTTTCTTGCTTCCCGAAATACTGTGTGGACTAGCCAGACCCTCCTCTTGAAGCTGTGGAGGAAGGTCTGGCAATATGAGACTAGTCAAATTAGGAGGAAAAACATCTAGCACCATCACACTGAGCACCAGCGCCCCTCAGGGCTGTTTGCTCAGCCCACTCCTGTTCACCCTTCTAACCCACGACTGATCTGCCATGACACAACAGTAGTTAGTCTCATTACAAATGGCAATGATGTGCAATACAGAGAGGAGATGCAGCAATTGGCCAAGTGGTGTGACACCAACAACTTCTCCTTAAATGTGGAGAAAACCAAAGAGATGGTTGATGATTTCAGGAAAAGACGCACTTTGAACACCCCAATGACCATCAATGGCATTGTTGTCGAAAAGGTCAGAAGCACCAAGTTCCTAGGGGTGCACATTTCCAATGACCTGAACTGGTCCATCAAAACAACAGCCATCACCAAGAAAGCCCAACAACGCTGCCACTTCCTGCAGAAAAAAGTAAGCTCTACTCTATCCACCATGACGACATTCTACAGAGGAACCATCAAGAGCATTTTAACATACAGAGGAACCATCAAGAGTGTCTTAACATGCTGTCTGGTATGGGAACTGTTCCGCCACTGACCGCAAACCCCTACAGAAAATAGTAAGGGCAGCAGAAAAGTTCATAGGTGTCTCTCTCCCCTCTATAGCCAACCAACCCGTTCTCACTTTGAACGCTTAAAATACGGACAGACGTTTGGACAGTGGCTATCCGCATCTGATACGATGAAAAACGCTCCCTTTGGTGTGTTGGGTTTAGCGAGTAGTATAGAAGGGGAAAATTCCGTGTAGGGAGGATGGTCAAGGTGGTGGATGGGTCAAACACAGGACTTTCACCCAGAAGAGTGGGGTTTGTGTCCTGCGTGTGTCCTTAACCGTCTTGTTATTGCCGTGTGTCAGGGAACCGTATGCCCACCCATGACCTTTTCCTTAACAGTGTCAATAGGGATGCCAATAGTCCCGACTTAGTGCGTGTTAGGAGACCTTTAGCGTCAATAACAACAACAAAGGCACCTAACCAAGCGTCCATATTTTATGAGATGGGAGTGAGAGTGTGTTGAGCCAACATATACAAAGACATATGTGACAGTAAAGCCACAAACATACTGACCGACCCCTCCCACCCATCCCAACACCTCTTTGCACACTTGATGTCTTTTAGGAGGCTCCTAAGTATCAGGGCAAGATCTACCAGACTGTGCATTAGTTTCTTCCCCCCAAGCCATCAGAACTCTGAACTCTCATCAAAGGCTACCACCCATCACTCCCTCTACTTGAGATGACACACACATAATGTATACATGTAAATGCTCAAGCACTTTCAATGTGTACCATCATACACTGGTACCATATATTGCACATGTACAGTACTCGTTACAACAGAACACTTTTTAAAAATAGTTTTACTCTTTAATGCTGCCTCTTTTTCAATGAAATTTTAATTAAAGTCTATTTTTAATTTGTCTCTGTCTAATATGTGTCTGTTCTTTTTTTTTTGTGTAACATTCCATGAACTACGGAGAACAATATCTCGCTTCCATGTATGCAAAGTGTGTATTTTGGTAGTGACAATTAAACTGATTCAGATTTATGCCCCTTACTTCTTTTTAGAATTGTTGCAGTGTTCGAGGATCTCAGCAGTTAACCAGTTGGTAATAGAAATTCTGTTTCACCTTGCGTTATTCCTGCAAATATAACCTCTGGATGTTTTTTGCAGTTTTTTGTGTTTAGTCACAGCAAACAGTCAATACTATAAAGAGGTAACTGAAGGCCAGCTACCGACGTACACACTGACTATGTAACAAGTGTTGCTGTGTGTGCTGATGACTCAGCCTCAGTTTCAGTCTTTCCATATTTACCACTGAATGCTTTCTGAAAGTGGTCCAATGCTTCTTAAAAATAGCCCTAAAGTTGCAAGTTGTTCCAGATAGAAACAGCTCTGTGGAGGAAGCTGAGCAAGTGCTCCACCTCTACAGATCAACTAGGTTCTCTGCTGAATATTGTCGCCTACATACAGCACACCGGAGGGACTGAAATAACCCATTGTGCCCTCTCTGAGTGGTACTAGATTTCTGCAACGTGCCAGAGAAAAAGGATGGGGGCCACTTGTCAGAACTGGGTTTTTCAGCTCCAAAGTGATGAGGAACAGCTCTGCAGGCTCACTAATGTACAGTAAATGTGATGGGTGGGTTGAATTGTTGAGTTATGCAAGGCTTTCAGCCCTCTGTTATAGTGCAATACTTTGGCATGTTGCGTAACAGATTTGTCCTCCTCGCTCTTTTTAATGTGGGCCCAACGATACTTCCACTGTCCCTGGTCCATTTCAATCCATGGCCTTTAACTTTGCAAAGCAGTATTACTGCGATTAATTCACCTCTTCAATAACTATGAGAGCATTTTTTTCAAGGAGTGTATAGCGTATGCCATTTTGCAGCAATGCAAATTTTAACAACTGCTGGATGCGACTACCGTCCATGTGGCTCTTCCACTTTATCATTAAAAAAGGCAGGATTGCAAAAATGAAATATAATCGGAACACTATTAATCAAGTTCAAACCAAATATCTTTTGCCTGGTGGATGTTTTTCATCACTATAACACTGCCTCTCTTCTTGTTCTGTGTAGATTTAGACATTTCTGATGCTGCACCTGTGTATGTCTGTGTCTCCAGCTATAGTTGTGTCTGTTTTGTGTGGTTGCCCAATCTGGGACATATAGTCGTGAAGGGGTCCAGCAGAGGTTTACCTGAACACAGTTATTCTGTGGACAACCCCCCTCCTTTACCCTGGAAATCCAGATGTTTTTCGCGAGACCACAATTTGAATTTGCTCAGCGAGTTACTCTGACATGCTCATTAACTGTGCCCTTTTATCTGGGCTGCCCAATCACATCGGTGTATCTGATATAGGCGGTAAACAGATGCCAACAGTTTAATCTATCAGTTAGCTCCGCTGGTAGCTACATGGGGCTCTGGATACGTCACCCCGTGTGTGTTGTGATGGTTCGTAGTGTTATCCAATAGCGTGCAGTGAGATGATCAAATGCACGCTTGGTGCCACCCCTTGAGATGGAAGACTTTCATTGCTTGATGCCAGACCCTTAATCCTTTCATATTTGGGTCTGGATTTTCAGGCTACCCCTCCTTTGGCCTGTCAACTGTTCCTGATGGCAAGATAACCTCTGAAAACAAGTCCCACTTAACAAAACATTTAGTCCCTTTATAAATCCTCATTTATCTTGAATCTGTTAAAACATTGTTCTGAATTTGAGTCGAGTCTGGCGATACGGGCGTCGCCATCTTGGTTTTTTGCAACTGGATGTGACAATTTTGATGCCAGGCTGGAACGGGGGAGGATGACGCGGCCAAGTCTGTGTTGTCTGCTGAGCTACGCTAAATGCTAATGGGATGAAGTTTCTGGTTTTCAACCCCTCTGAAGCGCGTCGTCTAGTGGAGATTTTCAACGGCTAATTGCGGACCCTCCATTCATCAACATGTACAGAACAGAACTACAGTACAGAAAATCTGCAAACTTTCCCTTCAGTTACCAACAAAAGCAGTAGCTATGCTTGTGTGGCAGAATGCTAAATAAAACACTTTTAGCAGACCAAATGTTACAATTAACGTTGAAGTGAAAACTGTTTGGGTTTGGAATCTCACCACCATAGTTTCACAAAACAGGGACCCCAAAACAACATTCTGCATAGGGCCCCTAAAAGGTGGCCCTGGTTTCCAAAATGAAAAATTGTGTGGTGTTCATATTTTTGTTATACAGCCAATGTTCCCGGGACTGGTTGACCCACCACATTATTAGGCTTTTAAATCAAAACAGGCATAACAATTTATGTAAAAATACTTAATAAATGTTTACTTTAGCTTATTTACCAATCAATTATGGTTCATATTTGCCATTTACCCCTGTGAGATCACATCTATGATCATTTTCGTTTTTGTGAGAAAACAAGAAATTCAATTATACAAAAAAAAGAAACAGGATTTTTGATCATTATTGGTGCGCATTTCTTAGAACTTAATCTGAAAAGGTGAAAGTGCTTAAAATGTAAAATTTTTGTAACTGTGTGGGAATAGCAAGTGCAGAAATTCATTCGGGTCCAGTAGACAAGGAACACCTCACATGTAATAGGAATTTGTAGGGGGGGTGTACCGGGTGCAGTCATTGAAAATAATTTATTTTTATCTTCTTCACAGAAAAGCCGAGGCCAATGAGTTTGATTTAGAAGAAATAATAAATAGCATAATCTCTCTTTTACCAAACATTGAAAACGGGTCCCACAGACCTGAACACCACACGTGACATTGCACAGTGCTGCAAAAATCAAATTCCATTCTGTTTACCCCCATGGCAGGAGTCTTAGACTACGTTCACACTGCAAGAAAATCCATTTTGTTTCTCAAATTAGATTTATTAGACCCTGTCTATTTGCAAGGGATCTGATCAGATTTGTGTCAAGACATCAATCTATTTGCATGGATTGCCGTGGTAACGATGTTGGTGTAAGTCACCAGCTATGCTGGTGATGTAACTTTCCAACATGGAAGCATAACCTAGCCAACTAGCCAGCTGCTGAATGAGTCAAATTTAACAACTTAATTCTTTACCCGCACATTCAGCGCAGATGAGTGACTACTTTGTTCAGCTCATTTTCTGTAACATTAATCAGTGTAGCATTAAAGCATGATGGAATTAACGCTAGCTACTAGGGGTGGGGGAAATAATAAAAATTAAATCAATACAGCATAGTATCGTGATATTTTCCATAGCAATACTGTATGTATACACAAGCGCCAAGTACTGATTTTTTTGTCAGTTTGTGGACCAAGTAGTTAAGCAAGAGGAGTCACAAGGGAAGTTCAAAAGTAATGGTTTTTATTTCCCAAAAATCATTACAAAATGAAGATAAAGTTTTGGGCCCCTAAAAGAGGTCAAACAACCAGACGGTAACTAAAGGCCTGAACATAAGACTCAAACATACAACTGGCCTACTACAAAAGAAATTAAGGTGACTTTATATATTGGCTGATTAGACCGACTTTGACACACAGGGGGAGACTAACAATAACTTGAAATGTACTTTTACTTAACCTTAACTCAACAATAATATTCAATATAATATAAATCTAAACCCCCAAATATCTAAGGAGAGAATAAAGCTACCCCTCCCGGACATAACAAGCAGTGGTAGTGTCCAATTAGGCCACCTCCCCTATAAAGCTGCTCCTGCTCCACTCAACGCCCCTTTAACCCTTGTGTTGTCTTCCTGTCAGCCATGAAAACAAATACTTTTTTTGTCCATATCTCAATATTTTAGCTGCTTTTCTCCAAGTTTGTGAATTTTCCCCCCCCTGTTTTGGTCCCTTATTTCAAAATTGATATTGCTTTATTTGACATTTTGGCAGGGGGGTTGGCATTTTGTCACTGTATCAATGTTTTGGACGCTGTTTTTAACTGCTTCATGTACATTTTTTGCATTTTTCAACATCCGATATTTTCAGATCTAAGTGTCCTGTGAGTTATTTGTAACTAAATAAATGTTTGCAACAAATGTATAATGTGAATGCAAAAAGTATATAAAAAAAGGAAAAAAACAGCATAAAACTAAAGAAAAATACAAGTGAAAAAAAAATTTATTTAAAATTTTTTGTAGTGTGAAATGTAGCCGCCGTACCGATTCCTCCAAAGAAGCAGTCTGCAAGCTGTGATAAAGGGAGGCGGAGAGATCGCATGGGTGTGCTAGCTTTCTAATCCATCTTATTTGTGGTCTGATAAACTGAGTTCATCAATGCAGCCACTGACACTATGTTGTGGCTGTTTCCTGGCAAAGGTGGCAGAGTCAGCACTTTTGGCGTTCCCGTGGGACGTGTGGCCAGAGCATCTATAATGAGACACATCTGTAGAAATTCGATTGGAATAGCATTTCAAACCACCTTTTTCTTTGTTGTCCTGACTAGAAATCTAGTTCAATACAATTTGAATATACCAAATAACAGAATTATGCAGGCAGTCTGATCAAGGCCTTAATATCAAACTCTCATTTCATGTCTATTTTGAATGTCTTAAGAGGAATATTTTCTGCAGCGAAGCCTGTATGTTATCCTCCCAGCAGTCAATCGCTATGTGTGTCTGTTAGAGGCTCATTAGTGTTGCTCCGCCTATTACTGAGTTTTACAAGGACTCGAGGGAGTCAGCCTGGATCGGATGATACTGCTGCGGAGATGAGGAAGGCGACAATTGTTTTTCTTTGTTTGCATTGGTGTACATAAAACATATATAAGATCATGATGTGTTGCTCATATTGGCTCTCCTGAAATGTGCAAATGTGTGCCGAAATTGGTTAATATTATACAGAGAAATGTATTTCATTCACAATGATACAACTAAGAATTGTGCTAATAATGGATATAAAATTGAATGGAGTGAGGCTTGCAAACATATGGCTTTTTATTTAATTGGAATGAATATTGTAACATTAAATCAAAGGAAACATGAACACCTGATTTTGCTCCTTTTTTTAACAAATCCAAACAACAAATAAATGGGATCTTAATTCTGGCCCATTCCATTTAAATACAGAATGAAAACACTATGCAGATTGTAGAGCAAAACCAGAACAATAGACCATGGTGAAATAATCAATGTACAACACAATGCTCTTGTTCATTCACATAAAAAGAAAAGAAAAAACATGTAATGTTAGTGGTGACATTATTTTATACAGTATATTTTTTGGTTTCTTTCAGATAACAAATTACTCTATTCACAGAATATACAGTTCAATAAACATATTGTTTACCAGTTCTTTTTAGGGTGTGCTCACGTGTGGGGCCATTATTATAAATTGCATTTTTTTTATTATTATTATTATTTCTCAGTGTTTGACTTATTCACAGTACATGCTTCTAGCCTCCAGACACAGCATCTATTCCTGCTGTTTGTCCAGTCAGTCAGGATACTGCAAGCAACCACACAAACTATACAAGAGCAATGCCTTAATCATGTCTAGTCCCATGAGCAGATTTCTTAACAAAAACTCCACCAAAATCAAGATATTCTTTTCACCCAGATCAGTCAAAAGCTGTTTTTTTTGTTTTATTTTGGTGAATTCTATTTTGTCTTACAACAGAGCCCACCCCTGAATACTGCTGTTAATCACAAAGTAGATGAGAGAAGGTTGGATGGGCCCTTTTAATACTGCAAACCCTTCACACATATTGAAGGGGTTTCTTGACACACCTGTGGGCTGAAAAAATCTTTGGTCAACATTAGCAGTATGCAACAACCTAAACAGTAAAGACAGATCATATATAATACAACACAATAACTTATTGGTCAAGCTCACAACACTATAGCTTTTCAACAAAGACTATTTTTAAAAACTATTGTCCAAATGAATGAAATGACACATGTAGAGGTTACTTCACTACTGCTTTTGATCAATACATTTTGCACAGCTTCACAGGGAAGATATGGATATCTGACAACAAAAACACCAGAAAGAAATTACTCGCATGATACAGTTTCATGGATCAACTCTCACTTTGGACAACACAACAATTCAGTTAATACAAATTAATCTTGTTAAGGTCTAAACTGGGCTGTAAGGCAAACCAATGCAAAACAAAAATCAGTACTGCGTTACAACAGAAGATTGAAACTGAAGGGTTGCAGTGCTCAATGTTGAAAATTAATGTACCGTCTGTTTTGGTTAGGTTTTACACGTTGATGTAAACACAGACGGATGTGTGTAAAGCCATTTGTTACAAAAGGAAGTTGCATTTGCCACAACAAATGAACTCCTTATTGTACTTTTTTTTCTCTAATTTTTCCCAAAATATGACAAAAGAATTGGACTATGGTATGGAATTTAAAAAGTGCTAATTGGTGAGCCTTCTTTAGGTGCCCAAAAACAACAACTACAACAACAAAATGACAATTAGAACCAAGGAATGTCGCATATGTTGTCATGTTGGCATATGAGCTCAAATCCCTACTCCTGGTCTATCGTGGCACCTGAGCTAACGGCTAGGTTCCTGTGAAGGTTCGGGTTCTGGCTGTGCCTGTTTCTGCTTCGCACAGAAGAGAAGGATGTATCACAGCCAGGGACTTTACACTTGTGAAGCAGCCGCAGATGGACAGTCTTGTAATGGGCTCTGAATGTCCCCTTGTTGCTGTAGACCTTTTGGCAGACGTGGCAGGTTATGGGAGATCCACCCCCGCCTCCCTGAAGCCCACCTTGTCCTCCCCCAATGCAGCCCAGGGTCCTCTCTTCCCCGAGTACCAACTCCTCGCCCCCAGGCCTCCCCATGCCAATCCCATCGCAGCTTTCATCACTGTCCTCCATGGGGAGAGCCTCCTCATCCTCTTCAATCCCTTCCCCTTCCTCACTACCGGCACCATCTGAATCCCAGGAAGATCGAGCACTGCTGCTGCCACGAGGTGGGGCAGAGGAGGAAGTGCTCAGGTCCAAGACTGCCCCATCGTCCCCATTTCCACCCCCATCTCCTACTCCTAATCCCTCCATTTCTCCTAAGGGAGATGTCTCAGCACTGGTTGGTGCAGTAGACATTTTGCTCATTGGGAAGACCAGACCCATGCGATTGTGTCCTCGGAAGATGACAGAAGTTTGGCTAGTTGGGTCTCGATGGGGCAGATCTCTGTCCCGCTGGTCTTGGTAGTAGTCCCGGCCAACAGAGGCTCTATCTCTACAGTGTGATGAGGGCAAGTATAGCGTGTTGGCTGGGCTGAATGAGTCTTTGGTCAGCAATTTGTTGTGTAGGTTCAAATTTGCACTGTGTCTGTAGATTAAAAAAAACAAACAATACATGTATTACACCACATGGTGAACGTCTTTCATGCAATAAAACTTAAAACCACATAAAATATACAAACTTATAGCCATGCTCAAATGAATGAGGCAACGTCTGCATATGCGCACATGTTCATACAAGTGAGGACAACTGTCCATGTGTACAGTCTTAATACGTTGTGGTTGTATGCAGAGTCTGCAGAGTCCGCGCAGCTCCGGTGTGGCTGCAGCTACATAAATGCAGAAAGTATAATTTGATCATAAGGGTCCAAGTGTTTGCATGTTTCAGTATAGGGCTGGGTTCAAATAATCAATTCTTCATTTAAAATCAATCTTTGTTTGAGTATTGATTAATAAAATATAATTTAATATATGACTTTTTACCATGAATGTGGTGAATTGACTCGCTTTTGGGGTTTAAACATTAACTTGGTGCATAATATAAAATATTTGAGGGTTGCTTCTTGCTTGTACAATTTAATCCAATTTTCATTTCAATTTTATTTATAGTATTAAATCATAACAAGAGTTATCTCAAGAGACTTAGAGTACAAATAGAGTAGGTCTATACCACACTATAATTTACAGAGACACAACAATTCCAGTAATTTTACAGCATAGGTTCTCTGAAAATATCCTTTATATCCAAGCAAAATTGGTATTGTAACTGAAATTTGCCTAACCTTATTGATATTGAATGGTATCAGAAATGTATTTGAATCGGGACCTTGTGAAACAGAATCAAATAGGGAAATTATTGGTGTTACCCAGCTCTATTTCAGTAGCATATCATTGAGATCCACTGATCTTATGCTATATTGCAGATATACAGGGTTTCTGCTAAGTGGAACCATGAGGAAACTGTATATATATATATACCAACTGTATATATCCTGAATAAGCTAAACGGCAACCTCCAAGAGTTGGGAAATTAATTCTTCGGAAACAGCTAAATGTACAGGCTTCCATCTGTCAGCAATCCAAATAACACACTCAGGAACAATAACAAAAGAAAGTATGGCTGCCTCTCACCTGTCTCGGCTCCTGCGGGAGGGGAAGGTAGCATTGCAGCCGTCCACGGTGCACATGTGCATCTCCTTCAGGTGGACATTTTGGTAGTGCATCTTGACGCTGTACGGGTTCTTAAAGGTCTTACTGCAGATCTCACAGTGGTGTGGCAGGTCAGCATTGGGGTCGAGGTGAGACATACCTGAGTCACTGTATTCATCTACACAGCTGTCCAATCCCAATCCCTCTCTCTGGCGCTCTATGAGCTGGAGACCGTCCCCGTTAGTCAGCCTGTGCTCACCCTCATCCCATCTGAGCTCCCTGTCCTCCCTTTCTTCATTGCCATTTGGTTCCTGACAGTGTAAGTTGTTGTCACAGTGATTCTCCATCAGTCTTTCTTGGAAGGGTGAGGGTGCAGAGGTGATGACCCCTGTTTCAGCTTGCCTTTGCTCATCATCTTTGTTCTCCCTCACTGTCATTTCTGTATCTAAAGATTGGTCCAACAGATGCTTGGCGCCCGCCCTTTCCTTCTCTTCCCTAATAAAAGCCCCTCTTTCCTGCCTCTCCTCCCTAGCTTGTCTTGCGCACATATGCCCTTCTGCTCGGCGTCCGTCACAATCTTCCTTGTTCCTGTCCTGTAAAGGAGCCTCGTCATCAGAGCTGCTCCCCTTGTCCATCTCCTCATCCCGCTCTAACACTTCCTTCTCTATCTTTATTGGCATGCTTGATTTCCTAGACTTTTTCTTTGGTATGGGGTCTGTCATGCAGTTATCAGGGGCCGTGATGGGCTTGACAGGTACGGAGGAGGATAACAGAGGTAGGGAGGGTAGTGTACCTGGGGTGTTGGCAAGCTCTGCCGGAGTTACCAGGCTGCGGTAGAAAGGCAGGACTGGCTGTACTGTTTTTAAGTTAGGGAAGAGGATGCCACTCTGGCCCATGCTGGGGAACAAGCTGCTGTGGAGTTTAGAGCCAGTGTCGACATGGCTCACCATGTAGCTGGGCACTGACTTATGGCTTTCTGCAGAACAGACAGGGATGGGGGTTCCATATTCAGATCTCTTCTCTCCTTGCGAGCTCTCATCACCAGACAA